>VZSR01000170.1:1253329-1381418 GCA_013398615.1 Brachypodius melanocephalos
CAAATGGCAGTGAGCACTGGAGTCTGTTGAATGGACTTGAGAAAGTTTAGTTAGTATTCCAGAAGGCAGTCCTGCTCCTTAGACAGCAGAGTTGCATTGACTGGAAAGAATAATAAAGTGTTCAAACTGAAATCAGTCCAGCAGTTATTTAGCCAATACCTGCAGCAAATCTGGCATATTAAAACACTACTCAGTGCCAGCTGATGAAACCAATTCCAGCAACTTTTATTCCAGCACAACGATAACTGTTTCTCCCTCAAGTGTTTGGCATAACGGTTGTTGCGGAACACCTAACAATAAAACATGTTCCCACAAGGTGTGTAGATTTACAAACTGAAAGTATTAAAATGGATGACAAGAATCTAAGATGCTCCAAAGGCTTAAGTTTTGTTTTTGCAAAGATAGAAATTATTTTTCAGCCATAACAAGAGCTGGAGCTCTGCTCTGGTTTGTGAGGCTTGGCCTGAAACTCCTGTGGTTTAGTTTTAAGATCAGTATATAGGCTCTGTGAGCACCAGCAGAGGGTAGAAAGGGGAAGTTTGATCGTCATTAATACACACAGACACATGGAGGGGAAGTGAGCCAATGGAAAAAAGTCTATTTTCTGAATGTGTTACATCTACTGTATGTTACCACAATTAACATTTAGTGTTACTGGAATGGAGAGGACTTACCACCTAAAAGTTCTTTTCCTCCATTTCCTTCTGTCTGTTTCTTGGCTTTATACACTTGACTTTTTTTCCAGCTTTGCCATGACTTTCCTTTTTCCTGTTTAGAATCTCCTTCTCTGTGAAGTCAGATGGTGAGTTGGCTGCATTCATGTCAGTGCGACGGTTGCCACATTGGAAGCGTGTGTGTGCATGTGCACACAGACACCCAGAAGAGCGTCCTGAGATAACTGCTGCACGGCAGCAGATCAGCCTGCAAACAAGCAGTGCTTCAGATGGCAACCAGCCACGCTTGAAGCAGCAGCCTCAGTCACCATAGGGAAACTCCTCAAAGTGCACAGAGTTAAGTGCACGCATTCACGTGTAGCTGTGGCTTAGTGATCTTTTCTTCCTCATTAAAGCCTCTGTATAAGCAGATGTAGAAAACATAAATCACCCCTTATTGAAAGAGAACTAAAAAAACCCTCAGAGACAACATGTGCTCTTATTGAGCCCTAATGCAAGCTGTAATTAAACAGAAATCCCAAGTAAGATCTTTGCTTGGCAGCTAAGAACCTAATTCTTGCCATAAAACCTGGCAATACCATCAAGTTCAGATCAGTTGAAGCAAATGTACGTGAAGAAACAGTGGTGCCCTTAGGGACTCTGCAAAGCTGAATATTAGAAAATTCTCATCTGGTGATCAGCTTGTGAACCAAAGGAAGTGTAGAAATTTGCTGGCAAACTCTTCAAAACTGTTCTGCATATTGAAAAGACATTAACAGGGAGGCTATATTTTGCATCATACTGTATCTGTTACATCTGGTGTGAAAGCTTGGTACTGTCATTCAGCATCAAGACTGTAATGGATTTAAGCAGGAAAGAGATTTCACCTCAAGTGAGGTTGTATCTGAGATAGAAGTTTGCATCTGGCTCAGCTCTGACATGTAATTTGGTGAGCTGATTGTCCTAAGGACAAATGTGCTGAAGCATAATGAGGGCTTCCTGTGTTGGGCTTGGGACCTCTGTTTTCTTGGCCCTAACCATGTGGCACAGGTGCAGACATCAGGGCCACACTGGGTGAATTCAAGCCGGTGCAGGCATCTTCTACGGTAGCAAATTTCTTGATGTGCTGAAAAATGCAGTCTATCATTTCAGCAGCCATCTCCCTCAAGCGTTTGGCAGGAATCACAAGTTGCTTGAGCAAGTCAGCTAGCTGAGGGCAGAGTGTTTTACTAGTGTCGCCATCACAGCCAACCTTTCCAAATGTAGTGATACCGTAAGTGAGGCTAATTTGAGGAACTACAGAGTGTACAGAAAAGTTACCACGAACTTCAGCGAGCTTCCTAACTGCTTAACCCTTCTGCTGTCGTCTCAGGGTGTTGCACAGCATCTTTCAGCCAGCTGCGTCATCCCCCTTTCCAGCAAGTCTTGCTATGAATTGCATCTCATCAGACTTCAATTCAGGTTTGCTGTTCAGCATCAAGGATCATACATTCCTGTCCTTTCTCCTAGTTTCTTTCTCTTGATGCTGCAGCAGAGACTTAGGTTGTCGACTTTCAGAGAACAAGAGTAGGTCTCTTCTTTTTTTCCTGTATGGGAATGATTGTAATTGGAGAGAGATGATCCTATTCACTTCTTTAAGAAAGTAAGAATGATTCTTAAAGGAGAAATAAGAAGGCAGGTTTTACACAACAGAAAGTCAGCATAAATTGACATATTTTCCAGAAGATCTCACAGTGATGAAATTGATGAGACACAGGCAGTTGTGTCTCCCGCTTTGTTTTAAGGACACCCCTTGAAGGAGATCCCTTAAAGCTGGCGGTACAGGACACAGGAGAGCATCTGAAGGGAGCTTACAGCAGAGAATTCAGAAGGTGGCAACAGCTACCAAACTCAGCAATGTGTGAGCAATGCCTTCAAATATATTTCCATTGCTCTGGCATATCCTTACAAGTTCTTGAAAACAGTGGAATTTATGCACAGGTACTTCTACTCAGTTGAAGCTGAGGACTGCAAATACACAACCAGCATCTGTCCATGTACTGTACACTTACATCAGTCTCTGCAAGGATGTCATTTGCTCAGGAATTCACAATTGCATTTGGGTGTCTGTAAGAAAACTGCCTGGCATACTCTGTGTAAGTTTGCATCTTAGCCAGAATTTTTAAGAAGGTAATAAGTACTTTCCTTAACAGAATAGGAAGTTAGATTTTGTCAATTTGTTTTGGTGAGAGGAGTTTCTCCTTGCTGAAGGTATGAGTTTTTTTCCTCATGGCTTAAATAGATTAATGAAATGAAGTCAGAGCAGCTATCCTGTCTTTGACACTGAGTTTTTCCCTTGATTTTCTAGATGGGTAAAGCATTTTGCGTGAACAGCTGTGAGTCAGATAGGTTCAGATTCAATTCTAGCCTGACTAGTCTCACTCAGTTTTTCACTTACCTACAGTATCAATAATCATGGCAGAATGTGCCATTAAAATTCTGATGGTGCCATTAATAAAATAGTTGCTGGGTGGGATATGAAAAGTCAATGTGAAGCTGGCTACAACCTCAGTTACTGCTTTGTAAACTTCTTATTATCTATTTCCATATAAATACACATCAACCAATTACATTTTATGCCATTTCTAGTGAATTCAAGTGAAGACCTGGATGATGGGTGCTTTGGCAGCTCTCTGATCTCAGAGACTTTCCGTATAAATACTGAGTACTTTTCAAAGTGGAGTGGTCTTGGGCTCCCAAGCACGTAGAATTTACCAGCTACTTTTGTGCTGAGGGCTGACCCAACACTCCAGGATTTGATTTCCATATGTAAAATTGACTCCACCAGTTCTGTAGTTCTGTACATTATTCTCCCCGTCTCCCATTTAGCATGTTAGTCTGCTGACAGTAGAGTACACAGCACTTAGCAGCTGGTTTGTGGAACCATCAGTCAGGAAATTGTATGATAAATAGGAGGTAGCCAGGTTTAGTGGCACTTTATTCTGCTTCAGCAATTTTAGCCTGACTTTGGAAAAGTCATCATGTGGTTTTTCTTAAGGGTTGTGACAAGAGATGGCTATGGTGTAGTAACTTATTACACATACACTTGAGTTATGATGTTCAGCAGCTGTATTGCTCATGTGTAAATAATAAACTGTGAGATGGATAATTATATTGGGGCTTGATATGCAGCTCTGCTCCGGACGGCTCAGGGCTGATGGAGACAGCTCCCTGTGCCGTGATGGAGTACGGCTGTTTCCCAGATGGAAACTACAAACAAGATGCAACCAAGATACACAAAGGAAATGTGAAGAGGACTCAAAAAGATGTTCTTGGAGATTTATAGCCCGTGCATAAATAAAACTTGTTGATGATCTCCGCTGCATATGCCCCACAGAGGAAAATACCTTTTTTTGGGTTGTTTAATACTATGTTTCTGTTTCTCAGTGGAAAGTAAATTAGACCTTGAGGAGGGTCAAATGGTTATTTCACGACGTAATTACTAGGATTGCTTTTAATGGATGGGCTCTCAGGCTCGGTGAGGGTGGGACACTGAGGAGGTTTGGCATCCTAAGTGGGATTTCATGTTTTAGCCAGGTGAACCACATCCTGTCTGACATGAATATGGGTAGCAAAATCTCTATGGTCTTGCCTGTGCTCTCCAGACTCACTCTTTGAAGGAGATGCATAGGGCAGAGAAGGATTTGCCTGTGCATTTATGAAGGTGTGAGTGACTTCCTTTTTTGCTGAAAAAATGGGGGCAGACTTTGTATTGTGAAAAGCTAGACATTTGCTTTGAAACCTTGCTTTGGCTTATGCTGCTGTAGTCAAATACCAGTTCAGCAGGGAAGAGGGCAGGCAGGGAGACGTGCTAAAACACACTTCCCATGTCCCTTTTCCCCTTTGCCTTGGTGTTTGCTGGGGAATGTTTCAGGAAGTGGCAGCAAGCATCCTCGACGCAAACAGTGACAGTGTGCTCCCAATCATCTCTAACCCGTTTTTTTACCTCCACTGAAGACCATGAGTGCTTGGCATGGGGAGTGAAGCTCGTAACAGATTGCATGCCAAGGTCCAGTTGGTGCAGCAGAACCAGAATTAAAAATACTGTGAGTTTGAGGTCCCAGCTTACATCATAAGCCACAATTATTTTTCATGTATGTTGCCTAGGTCAGTAATGACTTAAATGTGCTGTGGCTAATCACATGCTGATGCCTTTCACAAAATCAAGCCGTGTAACTGGACAGTCTGTGTCAGATGTTTCCAGGCTTTCTTGAAATACTGGGAATATTTCCTTAGAAATTATTTCCCCTTAATGGCCTGTGTGTACTCCCTCAAGGCAGTGAGGTTTGTTCCTCTCATTCTTCTCTCACTTCAAAATACAGCAATAAAGTAACCCAACATAACAAGGAAAAATTCTTTTATTTTTTTAACCATCTCTGGTTGGGACCAGGGAACTGCTTTCACAAATAATATAATCTAAGAGGAAGTTTACATTTTGCTGCATAGGACAGGTGGGAAATAGAAAAGAAAAGATCCCTTCAAGAGTTATGGGCAAAACTGGAGTAGAATTAATTTTACTGCCAGTACACGATTGAAGTTTTCTTTTTTTCTAGGAACATTTTAGTAAATCCATGAGATGACCTAAAGTCTGTACTTCTCAGCCTTTGGTGACTAATAAACCCATGACATCACCCAAAGTGGCAATTGGGTAATGATTGTGCAGGATGAGTTTGTTTCATGCTGCTGGAGGTGTTTGTTAGAATTGTGAGCGTTTGGGAGGTGGTGGTGAGCAGTGTGTAACATTTTGAGGCACACAGATCGCAGCAGTGTCCTGGTGAGGAGAGCTGTGGTGTGTGTGAACTGTGCCCCTTGAAGATGGGAGGCAGTCCAGCTGCAGAAGCCGTGGGGAGGGCAGGCCAGTTTCTGACTCCTCAGGGCAGAGCCCATGGGGGTGTCAGGGGTGCATTCCCCCTTTTGTCAGCCTGTATCTGAGGCTCTCTGGAAACAGCAAGGGGCAGGAGTTCTGACAGCTGCAAAATCCTCCATCCTGTGAAAGCCATGGAGGAGATGGAGCAGGGAAGCTTACTGCAGCCGTGAGTCCCTGGGTCTCCAGTCATGGGGACAAAGAAAGCACCCTTCCTTTTTAGGAGCTGGGTATGAAATTACTCCCTCTGTCCTCACACACATTGCTCCAGGTTCAGCCATTGGTGTGGTGCACTTAAACATCTCCAATATGGCCTTTCTCAGTCGCATTTGCCTTCGAACATCATTGTCTGATTTACTCCAGTTTTACTTATATTTCTCAGCATGTCACTTCAGTTTGGCATTCTGTTGTAGGGCTGTGCATACATCTCAGAGAATAATATTTTTTATTGCATTGTATTCTCTGCTTAGGCTTTCTGTCCTGGTTTTTTTTGGGTTTTTTTTTTTTTGTTTTTTTTTCTCTTGTTTTAATACAAAAGAAATAAATCAGGAATGCTTATGAAAGCCATGATGGTCCTTTTGATCTTATGCTTTGCATATGGGCACATAATTATTTAATAAAGACTTTTTTATGCCCTTTTCCATTTAAGCTATAAAAAGAGAATATTAAAATTAGTAAATACATATTCATGCAAACACTGTGGGCCAAATTCTCTTCTCAGACAGACCTGACTATCAGCAGCAGGGAAGGAGATTGTAGCACTCTAAGATTGTACCCTAAGTCGTAGCACTCTTCTTAACACATGCTTTTCAGTAACTGTTCTGTCTTTATGAATGTTGTTTTCGAAGAATCTGAGATACTCAGATCTGGAAACTTCGCTTGTTTTTTCAGATCCTCCTCACCTTTTTCCAGCATTCCACCCTCCTGTACCAATTGATGCGAGACATCATGAGGGACGCTACCATTATGAACCATCTCCCATTCCTCCTCTGCATGTGTGAGTATTCAGTGTCCCCCTTGCTTCCTGAAAGAATGGACAAATACATGAACCTTTGCAATGCTTGAAACCATGTATCTGGAGCACTTTTCCAGTCTTGCCAGAGTGCGTGATTTACTTCTGGAAAGCACTAAGGTTATCTGTTCATAAAGCAAAACCCATGCTGGTGCTTGAGGAATTCCTGTTATAATAGGTAGCTGGCAAATGTTACCTATGTGTTTTGCTGACATTTATTCTGTATTATATCATTCTATAAAGGCTAAATTAAAAAGTGCTGAGCCCTGTGAAATACAGCCAGATAAACATGTATTTAATCTGTATGAAGCTTGGTATTCTTCATAGCTAAAATTTCTTTTCATGCCAAAGGTTTGTTTACAAAACAGCCAAAAGGTTGGGTTTTTTCCCCTAGTGACTGCTAGGAAGCATAATGAAATTTTTGGTAAATTTTCTTAGTCCCTGTTGTGTGCACATATAGGCAATCGGTTGATTGATGGGAATGTCACCCAAACAAAATGGCAAATGTGATAGAGCACATGGTTTACACAAAGATAAAAGAAATGAATACCAGTGATAGCATGCATTAGAAAAGGATGGTAGTGGTGAAATCCTGTAGAAATAAATTTTATCTTATTCCATATGGGGAGATGGTTATCAGCATTGCAGAATAAACCAGTAGATGTGTCCAGAAAACTGCTAAATACCATTTAAAATGAAGCCGAAAAGCTGGGCTTGGTACTTCACTAAAAGGCTTGATGTATACATTTAATCATATCTACTAATCACCTCTCATACTGAGAAAATACAAGAAGAAAAGCACAAGTAATACTTTGAAGAATAATGCTGGTTGTTTAGATGGCAGATTGCTTTTCTATGGCTATTAGTTACAGCTGTGTAATTACATATATGCAGAAGAAAAATGAAGTTGTTTTAAAACAAGTCCTCCTCTGTGAGCAGAATTAATTGATATTAACAATCCTAACTACATGCCCAAGTACACACACAATATTTTACTAACAGGTTTTTTTGGGTCAGTCTTCTATTACTGAATTGTAATTTCAGAGCAAATTTGCCTGGAGGTAAGTAATAAATCTGTGTTGCAGTCTTCTTGGGCATTAGAGGAAAAGTGGGTATTTACAGAGTGAGCACAGAAATTTGTGATTTATTCCTCGGGGTTCCTCAGATGCATCACCACTTACGCCACAATCTACCACATAATAAAGTACACTCAAATGCATGCCTAAATTTGCTGCTGAATACTGTTGTAAGCTGAAGGTGGCAGGCTCAGACAGTCATTACAGGGTCATCCTAGATTTTGAAGTGCAGTCCATATCCTACATGTTTTTGGGAGCTGGGAGAGATGATCCTGCTCACTCTGAAGGTAATGGGGAATTTGCCTTTCTCTTTGTATTGGGCAGATGAGGGGAGGGAGTAGGTAGGGAGTAGGGAGTTCTAACCTGCATCAGCCAAGGACCATCATCCAAGACATGAGTAGTGCCTACCAACTTGGAAGAGGCTTCTGGAAGTCTGTGCCACATGGGACCCTTCCTGACTGTATTTGCTGAGCTGAGCCCTCCCTGGAGCCCCAGTCCCATGAACCCAGTCCATAGCATGGCACCCCAAACCCACAGCAGGGCTTTTGGGTGGATGGACCACTGTCACCTGCTTTGGATGACACTGGGAAATCAGGACTAGCAGTCTACACTGCTCTCAGTGCCAAGGTTTCTGTAAGAGCCCCAAAAGATGTTGGAAGTACCTCTTTCATACTTTGTTTGGCATTCAGGGGTGGCCCCCTCTGACCCCAAAAACCATGCTCCTTCTATGGAAAGGTGCCCTGCTCTGTGCTGTGCACCCCTGCTCCCTGGTCAAGTGGTGATTCAGCTGGGCTGAATTAACGTCAAAATTAACGTCAAAATTGCCTTGATATTGACCATTTTTCTCCATTAACTTCTGTTGGTTCTTATGGTTGGTGTAATAATTAAATATAAATAGGCAATTAAGCAACTTTTAAAAAAATCCTTTGGACTTCAGCATCTCAGTAGATGTTAGGGATTGTCATGCTTTTGCAGTTTGCAGGAAAATATATTAACGTACATACATGTGAGTTAGGCACCCAGTTGTTTTCTTGCAAGTTTTACAGAGCCTGGTGTGAGTAGCACTTAGGATCACCTGGGATCATTTGGAGCCATTACTTGAACTGCTGTCCTAGCACCCATTAAAAAAGAAAAAAAAAAAAAAAAAAGAACTGGATTGAGAAGGTATTTGAGAATTCTGAGAGAAAATGGCAAGAAACCAGTCAGGAAGCAAATTTTTACCTACAGCTTCAACAATGACTTCATTGTATGAGTGGTTTTCTCCTCAGCTTTGTAGTACTGTGAAATGTGTGTATAAAATATAAATCAAAAATAAAATCTAAAAAAGGGCATGATTTTAGTTATCCAAGCTCCTCAAAATATGTTCCAGAATCTGTCAAGCCTTAATGGAATTAGTGTAGATATAATACAAGTGCAGAAAAAATGTGAGGAGGGCCTTGTCTGCATGGTACTTAAAGTGTCTGCACATAATTTTGAACACTGCCCAAGTGAAAAACAAAAAAGAAAGCAGGAATTTTAAAGATGTTACCGGGCTCTTACATACTTGTGGCTCTAAAAAGGTATATGTATTTATATGTGTGATTCTTATAATTTAATTGCTGATGGCTAGAACTGTTGCATCCCAAATTTCAGCCTGGAGCCAAATTTTATAATTTGAGTTATAAACCCTTAAATTAAGGGTTTCTGTTTATGATGGAATTGCTGACAGATGCTTATGTATAGTAGGACTAGCAGGCATTGCTGTAATTATGTTATCGTATCCTATCATTAAAGATTTCAATTGAAAGAGGTTTATAAATTGCTCTTCCTCTTAGATAAACCACCCTACATTAAGGCATCAACAATATGGTGCAGAATTAAATTAAAATCTCATAAAATGAAATATGTTCTGTATTAGCTGTTTGACACTTAATTTGCCTCTGAATGAGTAGAGGAAATCACAAATTAACCTGCCTTTGTTTTTCCAGCCATAGCTTATTAGGTGTTAGAACAACTGCAATTACAGCCCAATAATAACCCCCAACCCTTATGAATATATGTACTGAAATGTGTCACTTTGTGTTACCAAAACCTGTTAGGACTGTGTAGTTATCTTGGAATTTCTGCAGTACATCTCTGGGTTATACTTCAGGAAAATTTGTGAAACTTGCATTGTTCTTCAGTGACAATGGATGAATGGCAGAATTGAGGCTGGAGCTTGTGTTTTCCTTTTATTATTTTGTTTTCTCAAATTGAATTTTAAAAAATCCAGTAAACTGTAATTCAGTTTTGCTGCTTTACACTGAACTAGGAGGTTAAATTATGTGATAAACACCGTATGATTCAAACAAGCCAGAAGAAACATGGCTTAGTAATCACATTCCTTGCTTTGTTTTTCTTTGTTGTTTTTCTCCAGTTGTTCCATAATTTTCAAAATAGATTTCTAAAGTATGGTGTTAAAAGAGGAACTGAAGCTTATCTGTTCTGGTCCTTGACATCTGCTAGGTCATCCATTAGAGTGTGATGCCTTCTCTGGTTGGTGTGCAGTGATTCAAAATCATGTCACTTATGAGGGTGTTTATTTGAAATTTATACCATGAGTATGCTATTTTTCTTCAAGATCCAGATCACAAATTTATTATTGGCTAAATCTTCCAGTTGCTTGATGTCTTTGTTAGGAATGAGAGTTGTTAGAAGTGAACAGAAGAACGAGAAAGGTGTCTTGTCTATTTTTATGACAGTGCAAGTGTAAATAACTTTGTAGTCCCACTACTGCTAAAATCTGTTTTTGCTAGGATGAGAATATTTATTTAACCATTGAAAAAGAAAAGCTTCTAGGGCAGAGGCAAAATACTACTGATGGATTTAAATTCAGTGATTTAGAAAGCCACTGTTCTTGGCCATTCATTCATTTCTTCCCGTGCTCCAAGCAAGTTGCATCAGTAGGTTTCCCCAGTATGCTTCATTTCAAAGTTGAGTTGTACAGCCTTTGAAGGTGACCTATCCTGATATTTTCAGGTGCTGTTACTGTGGCTGTGGAGGGAATATGCTCCTGCAGGGGTGAGACAGGAGACAAGTCAGGTGGCAATATCCAGAATGGCTCTGGGGCGATGGCTTGTGTACATCTTGGAGTGGTAAATGCATGTGTTGCAGGAGGCTAGTGGAAAGTTAAAATTTCAGGGCTGAATGTATTACAAGATGCATCATACATGTTCGAAAACATTCATCCACTTAGTCTCCATCTCCTTCTGTTGCCATCCCCTTTTACCTTACCTTACTGCACATCAGGAAGAGTGAGCAGGTAAATCTAAGGGAAGGTGCACTGATGCTACCAATATACTTGCTTACCACTGGGGGAGTCTGCCTTCACCAGGAAGAAGTTGCAGAGTGAAGCTGGTGTATTTTAGTTTCTAGGATAACCAATATTCCAAGCTCCTTTTTTTCCCCCTAACTGCTGATTGAGACTAGAAAGTTTGGCAGTCTTATGCCATGAAATGATACACGTGAAGATAACCATGCATGTGCCTAACATGAATGCCTTGAACAGATATTTTGAACTTTCTCAATGCTCTGGTACTAAACCAAAGCATGTGTTTTGCTTGCACTTAGTTCCAAGTTGATAAAAAGGGAGTCTGATTCTAGGATATGTTATTTCATACCTGGTTTATACACACATCAGTTACACAGGGGTGGAAAGAGAAGCAAAGTCAGGCCCAGGCGTTCAGCTTTCATCATTTGTCTGATTTTGGACCATGCAGAAAAAAGCAGATGCCCAAGTGTGAGAAGATTAAAGCGTATCCTCGATTATGAGAGAAACTCCTAGCCACACATTTGATAGGATGTTTACGTTTTCCCAGCCTTGTCATTGACATTATGATTTTTCTTTTAATTTTCATTTCTAAGCTCTAACTTACTTTTAAAAATCTGAGTGTTTAAACCTCTTAAATATTTTACCTGCTGCTTTACCTTAGTGTACCTCTAAGCTGTAGACTTGCAAGCAGTTTGTCGGATTGTCAGAGCATTCACTGATCCTTTCACAGTGGGAAGGAGAGCCCCACCCAGCATGAAAAACATCACTCATTGAATTGGCTTTAATTACCTTAAGACTTGGAATTGGTTTTATGGTTTAGCCAGGAGCCATCAAAGAAGAAAGACTGAGAAGCTCTTGGGACATGAAAAGATGACTGTAGCTACAGCTTTCCAAAATCATCTGTGAAAGTATTTTCTTTAAACAGGAAGTAATCTTATATTAAATGGGAAACACCCCAAGAAACCTGTCCCTGAAAGTGAAGTGCAGCATGAAAAATAAGCAGCTGCTAGTAGCCTGGAGGATTTTTATAGCAAGTCTCTGAGAAGGAATCAGCATGGTCTGGTGACTCGTTAAGAGTCAGATTTTGCTGTGTGCCACAGATATGCATGTTGTAGGCTCTGCAAGCAGCATGTATCCCTCTTTTCTTAGTGGTGTTCAGGGAAGTAAGATACCAGGGCCAAATGCCCACACATAAACTTCAGCAGATAGTTTGCATTCAGTGCCTTTTAGAAAGCTTGGGAATAGGAAGCTTCTGTCTAGGATAAGACTGTGATATCTCACTCAGTGTATAGTTTTGCATCATTTAAAATAGTGAATCAGTGTTTTGTTCAGCTATTCATTCTTGTTTAGTGGTATTTACCTTAAGATTTGCAGATCATAAATTCTCTTTTGTAAGCTTTGTAATGCTTGCAGAGTAGCTTTAGAAACAGACTGTTTTTAAAAGCTATCTGAAACTGTGAAAAGTTTGGAAAGCAAATTAGTAGTGGCATATATTGAATTGTAGAAAAAAAAGGATAAGTGTTTCTCTTAAATTTTTGATTCTCAGCTACATTTTAAAGGAAAAAATAGGTTAAAATGTGAATAAAAATAGTTAGATATTTCTGATGTAGCTATTTTACATAAGTTCAGTTACATTCATTTGTTTAGGTAAGCTGCAGTCTAGAGTTACTGCACTGTCAATTCAACTCTCCTGTATTTCCCACTGATTTGCTCTCTCTCTTCTAGGAAAAAAGTATTTAGAAAAAGCTGTCTTATTTAATTTCTGCTGAGAAATAAATTCTAGATCAAATAAGGTTTCACTGCTAAAATTCATCCCTGTTTTAAGCCACCACATTTACGTGAACGTCAACAGAATTGCCTCTAAGCACCAGATTACATTTGGTTCACATCATTCATCTGTTTCTGTGGTGGATAATACTTTGTGACATAATCATTTTCTCTGGAGTAGCTAATTGTAATGCCAAGAAACTACAGATTTATAAAGGGGAAACAATAGCAGCAGATAAATATTGCGTTAACAGAGGCTCTTTGTTCTTTTCATACAGCCAAGCTTGATGTTGGGCTGTCTGGGGAAGTTGCAGCAATTGAAATTATAGAAAAATTTTGGTGAGATTTTTAATGTCTAAGGAAAAGCTTGTAAAATTTGTTTTGTCAAAAATCCTTGCTAGAAAGTTCCCCCAAATCTTTGGTTCTTTTTTTTTTTTTTAAATATTGAGAAAAACACTCTAGTGGCAGCAGCCCCGGCCCTAATGAGCAAGACATGTCTCCAGTGGCTGGCAACTGGCTGAGCACTTCCCTTCAGCACTCTGGAGTAGCAGCAATGCACAGGGCATCCTCCCAGTGTGACACAGAGGGAGGAAAAAAATGGAAAAAGCCCTTGGGAAAACTCCTGATGATCTAAAGGGAATTGGTTCCCTCATCCCCACCTGAGACATAGAGAGGTACGGGTTTGTCTGGTGGAGTCCACTCCAGCAAAAGGGATTTTTTAAGATGTTGTTATGGATTATACTGTTGCAGAGGAGCAGTTCAAGGTTTACCAGCAGTAAGGTGTCTATCAGCAGTCGTCAGCACTGCCACTTGGCTGATTGACCCCATCTGGGCAGTTAACAGTCCTTAGATGAATTCTTGGCTGCCAGTGAGAAGTGATTCCCTAAGGTGGGCTTTCAAACCAGTGTGAATTAAAGCATGATGGAAGCAAAAAGAATGGCCAGCAAAGTTATGCCTCAGGTCACTGTTCTATGTAACATTTTTCTGTACATTGAGGAATAACTAGACATTATTTCAAGCTGTTTGGGTGCTTGCTGTGTGCAGATGTGTATACAAGTGTGTGAATTTGTGTGTGTGCATGCATCCTCTTTACATAATAGGGTGCATATCTTTGCTTACTTTTGTCATGGACTGAGTAATTTTATATCTCTGCAGTTAAAACTAATGCAAGGAGCTACTCAAGAGTGTGAGAAAGATGGAAAATTAGAAGAAAAATGTTAACAAAGTGCTTAGAAACAAATGTTCAATGGCAAAACCTTTGAGAACACGTGGATCATTACCTTAATTTAACATTTAAACAAAAATATATAGAATAGCTACAGTGCTTGAGTTCTGCTGCTTGAAATTTCTATTATCTCATTCTGTTATAAGCTGCAAAGAATGCAAGCTCTAAATATAGTGCACATTCAAAGGTTCTGAGCCTGTGGTTTCTTGGACAAAATTCCTGTGTTCTTTGTGCTGTAGTCAGCAGTATTAGTCGAGTGAGCAGATATTGACTGTGGTATTCACGTGCAGTGAACCAGAAGCAAGCCAACTCTATAGAGGCTGCTGTCAAACTTGTTGCAGTAGCCTGTGAGGTACTGGACTGTGACAGACTCCTTTTTTTTTCAGTACAGTTCTTCCACTCATGTTAAATCTTGCTTCAAAAGAGAGCTGAAATGTTACAGTCTTAGTGGGGATTTTTCTTTGTTTTTCTTTCTTTCCTTTTTTAGAGAATACCTGTGAGATTCCTGTGTTGTGAGTTGGAACTTTCCTAAAGTTAGAGTAGGTATAAACTCCAAGAAATACGAATGATGAGTAGGATGTGTTGTAGGAACACAGAGCATCTTCATCACACTCTCACACAGTCTTTCCCTGACTTAAACTCCATCCTCCCTCAACAAAGACATCAAGTTCTAGAATCTTGGAGTATGAACTGAATGTAGTTATGACTTTTTCTTTCCCAAAGGATGAAAAAATAGAAGTTAAATTAACACCTTGTTTCCCTTTCTAGCACCACCTACTCATCCTACTATGTTATATATATATGTGTGTGTGTGTGTGTGTGTATAAGTTTGTATTTGTTTACATATCTGTAGCAAAATATAGGCTGTTGAAGCTGTGCTTCTGAGATGTAACTAACTGTCCCTTGCATATTCTGTGTTGTGTGATGCTAGAAAAAAACCCCAATGATACCTTAATTTCAGTGAAAGGGTTGTGTATGGTGTTCAGTGGGAGTTTCATCACTGCAGCCCGGGCCAGGCTGAGCTATCACTGATGACTGATGTTGTTGGTCAGTAGAGGAAACAATTGAAAGAAAAGTGTTATTCTGTTTGATTTTTGCTTTTAGGATGCATGCCCAAGAAATGGCTTGGGATCTTATTTCAGTGTAACATTTACATTGAAGCTGGGTCCTATGAAGTTGCCTCTGAAGGGCAGGTGCTTAATCCCATCCAGCACCGAATGTGTAGGTCTGAATTTACAACAGATTACGCCTGCATTTATAGTTACCTTTATAGGTGCATTGGTAATTTTCTGGAGGCACTGAGGAGGTCAGACACAGAGGCAAAACACCCTGCAGCCCATGAGTCAGGAGTACAAAGCTTCTGAAGGAATGCACTAACCTATCATCTTCTTAAAAGCATTATTTGTCAGGTTTTGTGTTAAGGTTGGTGTTAAGGATCAACAGAAAATTAGGGAGTATTTGACATAAGGGAGAATTTCTAAACATATCAGATTTAAGTGGCTATCTCTTTAAAGATACACATCTTTCAGTCCTGTATCTCCTGTTGAAATTCAGCCTAGATTTATCATGCCTTTTCCACTGGCCCGTGAAAGAAAAGATTGATAGTCTAGTCCAGTTTATAGAGGCCACCAACGCAAATAGCCCCATTTAACAACACTGTAGACAGATTTGGCAGAGAGAGCAGTAGCTGAATGACCAGGGACAATCAGGTGTTCTCTGCTTTGCCCTGGAAGATCACTATCAGCGTATATCATCAAGACAATACCAAGAAAGCTTGTGTAGCCTGCCTCTGTCTTCGTTTGCCTTGCTTGTTCCTTGGACATCAGGCTTCCATCCTGACACCTTTTCTGGGAACTGTATTTCCACTCCTGTGATTAGATCGAATTGCAGAGATGCCGAGGGAGCAAATGTGTAGCTTGTGCAGGTGTCTTCCAAGCTGGCCAAGTTGTTCCCCTTAGGGATTTCATTTACACACCCAGCTACCTACTCTGTTTAGAGAACTAATAATGCTTCCAGCATATAGATAATGCATTTACCTCAGAGATTTCAAAACTTAATTTACTACTTTTCAAAAAAGTATGGAGCCAGAATGTTAATTTCCTTTATGCTTGTTGTTCAAAGTTACAGCTTTGCCCAGGAAATGTTTTTTAACTCCAGTTTTTCCCACAAATAGAACAAGAATAGCAGTGCTAGGGCTTTATCTCTTGTTTCTTTTGATGGCTACAGTGTCCCAGCCATTATATATTTACCACTTGTTGGGACTAACTTGTGCTCTGGACTACATAGCAGAAAAATGGCTTTCAGTGCTTTCAGGATCAAAAAGCTGGCCTGCTAGAGACAAGACTTCTCAGCCTGGCATGAGAACTGAGTGTTTTCCTGATCTTCTCTGGTTGCACCTCAGCCAACTCCCATACCTGGACCTTTTATATTGGCAGAGAGAATACAAGCAGGGGCTCTTAGCAGAATATCTTTCTTCCCCCCTTGTACCTTAGCAGCATCCACCTTTCATGTAAGTGGTGCTTCATATATCTGTGAATCCTACTGCCCTCATGGTTGTTGCTCCTGATCTGTGACTTGCACACCTGCTGTTTGTGCAGGTGCTTGGAGGATGGGAGGATGGGAGAAGCTTGGAAGTCATGTTTTCATAAGGTCACCTCTTGACTCGAGTTCTGGGTACAGCATAAATGTGTACTGTACAGCTGATATTGTCACTGAGATGCACTCTTAAAATGGCTTTTATTTCCCAAATCATGTATTTGTCTAGGGGAAGGGGGGGAGGATGCATTTCAGAAAATAATCTGTGTGTTTTATACAGAAATATATATATGTAGAATTTTATTCAGGAGTCTCTGTAGATTTGTATAATCTATTTTTTTCCTGCTGCATGTAGTTTTAGATGAGAAATTCTAGCTGATAGAGTAACAGTCACTAATCCCTGTGAATATCAATTTTGGGTTGTCTGTTGATGTTAGTACAGAGGTTTGAAGCAAATCCAACCTTACCTCAACAGAAATGAATAATGCTGAACCTTCACATCACTGTTTTGTCAGGACCGTAGACTTCTAAAGTTAGAATTTTAGTCAAATGTTCCCTTCACAAACATGTTACCCAAACATGGGTAGCAAGTACAATAGGAGAAATATTCAGTCCCTGAATTCCTCTTTTGTTATTGCCAACTTGGTTTTGTTTTAAACAGCAAAATTATTGTTATATTATATAAAAGAATTAAAGAATACATTTCTTTCTTCCTCAAATCCCAGTTTTGTAATATTGTGAATGTGATGTACAGTAGGCACTGGAAATGGAAGGTTTTGCTTTGTTTTGGTTTTGAATTTGGGAAAAGAGTGTTTCACAGAACAGATGTTGAGAATAGTGTTCACTTGAGGTGATGTGAGAAGCTTTTCAGGTGCTTTTCCAGGAGAAGAAACACCTGCCTTAATGGGAGGAAGGAGTTAAGGGAAGAAGAGAAGCTAAAATTTGCTGGAACAATAGTGTGCGCTGGAGTTTGAAGTAAGGGAGGATTTAGAAAAATCATAAGTGAATGAATGAGATGCGGAGAAAGATTCCAGAGTACTAAAAGTGATAAAAGCTTCATTGTCTAAAAATAAAAAAGCCATTAAATTATGACAGTAATAACACATTAATTAAAAATACTCTTTTGCAAGAGAACAAGATATTTGTGAAATTCATATATCAATTGATTTCAAAATTTAATTTTACTGTCATGGGTCATACCCATCACAAGAAAAACTTCGCATGAATTGCACAAGAGCTTTTTTGAGATTTAGGACAAGCCTCAAGCTCTTCTTTCTGGTCAGATAATCCCCCTGGTGGATGCAGTAATCTGGTCCTCACGCTGTGGGAGCGGATCCTAATTAGCAATGCTGTTTTTCCACGGAGAGTGTTGCTGCATACAGGCAGGAGCACTCTTTGCATGCAGACTGCATCCTCTTCTCATCTGTGAATGGTAGAGAGAGAAATAAGGAGTAATTGTAGAAACCATTTCTCTCTTAGCTTTGTACCATTTGGATGTTTTTCTTCTTCTCCCAGTCATGCATGCATGGATGTATGTGTACTTTCTCTGTCCTGCATAACGACATCAAGGTTATTTTTAAAGACATACAGGCATTTTCTGAGTGTTTTTTAACCAGTTCACTATTCACCGGTATATTACTTTTATAGAGGTTGTCTTTGATGAATTTTTTGTCATATGTGCCCACTGAAGTTTCAGTGTACTCAAGCATTAGAAAAGCCACTATTTGAGTGTCTTTGTTTTCTTTGTTGAGCTGTTTATTTTGTTTTCTTCCCACACAGTTCCCTGGCCTCACTCTGACAACTGCTTTTCTGCATGAATTACATTCCTCGGGGCCGCAAGTCTCCTAATTCTTCCAGTCGATTTGATTCCTGCCTGTGTGATTAGTCCTCTGCTCCAACACACAGTTGGTCTTTGCCAAGCAGGCTGCTTGCTAAGTGCCTTTAACATGAAGACCTAACTACGTTTTTTAACCTCATTAGTGTGTAGGGCACTGATTCATTCTGGCTTAATAACATGGCCACTATTGAATCATCACTTGCTCTAAAACAGGTTACAAAAAGGTTACCTAAGTTGTCTGTTTTTCTTTTTGTATGACTGTGCTTTTGCTGGGTAAGTTTTTTTCAGCTCATGTCCATTTTTTAGCATGTAAGTTGCTTTTTTGAAAGGAAACCCAGAGATTCTACTGAGGTAGATTTATGATGTTAAGAAATTTTGTATTTGTATTTTCAAAAAGAAACACAGCACCTACTTGGAAACAGTAAAACTAAGTAATAAAACCAGTAAGAAAATGTGGGTTTGGAAGAAAATGGGAAGAAGGCATGGGAGGAAAATTTCCAACTTGTTTCAGCTTTAGATTTTTAAAGGCTTCATCCTCACCAGTTTAAACGCAGGCTTTTCACTATGGTATGGATTTACAGCAATGCAGCCACAGTCTGCATGGCTTCAGTTTGTCCCGTGGGTTCAGTTTTTAGCTGAATGTATAGCCACTAAAATTTAGATTTCAGTTGCAGTTGTGTATAAATTTGAATGGAAAAGACATTCCCAGGCTTCCAAATGTTGTAAAGTTTCCTGAGAAGACAGCATCACTGGGGAGCTGGGGGAAGAAAGGAGGCAGTGAGTCACATGCCACTTGCGATGGTGCATTTGTGCAGTTGCATAGTACAGCCACTCAGAGGGTGAGACTTCATGATTAATGGTGTTTATTCTTGACAGAAGCCTCCTTTATTTATCTGCAATACAGTTTAGTGATTTTATCAGTCACCTGAATGAAAAATATTCAGTCATACCAATATTGCAGTGTAAATTGAGTAGAGTCACTTTTTATTATATCTTTCAGCCTTATCATCTGCACAGTAATTTTCTAGCAGGGTTTTGATACAGAAAGGCTGGATTTAGCTGTACTTGACACAAAGCCTCTTCAATTTCCTCTAAAAGTTCAGGCTACTCTTAGAAATGTGTATAAATATATATATAAAAAATATAAAAATATATATAACCCTCTTATCCAAGCAATTTCAGTATTTGAAAGAATAAAGATAAAATGCACGGAACTGGATGTGAGAAATGTTGTTCGTATGAAAACATCTAATACCTCTGAAGCCACTGGTGAAATGCTCTTTAGTGTTTAAGCTAGTGGCTTAGTGCAGTTCTTTTTGCATGGCTACGTAGTCTGACTTTCTTCTAATCAATCATCATCCAACTCCAATCAGCATAGAGGCAGAGCCTATCGTTCATTCTGGGTGTAATTTCAGAGTTGAGGACTATAATGGCCACATACAGCACATTAGTCACTGCGATAACAGCTAGTGGCACTCCTGAGGAAGGGGGAGGATGGGGAAGAAGAGGAATAAAATTCTTCTCATTCTCACAGTGCATTAGTGAAATAGGAGCAAATGTTAAACAAATGTTTATTCAATTAGCTGACTTAACAGCATTAAGTGTGAGAAAGCTTCTGACACTCCTTTGACCCACTTTTTCTGAGAGAGGAGAGGAGCGGCGAGGGAGGCAAGAAAGGGGTACATTAATGCAGTCCAGATTTATATAGGTCCACATACTCATATGGTGGTGCCTCTGGTTAAACACTGGAAGGGATGGCAGGCTCTGCTTGTAGCCTAGAGGAGGCTAAAATTTGAATAGCAAATGGGACCACCTCTAGAGCATTGGAAGAGAATTGCAGAGCAGAGAAGTTTGCTGTAGGAATGCAATTGGTAATTTTGCTGCCCAGTCTGTTATTACTAACAACAGATAATGAGTTGGCTGTAGAGCTTTTAGATTTTCCTGCTGCACTTTGTGCTACAGCATAGTTTGAGGAGGAAAGAGTGTGTAGAGGTCCTTGGCAATCTTACCCAAATAACACTTTCTTGTCCTGTGCATCTGTTTTGTATTCATGATGATGATTTCTGCATCAAATGCAACATTGCTACATTATCTTCCATATATTAATGTACAAGTCAGTACGTTACATTTACAAGTCAGTAAACTTGGAACCAGCTGGACAGGGGAGGAAAAATTTACCAGTACTGAGGATGGCCTGTCCTATGAAGGTATGGGTAAGGCTCTAGAAGAAGCAAGAAATGGAAATCACATGTTAGCATTACTTTTATTTACTGTTTACATTACTGCAGTGTTCAACAGCTCTTTGCAGGATCGGACTCTGCTGAGTGTTGTGCAAATACAAGGAGCTCTGCCAGGGAGAGCTCGCAGTCAGACCTCTTTGGCAAAGGAACTCTGGTGAGTCAGCTCTGATGGCCTCAGGGTTTACCAGCCCCAGCTGTTTCCTTGCCCTGGGGATTATCCCTTCTCCCTCAGCAGGGTTTCATGCCTTTGCCCCATTTCCAGTCTCACAGCTTTGCTCTGCCTTCCTGAAACCAGGCAATGAAGTGGCCAGAGGCAGAGATGTTCTGCCTGGGGAGGGGCACCAGCTGGGTACTCGGAGGCTTACACAGCTGCCACAAAATTTGCCAGAAAACCTCTGGTAGAAGTCTAGAATGGGCAAGGGGCATTTGCAGGGAGAAGTTATTGTTGGTTACTTTTCTGTGTGTTTGCGTCCTTTTTACAAGCAAAGAAATTGCCAAGTAAGTCCATACAATCCTCCCCCAGTCACTAATTTCTTTGCAGCATCCTGAGAAGGTTTTGGAGAAAGGAGAGGACAGCTGGGGTGCTCCGTATTGCAGAGGCCAAGTGGACAGTGTTTCAGAGCAGTGCCAGGAGGGAGCAACAGCAGTGGGTGGATAGAAAGAAGAGGAAAAGGAGAGAGGCAGGTTGTTGTGGGGAGATTACTCACATGTGAGGAAGTGAAGAAGAAGACTGGACTTGGGAAATACTAGGAGACAGTAGATAGTTTTATTTACATTTTTAATACCGAAGGAAGTTAAACAGTCAAAACTGTATCCGCATACACATTTAAGGCATGCATGTCAAGACTCCCAAGTCAAGACTGTATCACCTGGAGCAGCAGTTGCTTGCTGTGGTCAGTACAGGTGTTACTGTGGGCTGGAGGTCACCAGTGTTACAGCTGACCTTACGTAAACAGCATTCTGTTAAATAACAGAATGAATATTCATGGGTTTTGACGGCATAAACTATTCTTGAGGAAGTCCACAAGCTGATGGTTGGGTTATTCATGAAGTCTTACAAGTAGCAGACAGGGTATGTAAAAAAGCTGGGTGTCTGTTCAGGCAGTCCATCAGTTGAAAAATAGGAATACAGTCACTGACTAAGGATTTAGTGCTTGATTAATGTAGTCAATTTTTAACTGTAACTGCATAATGTTAACACTTCCCAAAGAAGGAAAGGAGAACCAGAGTAATATTCTTTTGCTGCCGGTCATTGCCTAATTGTCATGCACATTTCCTGAACCATGAACATCTCATGTACAGTCATTTTATGTGAGAGAAACTTTTTATTCTAACCCCAAGTCAGGTTATATGTATATTTTAGGAATTTACATACCAGAACTGCACATATTTTGTAAGGCATTATCCTTGCCTCAGTGAGAAAATATTCATAATGTAGGAGCTCTTGATATTACCTTCCCACTGTAGATACTGAACATTTTCCAAGTGCTTTACCACAGTTTTAAAGATGGGAAAAGAGTGGATCAGGAAGACAACAAACCCGTACAAGGCAGACAATGGATAAATGATGGAAACCAGACCAGAGCCTGTCTACCTTAAACCCTGATCTAACTTCTATGTGAAACCACATGACCCGCATGTACCCGTTCATGATTTATTTGAACATGTATCTACTGAATGAATGATTGCTACCAAGTCAGATTCTGTGACTTACTTCCCTATGCTGACTACAAAATCCCAGTGTGAATTTTGGAGGAAAAGTCAGCAAATATTCACTAGGTGGTGAAACACAGAAAATGAAACAGGAAATCAAGAGGGTTTTTTTTGTATTTGGACTTAAAAAACCATGCTCATGTTCTCCTTTTTCTTTATTTCCACCATTAAGAAAATACAGTTAACAACGCTTACTCTTTTGCAGAACTTGAGCTGTTTTATATGAAGTGTGCTCTGACATTTCCTGGTATTCAAATAATTCTTTAAATGTTCATAATTACTTGCTTGGTTTTTCCAAAGTCCAAAAATACGATGTAGTAGCTTTGAGGCAGTGAGTGACTCCAGGGGAATGGAGTGCCTATTTGAAGCTGGAATTTCTGAAAAAAAATTAGGTATTAAAAATTATATTATTGATTTCCCTTAGTATGTATTTATAGGTTTGATTGTTTACCAATTCAGTGAGAAGTGAAAAGAGAAAAGGAATGTGGATTGCATTTTAAAAATGCTCAGTACTGGCCTCAGTCTCCTTACATTGAAATCTCAGAGCTCAACTTTATTAGTATAAAACCCTTTTATTAGCCAGTTGTTGTCTGCTGGTGCTGAAAGGTCAGTCTGTACAAGCAACTATGCTATTAAATAAACAATAGAAATTTAACATGGGTGATATAACCAAAGGAATTGAGCCGTGTGCTTTAGAACAGGAGTCACCACATACCAAAAAAGTCCTTGTTTGTTCATCTTCCAGGTTCTGTTAGAAATAAGTGTTAATGTTTTGTGGGCAGACATCAGAAGTTTATTGCAGAAAAAAAAAAAAAGAAAAGAAAAAGTTAAAAGTATCATAGGTAGTTTAATGAGGTTAATATTTTTTGATTCTCCAGGCAGGAATGAATTGAACAGGTATCAGAGAAACAGCATGGATATCATTGGTATGAGAGTTATGCCATCAATGCTTGCTCCAGCATTGAATAACGTACTGTTAAATGATTAAATATCGAGGTTTGAACTTTGACACGTTCATAATATAACAAGATGGATGAAAAGGCAATAATAAATTAGGTTATGTTACAATATTTCATCCCACTTCGTTGACAAGCTTTGTTCTGTGAGATAGATTATTGTTCCATCTGTAACCTCAGCTCCGTGTCATATTTACAATGTTATAGTTAAGGATCACTTGCTGTTTTCAATATAAATGTATTTTTCAACAGATTCATAAAAGAGCCATTTAAAATTTTATCAGGACAAAACTTGGCATTAAGATTTCCAGTCCTGGAGTTATAGTTTCCTTTAAAATCAGAATGAGCTTAAATCACCTTTTTTTTTTTTTAGATAGATTGTGCTTAGAAGAGGTTTTTGTCCCAGCACAGCTTAAAGTTATTTGGAAACCACTTATGAAATTAGGAAACCATTTATGAATTAGGAAACCAACCTAAAAAATAGTAGTCCAGTTTTTCCTGTGGCACAGACCTTTGTGGCTGTTCTAAGTGGTTTTACATCTGTTTCCAGAAAACATTGCTATTGAAGAATGCCTGTGACAAGGGTGGGGGTTGTACTATGCTTTGGGGGCTCCTGTAGTTTTCACAGTTGCTGGAGATAGAAAAACAGGAATCATTTGCACTGTATTGGTGTTTTGGCATGTATTGAAACAGTTCAAGCACTCCAAAGCAAGTAAGTACCCTGAGGCCACTAGTTGATTATAATTGTATTGCGTGGCCTCACCGGGGACCTCTACCAACACCTCATGCATCCAGGAACTCCTTTCTAGCTGAGGTGCCTGACCTGTGTTGTAAGTAGTGCCAATTTCTGCTCCTGGCTGAGCTCAGGATCTACATCGTAGGGAGCTGTTCTGGATAGAGCCCTCCAAACCATGGTGGAATTTGTTTCCTGACCTGTCTTTGTCTCTGTCTCCTCTGCTCTTGACTGGCACAACCCAGACCTGGTTTGTCGCTTTGCCTTGTCTCAGACTGCTGACTACTGACTGTGTTAGTAGCACCTGGCTCTGGTCACTCAAACCTAGTGGCATGGAGTGCATTGCCTGTGCGTGGCTCCTGGCTGGCCTTTTCTTAGGGAGCAGCTGGCCTTTGCTGCTCCCCAGCATCCTGAACTGGAACTGTTTTTTGTACTTAAGCATTAGCCAGTTTTACAAAGAGGAAGATCATATTGCCCAAATTCAAATCCTATCCCTTCCTTTGGTACCAATGGAACAGCTAATTTAAAGTGAAATATTGCTGCCTGGTTATGACTAGAGGTGAAAGTCCCTTGGTAGGTAAGCCAGCACAGAGTGTGTTGACTGTGGGTCCTTTGAAAAGTGGAACTTTTCTTTCCACACCCCTATTCCTTTCTCAGTTACGTTCATGAATCCGTATAAGATACTGTCACAGACTTTGGGCTGATCCCCTAATCCCATCAGTAGAGGACTGAGAGGGTGGTTGAAAGGACCCACAGTCAACACACTCTGTGCTGGCTTACCTACCAAGGGACTTTCACCTCTAGTCATAACCAGGCAGCAATATTTCACTTTAAATTAGCTGTTCCATTGGTACCAAAGGAAGGGATAGGATTTGAATTTGGGCAATCTGATCTTCCTCTTTGTAAAACTGGCTAATGCTTAAGTACAAAAAACAGCCTAAAGTATGTGGTAGGAGTCCCCAAATCTCAGTTTTTTTCTGCTGATGGAAAGAAAGTGTGATCCTTTCAAGATAATACTAGGTAATGATCTGTGCATGCAGATAATTTTGAAATATGTATAACGTGTTCATGCTTGCCTCATCAAATCTCAAGTTCCCATCATCTTTCTTCACCAGTTAAAAAAGCGCTGTAGGGGCTGAAGAGAGAATTGCATTTGATTCAGTTTTTGTGGTGGTTAAAATCCAAACCTGCTGCTAGTCAGTCTTTGGAGAGTTCATCTATTGCAGCTGTAAGCAACAAAACAAAACGATACACCATTTTCATAGTAATAACTGAAATCCAACAGATAGCTCATCTGCAGTTCAGTAGTGGTCAGAAAAAAACCCCATTTTTCAAAAAAGCAGCTTCACACATACTGTGATTTTCCCTACAAGTTACGCTGTTCACAGCTGCTTAACTGGTGTGACTATGTAAGTTTTTAAGACTGTGCAGACACCTCTGCAACAATTCATCAAAACAGTGTCATGACTAATAGGGAAAAATACACCTATTCACCCTTACATTGATCTCCCAGCCTCGGCACGCGTGTGCCATTCACAAGCTGAGTAGTTGAGATTCCCCAGAGCATCAGAGTTGAGACACGGGAAGAAGCTGGATATGGGTGGGGAGTGGGAAGTCTTGTGCTAGATATGGAGGCTGTGTGGCACTCATGATATTTCAACACCTTAGCAGTGAACAGGAAGACCTTCTAGACAGAAAGGAGGAGTTTCTTTGACAGCTAGTCCTGTTCTCTGTTCATTCTCATTTATGTTGGGGTTGTAGATATAATCAAGGTTATTGAGAAAATAATAAAATCATCCTAATGTTCCAGGATAAAAATTAGTGGTGAAACACAGCCACAGGATCTCTTTTACTCACAAACCTGGAGACCTTCAACTATGTCTTCACAGTTGATCAGCTTTGTATGAAGTTTGAATTGAGTTTGCAGGGTCTCTAGAACTAGACACAGAGGTCTTGATTCAGAAAAGAGCATACATCTTTTTTACTCCCTCCCTTAAGTGGTCTGAATATGTTGTATAACAGAAGAAGCCCTGCACAGGAGAAGATGCAGGGCAAGTTCTGCCTTCCCATGGTTTACAGGCATAAATTATGAAGCAGTATCACGGAAAATCTCCTTGCCTTTTCTCACACTGAAGCCTCATTGCATCCCATGAAGTAGCCTCAGACCCAAGGCTGAACACTATTCAACAGGATGCATGGGTAGGTTTCAGGATGCTGGGCTGAAGGATCCTGAGTTTGAAGGAGAGTCCCCAGCTTCTGTCCCTGCTCATGACAGCAGAGTTGGACTAGATGACCAAATGACTAGATGATGTAAAAGTACCTTCCAGTCCAAACCATTATATTAATCTATACATGTGAAATAAAAATTATGGGGATGGACTGCCACCCACATCTGGAGATTTGATTTGTTTGTCACTGAATGAGTATCTGCAGAGCCACTCCTGGGATGTAGTGTTTGCTATTTATGGGACAAAAGTCATTCTTTATTGGTACACTATGAGGTTGCAAAGCAACAGTAGGGATGTTTGGCAGCACCCTTTTTAAAAGCTGCATTTTAGTTTGAAGGAGGGAGTTAATACTCCTGAAAGATGTTTGCAGTGAAGTTTAGTCACAGAGGGAAAGGAAGGATATGTGATGTTTATTGGAAAAAATCAGGATGACTCAAATTGTGGGACTGAGAGCAGATGAAGAAGGCATGAGGGAAAATGAGTCTGTAGGGAAAGGAGGGTCTGGGAACACAGAGGAGCGAGAGAAGTGCAGACTGAAAGTGAGCACAGAAGATAGCAGCATGTTAAAATCAGGTGCTTGAGAAAAATTAGGAAACATCAGAGCCCAGATCTGGGAATTCTTTGTGAAATCTGATGACTCCTTATTTCTGCCTCAGATAATACTGTTTATATGCCTGCTGTTGATGGATGTTACCCAGGTCAGTGTCCTTTCCCTAGCATCTTAGGAAAACTGAGAAGCTCAAAAGAGGAGAGAGAGAAAGAGGAACAGCTGAGGAGGAGAAGAGCGGCTGAGTCCTGGTGTCCTTGAATGGCTCTTGGATCTGGAGGGAGAAGCTGACAGCCTGGCTCTTAATCTTGCTCCTGCAGCAGCATTTGGCTGTTTGCCAGCTGGAGAGTGAATCACTGAGGCCGATACAGATTTTCAGCCTTCTTGCATAAGCATTTAAAGAGTTTCCTGTTCAATATGCACCAGATAAGGCCAGGGCCCCAGCCTGCCTGCATGCTCTTCGTGTTTCTAACTGTGAGTTGGGATCACATTTAAAAAGAATCACTTGTAAAATGACATCCAAACTTAGTTTCTTTGTTACTCTTATATTAACTTTGCTGTACTATTGTATTTTCCTCACTGCCAGAATAGGCAATTCACTCTGTAATGTGATACCCAGCTGTAGTACTTTTGCTTCCTACATCACCATGATTTTTAAAGCTCTTGCCTACCAAACTTGGACTCATAGGGAATCTGGAGATGTTGAATATTTCATGTCTGGTGGGGTTTCATAGTACCAAGATAAAAGATGCACTTTCACTGTAAAGCAAAGGTACTTTAGAACTATGCAGACAAAAAGTTCTCCGAGGAAAGGAGATGTGTCTGGTTTGCACAGTGGTGGAAAGTGGCTTTTGGCTTCACGTTCTCAGTGCATTTCAAATATGGTGATGGCATGCTAGTGAGTGGCTTAGCTTTATGTGGGTCGCTTGCTTCGGTGCCAGAGGAGTGACTGCACTGTTGGTACCTGCTGCTAGCCCGGAATGCAGCCCTCTAACAAACTTTCCAGCTAGGAGATATTTTCATACAGGAAGGCTGAACAGGCTTACCTTGCAGAAAGCTGTTGGAGGGCAAGGAACACAAAAAGGGTCAAAGGGAAGGGAAAAGAGGGAGAAAAAAACATCAGGAGAAATCTTTATTCCTCACATTTTACAAGCCCTCATGGATTTAGTGGCAGGGAAGCTGGCGTCATGTTAGGAATTCATGACTTTGATCATTGTCCCACTCATGCGCTAGCATTTCCAAGCTGATGGCGGGGCAGAATTGGCTCCTATGTAAGATTATGTTCTGTTGGCCTTTTAGGTGATGACAACTACCTCCATTGATCATGATATGTGTATGTTAAAGGGGAAAAAAATACATTTCTTGTTTGATTACTCTTTGTAAGCCAACAGCATCAAAGGAACAGGCTGCCCTCACTGCTCTCACAGCTGCTGCTTGTGTCTGTGCTGTATATATGCTAAATTAATTGGAAAAACAGGGACAAAAAGGCATTTAGTTCAGGTCAGCCAGTTGGACTACGGCAAATGCATGACAGGCTTAATCATTGTCTTTTGCCGAAGAGCAGGTTGGCAAGGGCAGGCACTCCAACCCTTTCTGATGAAATTTGAACTTCTTCCAGTGCCTTTGGAGATGGGATGCTGTGAGAGAAAAGTCTCCAAGCAGAGCCCAGACGCTGTCATATCGACAGGGTGGGATGATGGGGAGGGTTATGGTGGGATATTTATCTTCTGTCAGCTGTGAACTCAGCTTTCAGCCTTGGTTCATCACACCTAGCATGAGAGGGGCACCAAGCTTTCACTTCACAAATACAATGTAGTTATTGATGGGGCCTCAGTAAAAAACATTGGTTACTGGCACTGTACTAAAAACACACATATGCAGCAGTCTTTCTTCCTCTGTCATCAAGTTTTGTGCATTTTTCATGAGGAAGGGACAGCAACAAAAAAAATGCTCCGAAGTGCCCATCTGACTTAATGGCTTACAAAGTTTGTGATTCCTGAAGCGGTTTCTGTATAAACATGCTATCATGCACTTTCAGAAAGAATAAGCTGGCAAATGAGGGACATGGGTGCAGTATGGCTCTCAAAGCTCCTTTTTCAATACCCACATGTTTTTGAAGATGTAAATGATTCTGAATCTCAGTATGTATTTCCTATTGCAGTAAGAATCACTGTGTAATACAGCGTGCATATTTTGCACTAAGTGAAGTGATTTTTTCCTTAACTCCTTGGGGAAAGGATATTGAGGGGTTTAAAGATTAAACCAAATATAAAATCGTGTTAAAATTGGTCAGAGAAATGTTGCTAATAATTGGGACAGAGAAGAATTAATTTCCCATGCTTTTTCTTTCCAGGCAGTTTACTTCAGTACATGTGCAACCTAGTTGTTATTCTTCAAGAAACAAGTGTGTTACCTTTATAGTATTTTTCTTCATTGTATAGATAACCTGGCTGGTTTTGTTTTTCTTCCTTTTGTTTCTTCCAGGCCTTCTGCCTTATCTAGTAGCCCAACATACTCAGAGCTTCCATTCCTTAGAATTTCCCCGCACCGAAATCCTGCTGCAACATCAGAGTCTCCCTTCAGCACCCCTCACCCATACATTAACCCCTACATGGACTACATCAGGTCCCTGCACAGCAGCCCGTCCCTCTCCATGATCTCGGCAGCCCGCGGACTCAGCCCAACAGACGGTGGGTTAAGACAGGCTTCCTGTTTTCTGTCATTGTAGCAACTTAAGTTATATTAATCTTGTCAACATTTTTCCCCCTTGTTCAAAGCAGCTTCACCAGGTTTGTCAGACATATTCATTATGTCATAAATGTTTCAATACTTCATCAGCCGATCATGGCTCATTTGTACATCTCACAAATGTTGAAACTTCAGGGAGAAGAAAAAAAAAAGCTGCCTCATTCAAAATTTATGCTGGAAGGGTGGTGTGTGTCTTGTGATATCTTTTGTTTGTGGGGCTGACATGGGGTGTAATTCTGATCTCCAAAAAAAATCCATTGTATCTGCACTGAATGGAGTCAGATTCTTCATGAGTGCACGTTAGTGTATAACCATTGACTTCTTCAGGCACAAAAAGCTTGTTAAATAAAACAGTATTTTTTAATCATATAAAGCATGCACTGACTAGTTACGTTTAGTCAGTAGTTCCGTTAAACTTATGTAGAATTTTTTTTCTGTTTATGCTAGCCAGCAATATGGCCAGATGAAATTATGCTTACGTACAAGTGGCTGATGATCAAGATTGTGCCTTTTAATCTAAATGGTGGGCAGTATACTTGAAATTCAGTGCTTTAGGTCTTGGTGTGACCATGGCTTTTATTTTCCAGGCTATTTAGGCTGAACTGAACTGCAGTGACCACTCTTGTCATTACTCTAGCGTATTTCCTGTTCATTTCAGCGGGAATTTTGCTGAAGTGAGCCATCAACAGAGTTGGAAAAAAAAGGCTGTCTTATTAACAACAGGTTTTTCAATAGTGGGTAAACATAAGCAGTTTGACATTTCAAAATTGTAACGTTTGCTGAAGGGAACTAAAGTCTAACATATTCAAAATCAACTATGTAGAGAAAGGCAATTAAACTGGTACTTTAACTATGCGAAAGATCTTCCCAGTGAACTCAGAAACTTACCAGAGTTAAACTGCCTTTAGCTGAATTTGAAAAATGAGCGGTGCACCCTATCCAAATGGATAACTAATTAATCCTCGTTTGTAAGAATATATACCTTTACAGTTAATCCATTAGTTACGGGCACATATGAGAATAAATTTTAATGACCTATTGTCAGTCAAGGTATATGCCATGCACATAGAGCTTTCCTAACAGCACTTTGGATGTTGTGTGAATTCTTGCTAATTCTACCCTTTTTGTTTTAGCAGTAGTATTTTTAAAAATACATACTTTGAAGAAAAAATTTGAATAGTCAGAAAGGCAAGTTTTGACTTCAGAAGCTTTTGAGCTTTAGATACAGGACAAAAATGACAGAGCTATAATGTAATGGCATATATTGAGAAAACTTGTTGTGTGCGTTTGGGCTTTATGCAGGAGCTAATAAGCAGAATACCTTGCTATCTTCAATACTCTTCAGGACCCATTCCTGCAGAATTTAATTTATGCTTAAGGTATGTTTCAGTGGCACAGAGAGGAAGGTGTGAAGGAAACCACCTATCACCACCTATGACATTAAGCTGTATGCAATCTTGGTCTCACGTGCACCACACTGAATTCACTTACAAAGATGTAGGCACATAGGGTTGTCTGACCCAGCACCCAAATGACACTCCAGAAACATCCAGAGGTGTCACAGGATAGAATTTGGTTTCAGATTCTGGCACCTACATGTAGATGCATACAGTATAGACATGTGTGATCTTGCTGTGTTGTTCTGCCATTGTAGTCCAGTGAGTTGTAGGTAGTGAAGCCTCGAGGAACTACTCAGTTCCCCAACAAATGGATACTTGGTATGTTAGCAGTTGAGTCTGGAGTGCTGTCATAATTACGATGGTGCTAAGGTTCATCTGTCTACAGTGCAGATGTTTGGTGTCAGTTCAGGTCTGTGAAATGCCCTGTCTCAACTCCACCTGCCACCTCAGAAAGACAGTTTCCTCCTGCCAGCCTGTGTAGTTTGGATACTCCCAGGTTTTCAGGTGGTATGAGACACTCAGGTGTGGACAGTACAGCTGAGTACACTCTGTCTTAGTGCTCATCCCCTGAGCTTTGATTGTTGACTGTATACTCAGCCTTTATCTGTCATAAGTACATGCTAAATTTACTAGCTTAAGGATCTCTCATCAGGTTTTTTACAAATACATGTTACTTCACACTTGCTGTAGGCTCAGCATTTTGATCAGCACAGCTCATCTTTGATCAGTTACCACAGCCCTGGTGTTGTGCAGCGTCCAGTGAAAATACAGTAACTTGATTGAGGCATTGAAGATACCTCAATCAAACAGCATTCTGTTGAAAAGCTGCAAGTTTGTTCCCTGGAATCCATAATATGTTGTATGATCAATCAGGTATACGATGAAATGCCTTGTTCATATATGAGTTCCTGGGATCAGAGAATCTGAATCATGGCTTGAGCACTCCTAGCATGCAGATGAAACATTCTTGTGGTTTAAAGGAGTACGTGCACATAATGTACTAATAACATAAGGGACACCATGGCTTAAGTGGTATAGCATTTGAACTGTGAAAACTTGGAAGTTGTTATTGCTCCTCTGAAAGCCATAATGAGATTTCTCTTGCTACCCTAATTGCTTTAGGACAGTTAGATAATTAGATCAGTTACTATTGGGCTCAGTCAGTCGAATCACAGATCTGGGGATGGCCAGGAGCCAAAACAATCTGGAACACAACTCTTGTCACTTCTCCTTAGCCAGCAGATTTGGTGGGTCAGGGGTGGCTGAGGACTTCTCCGAGGATTTGGAGCAGGGGTAGGGGTGGAATTGTTGATGTGTGTAGAGGAGAGTGCTCAGATGAAGCTCAGCTGTGCCTATGGTGCAGAAGCAAATGCCTCTGCTTCTAGAAGAATGGGAACAAAGCTGAAGCTACCTGGAAATAAACAGGAAAAGATTACAGTCTGCAGGTCTTCCCATTTACCCTTCATTTACCCTTCATGCAATACATCATTTAGTAGGCTAATTTTTTATGTTTGAGGGAGGTAGTAAGGAATAATCTTTTAAGAGCACCAGAGCATTTCTTGGCATATGGAACATTTAGTAATGCAATAATGTGTTCACTGTGTTTTCTGCAGCAGTTAATTTTAAAGTTTGCAGCCAATGTTATTGTTAGTTAACCCAGACACTTATGTCAGAAAGCTCAGGAAGTACTTTCAGTCTGTCTGGAAATATACTGTGGTTGCCTACTACTGTAAAACTTTAAAATCAGTGATTCAGTGTAAGTTACCCATCTTTTAAAATTTGGTCTGAAGAATTTCTTTACCATTTCACAGAAAATAGACAGATTGTATTTAATCATGAAGTCAAATTGTAATTTGGAAAAAATACCAGCAAATTTTAATGTATCTCAGTTAATTTTTTATGCCATTTCTATTCCTGTTTGACGTACTCCTATTTTACACAATCATTTCTTATATATTTAACATTTTAACATCAAAAGCACATTCTTTCATTTTATTTGGTAGTAATAAAGGCAGATGATACACTTCAGCAATCTGTTGCTGAATAATTTTTTTCTCCAAATTCCAGTGCCTTGTTTATGTTCAAAAGAACATTAAAAGTGTAAGTCTTGATTCTTTGTTTCTAAGGTTTGTATTTAGGATCTGATTTTCTATTAAAAATATAAATTATCTTTTTAGTAGCTCTGTGTAGGTAACAATATTCAAAGAATTTCAGCCTAAAATTTTGTTTTCATTAAGATTCAGCTGATGAGATTAAAGAAAAATCTCATTAAATGAAACGAAAGAAAGTAAAAATAATCTGGTGTACCAGCTTGGGGAGCAGCCCATTAACCTAAAGAATCCTAAGTGTCCTAGGCAAGCTTTCATACCATCTTGTGGTGACCAGAGTGTAATCTGTTTTGCAAGTGGGACAGGGAGAGACCTGAGGCAAGGACTGTTCACCTCAGGTTTCATGGCAGGTCAGAGTCAGCATCAAGGAGAAGAAGCCCAGCTTATTTTATGAGTACATCTTACACAAGTTTGTGAAATTACCCTCTACCTTCAGTAACATCTGAAGCCTGCTGAGAGGAGATGATCTTAAAGTGATGTCAGTTTTTGTATTTGTCCAGGATTTCCCATTAGTTGAAGGCCTGCTTGAAAATTGGAGGGGAACGGGAAGCTCTCATGTTGTTTTTACATGAGAGAACAACTAATAGAAGTCATTATCAGAGGACTCCATAATGATAACGTCACTGACGAGATGTAGAGTCTGTTCAATCTGTGGTTTTGACTCTGCAAACAGGCTTGTGTTTGCCAAGTATATTTATACATGGACTTTGAAGGATGGGATGGTCACATTTATTGACTTCAGTCTGTCCTCCTGAAAAACTGACCCTGTGTTGTTCATGGACAGCTATTATTTGTCCTGGAATCATGGTTTACCCCTGTTTACTCCTAAGCATTGACACAGAGGGACATGGTGAAGGAGAATCTTCTAGTCCCCTAATGTGAGACTCCAGATACCTGAATGTTTATGGAAGTTCAGCCACACGGTTATCTTAGAGACAGATTCCTTTGGGCCAGGGGTGAGGTAAATGTGAATAAAATGCTAGGAAGGTTCTCCTGCTTTTTTATGTCACTAAATGAATCATACTAGTTTCCACTGCTGTCAGCCTGTCACTTTTTGAGTCACATAATAATAAATACAGAATTATGAGATCACCAAGCTCATTAATATTTTATGCCTTGCTGTTTTTTCGAATGGTCTCTTTACAGTACCATTGGTTGAAATATGACCAGTGGTGGCACACTGCAGATGTTGCATTGCATTAAAAAAATAAACAAGCTGTTTTAATAGCCAGAGAAACCGGCAATGTGATTAAACTTTCCTTCTTGTTTATCTTACGTCATTAATAGTACTTTTATGTTGTTTCTTTTAGCTCCACATGCTGGCGTCAGTCCAGCTGAATATTATCATCAGATGGCTCTGTTGGCAGGCCAGCGCAGCCCCTATGCAGACATCATTCCTTCAGCTGCCACTGCAGGAGCCGGGGCTCTTCACATGGAGTATCTTCATGCCATGGATAGTGAGTGATATTTTCTAGAAATACAGACGATCCTGCAGAGGGAACCACGTGGGTTGTTCATGGTCTGACCCCAAAGGCCTCTGTGCTGATAAAGAAGTGGGAGTCGACATTAGCCTCCTCATGAGGCTGGAGGGCCAGAGAATTGATTGTCAAATGCACAAGGGTTATGTCAAGACTAAAAGTAAACTTTGAAAGAAAGTAGGGAGAGGAGCAGGATTGCTCCTGAAAACAGGGTATAAATTTTATTTCAAGCAGGGATTGAGTGCTTTTGAAAATGTCCTTTTCTATTTGCAATCAGTAACTCACTTTCATAGTTAGGCTGAGTATTTCCCTGATGAGCTCTCTTTTAACAGAAAGTTTAAATCTGTTTTTATGTTAGGAGAGCATACCCTGCACCTTTCAGAGAGTGCTAGCTGCACGTACAAGTTGTATATCATAGACCAGTAGACCAGTGACCACTGATAAAGTGAAGCAGTTTGCTGAATTTTCAAGGATACCAACTTAGTTTTCCATGATACTAAGAGCCTTCTTTATCCGCTCAGCATCTTTCAGTCCTCCAATCTGTCTCTCTTTCTCTGTTGAAGGAGGAAAAGAGAGGGACCCATTGCAAACTGCTTGCTACTGTTTCTTTTGATCAACCGGAAGGAATTATGCAGAGCATGCCCCTCAAGTCATAGATGCCTACATGCTTTTCAGGATGTACTCTATTCCTTCTGACGAGGGCAGTAAAAATGGTGGCAATAAAAGGTGGTGATGTTGACTTTTGCTTGGTAATACAGACCAATTCAGTAGTGTTAAACAACCTTACTTTCCTGTAGAATTTAAAACTTCTTATGTACATGCAATTTCTTCTTCCTGCTGTTGGCTGCACACCATAGCTGGTGATCTCAAAGAGCATGGGTGCTGGGAGGTTTACCTCTGGAACTCATGGGAATATAGGAATATATATAGCTAGCCCTGCAGAATACATGCCTTGGAGTGTGAAGTACTTGACTAACCAATCATTTTTATAAGAATCAGGCAAGACAGATAGTTATGAAACTGCAGGAAAGCTCTTTTCATTCTGTTCCCTTGCTAATGAAGGATTTTTAAAATTCATTTTCTATTATCAGTCTCACTGCACCAGTAGCATGCATAAAGAATTTACAGTACCATACCTTGAGCACTCTCCAGAAACACAATAAACTCACACCAGTAGTCTGGACTTAAACCAGAAATTAATGTGCAGACTTCAGTACTTGAAATCTTAAGAATATTACACTTCCTGATTGGGATTTTGAGAGGAATAGGGAGAGATGAGGCACACTGCTAAAGCACTGAATGCCTATTAATAATACCTTGCAGAATGGAAACACTGTTACATGAGGTTCAGGTGATGTAAATTTGCAGCTGTGTTCCAGCTGGAAGGACAAATCCCAAGCTTGCGTGAATAGGCATGGCTTCCGTGAAGAGGATCATAGAATCCTAGAACAGTTTGAGTTGGAAGGGAACTTTAAAGGTCATCTTGTCAAACTTCCCTTGCAATGAGCAGGAATATTTTAAATTTTCAAGGGTTTTGGTTCCTATAGTGAGAGAGTGTCTGAATGTATGTAAGTAGCAGTACCAAACCACTTGGATGCAGATTTGGTCTAATGGGTTTGTTCAGCCTTTAGAAAGGTAGATACCCATAAAAATGCCAGAAAACTTGAGAAAAATAGAAAACATTGCAGTACTAATACAAATAATGGCCTTTGCAGAAGGATCTTCATGTGTTAGTAGAGATGGCGTATGCTGTAATCTACATAGAGTTACAAATTTTGTGCATCCCTAGAATGTTATCACTTCTTACTTAACAGGAAATGTTTTGACCTTTGCCCGTAATTTCAGCCCATTCATAAAAGGTACCTAAACACCATCTTTAATAAGGATATTTGTGTTCACCAGTTCTAGCTAGGATACATTTGAAATGCACACTTTAATTTGTTTGGTGTTTGTTTTTAAAAATTAAGATCACACATATGACATTAATTATACCAGCAACTTTTCAATTAGACATTTTTTCAGAGTTAGAGACAAAAACTGCACTATTATGCAAATGGGTTATTTTTAAGCAGTAAATAGAGAATTAAAATAAGAGTGAATCCTAGTAAGGTCACTCAACTCACCTTCTGTATTTGATGAGAATGTGTTTAGTCAGGCAATAGCTGCTTTTATCTAAATAGAGTATGAAGGTACCCTTTTACTTTGTAAAAACTAATTAAAACTATCTTAACTTGCATTTATATACAGTAAATTAATTGTCATTAAGTAGGAATCTGAATGTCCTATCATTCATCATGCTAAAGAAAACCCCTTTCTTCTTTGTCAGATTTTTAGATTAGAAACAGGAACAAAACAATTAGCAGGAAGCTGATATTAAGACTTAAAAAAAAATCCCCAGTAAGAATGCCCATGTATGCATTTAATAACAAAGTACAGCAATCAGTGCAAAGCAATGCCATTTGTTTGGATCTTTCTTCTTAAGGATTTGTATGGCGATCTTAAAAGTAGTCTTTTGCCTTTGCGCCATCTTGTCAAAGGAAGCAGAAGACACATGAGTAGTTTCTCTCCTTAACTGCTATCAAATTCTGAGCAAGTTGACTCATCTGACTGGAAAATTGCTGCTCATTTATCCCACACAACAACCAAATAGATAGGAGCAAGACACTGTTCTTCTTTTGTGAAGCAAGTGTGTCTCCTAATTGTGTACTTATACAGCATCTAGCACAGAAATTTAGAATCTCTACCTCCTCCTGTAGTGCAAATAATAATTCCAACACCAGCATGCACTGAGTTCCCAAGTGTATTACATACAGTATGTGCAGTCTGGGGTCTTCTGTTTTGCTCTGTGGTGCTGGAAAACTGATTTCAGGTGGGGATTATAAGAGTGGGAGAATTGTTAATCAGAGGTTAAATCTTGCCCAAAGAGCAGTACGCCTCTTGAAGCTCTGACCTTTGCTGTCCATAAGCTGTCTAATACATTGCAGAAGAATAAAGCCAAGATTATGTGTGCTTAATTGTAATTCTTCTTCATCCTGTCCTGAGTGGTATCAAAACTGGACCAAAATTTTCTCTGCTGCTATAAAGCTTTTCAACAGTTTCAGTGGCCAGAGACCCTGAGCAAGCCTTGCCATCTTCTTGCTTGTTCTAAAGAAGTCAGGTTTGTTACCTTTAAGTGTAGAATCAGAGTAAGAGTGGGGTAGATGTGGAAGTTACTGCAAGCACCATAGTAGCAGCAACTGAGATTGCTTGTTGTGGCTGTAAAGATACTGAATGCCAAAACTGTCTTTAAGCACTATAGCAATTTTAAAAATCACTGTCTTTTGTGTTGATAGGTGCATTTTTCACTTGGGGAATGTGTTCTACTCTCTTAAATGAGGTTCAGTGGAACACAAGTATGTTCTGTGGGGTTTCAAGATTCCAAATTATTGATGTCCTCACTCTGATTAACTTTTGTCTATCCTCACTCAGAACAGGAGGTTTCTCTTTTTCAAAGATACTTGGTATTGACCTACTCCTTTTGGCACTAGAAATTCTGATAGTAACCCAGCTGACCTAAAGAGTTTGTGCAGCTGTGGTGTGTTGACCTTGGCTGGATTCCAGATGCTCACCAAACTGCTCTGTCACTCTCTCTTCTCAGCTGGACATAGAAGAGAAAAACAGGTGGAAGACAACACGTAGGTTGAGATAAGGCAGTTTACTCAGGCAAAAGTGAGAGATGGCATGCGCAAAAGGAAAGAGAAGACAAAAACTTTTATTCTCTGCTTCCCACCAGCAAGCAATGTCCATCCACTTTCTGCGAAGCAGGGCTCCAGCACACAGAGGGCTTGCTCCAGAAGGCAAACATTGTAAATAACGAATGCTCCCTCACCCCCTCCTTTTTTTAGCCTTTATGTCTAAGCTGACATCATATGGTGTGGGATATCCCTTTGGTCAGCCCTCCTGACTGTGTCCTTTGCCAGGATCTTGCCCGTTTCTGGCCTGCTAATGGAGGGGAATGTAGAAAGACAGTGCTGTGCCAGCACTGCTCAGCAGCAGCTGAAACTCCTTTCCAGCTACCAGTGCAAAGCACAGCCCTGTGAGGGGGCTGCAGTGGGAAAAAATGAACACTATCTCAAGCCAAACCCAAACACCAGCCCAAAGACTTAGGCCAGAGTGAGAAGCTTTGGGCTGGGTTTGGTTTCTGTTTGTCAAACAGATTTGGAGAATGAGGGTGGGGTATCGAAGCCATTCCTTCTTCTCTCATACTGATGACATTATCATTTTGAAAACTAAGACCAAATTTATCATAAACTTTCATAAAGTGAAAACAAAGTTTTTACACATCTGTAAACAGAAGGCAGAAGGAAAAGAAAGAAAAAAGGTTTGACTTTAAATCCACCCCCTAAATGTCCGGTGTTCAGAGCCTTCAATAAAAACTAGTGCCTGAGACATGTTTAAAGAAGTTTGATTTAAAGGAAGGGAATAAAAAAGGTTTGATGAAGTTTGATTTAAAGGGATGGAATAAATGATACATGTCTGAAGATTGCCTTATAAATGATTAAGCCATGCTAAAAACTTCAACTGAGAAATCAAATTCATGGGCAAATTTGCTGGATGGCATATTCCATTTTTGAAATTTATGATGGAGATAGATATCTGTTATTTTAGAATTGATCTCCACCTCAGAATAAGATCTTTTCTTCTGACACCTGCTGGATTTTTTGTTGGCACACTCAAGTCTTTACTGTCTACTACTGACTTTTTATTTCTATAATGTCTCCTCCAAAAGGGTGACATTTCTAAGCAAATCTTCACTGTCAGCTTCCATTTGCATGCTTTGCCAAAGCTGATGTTTTTATCAGCACTTCCACAGAGGTAAATGGATTTTTAGTGAATCGGTGCTCCTTCATTTTCTGATTTTAAAGCATTATTGAGTAGGGAGTGTAATACTTTGGTGGGAGAGCACTGTGAGCAGATGAACATCTCAAATTGATAAATAAATATTGAAGTGTTTGTTTTTAAAATAAATGCTGGGCAAGGCTGGAAAGTTTGGTTTAGTATTCAGAGGCACTGACAAATTGTGACCTATTACTTTTCGTAGTACCATACTAACTAAAACTAATGTTAGGCTAAATGAATGGTTAAGCAAATATCCTGTAACAAGTGGCCAGCTCATGCTTAAGACTTTTTAGGCATGTGAGACCTAATTAGGTCACGAAGATGTGGCAAAACAGTAATTCCATTCAATTATATTTTCAGTTTTAAAAGTCACAGCCCCCCTTGAATGGAATCCTGGTCTCCTGTGGTCAGACTCTGTAGAGCTCTTGCCTGACTGAAGCGGAAATGTTTCCCTTTTTGCAGGATACTGCAAAATCTCCCTTATGAGATTGTTCCTGTTGCAGGTAGATGGAGGGCACTGCTGAATTCCCAGAGCTAGATGGGGCCTGAAATAGGTGCTGCCTGGAGGAACAGAGGAAGCCTGAGCCGATGTGTGGCTCAAGCCCTGGCACTGCCCCTGGCAGCTGTAACGAGTGTCTTTCTCCATCCCTGGCCACAGATCTTGTGCATCCAGAGCAGACACAGGGATGCCGTGGCAGCAGCTGGTAGGACAGGCGAAGGGTAACAAGTAGTGGGCAGACATGCAAGAGCCTTAGCATGACTTAGGCAAGGAGTAAAGGAGACAGGTTCAGTCCACAAAGGGCGAGGAGGAGGAGGAGGAGGAGGGAAGTCTCTGCAGTTTTTGAGAATGTGCAGGGCACTGCAGGGAGTATAATGTCTGTACTTAGCTATGCCCTTGTAAAACCATGATAAAGCACTTGAATTGGATTCTCATCTGGGGTAAATTATATTACAGCCACTAACTTCAGAGGCATTGTTTTAATTCATTCCAGCTGAATAGTCAGCGGAGAAGAGTTGTGGATGAAAGATGCAAGTGCAAATTACTACTATTTTTGTTTTACCATGACATATATATTGTATTTCCTTTCTAGATACATTGCAGTTTCTTATAGCTGCTGATCATTTTTGTTTCTTATTTTAGCACGAGAAAAAGATCTCTGCCTTTGAAAGACATGAAGCACAGCACTAATAAAATATCAGACACAGTACAATAGCAAGCTCCTAAAAAGGAGATAAAACAGATTACATAAAATAGTATGTGGTAGGTTTTACGCATAAATAAGTGACTATACCTAAATTTTAAGTGATGGATCAAGAACTTGAATATTCATTGAAAGATTGGAGCTGTATGGACTAAGGCTTATTCTGGAGACAGAGCAGGAAGGAACAAAACTCTATATTACCCAGATGCCAAAGAGGAGGAGGATTAAAAATGGAGATCTGATCACATAGTCCCAACAGCAATAAAATGGCAGCCCTTGATACCATACTAAAATCTTGGCTAGCATGCACAGAAAGAAGGGAAACCCACTCAGGTGTGTGAGAAAGCATACTAATAGATTCTAATCTAGCTCTGATCTTGAGATGAGTCTAATTAGAGTCATTTGGGCTCCTCTGGTTTATTGTTAGACATGTACACTTAAATACCCTGCAAAAAAAATGATTCTGGACACAAAGATGTTAGGAAAGGCAGACCTATACTGGATGCTTGTGGCCAGCTGTGAATTATTAGCAAGTTACAGAGAATGTCAGGCACTCTAGGAGAAGTAGCTGTAAAGTAGGCATCAAACCCAAGACCTGCATATGACCCTGGCTGTCAGGATCATTAGGATTCGGTCCTTTACTACAGGTTAAAGGGACTGAAAAGGTAGAAGCGGCAGTACTGTTAAAGGAAATTGTTCAGTACGCAGTGGGGAAGCTAATTCTCTCCTTGCTCTCAACCAAGATAGAAAATAATTAAATAAAGGGAATAAATTTAAGGTGATATATCTTCTGTCAGGACTGCAGAGAGTTGGGATGACATGGTAAAATGGATCAGAAGAGGTAGAGATTTTCAGAACAAGACATATAATTTAGAAATGTAATGTGTATTTATTTTGGTGGTATCTGTATGTTTGCCTTCACTTTCCTGCTTTGGAAAGTCTAATCTCCAGTTTCAAAGAAATTTAGCAGTGGTAGGCCCCTATACACCCCAACAAAAGAGTATCATGGGATTTTGGACAAATTCAAATAAAGCCTACTAAAATGTTTCTCATTTTAATGCTCTGAATGTCAATCTGAATTCTATTGATAGAGCTGGCCTTTTTAGTGTTTGTTTTAGTCCTAATTTTTTGTTTTGCATCAAATGTTCCCCTGGCAGAATTACAGTCAACAAAGGAAAAGCTGCCTCTTCATTTCTTTACTGTATTTGATATACGTAGGTTTGGCTGTATGTATTAAAGTGTTGTGGGTTTGGGCTTGCTGGTATCCCACATCTGAACCACTGTCTCATTTCTCATGGTTGAATTAATGATGTGAATGTCTAAGAAGCCATCAGGTTCATAAATCACCAGAAATGAGAGGGATAACTCATAAATGTCTTTTCCTTTTGTTTAGCCATTTATCATTTTGCTTGCACATTAATAAACAGAGCTCCCCTGAGGTAAGCCATAGGAAGAAAGATTTTTCTTCCTAATTTTCCTCAATTGTAGCCAGTAGATCACAAATGAAGAGAGTGGGCTTGTCACAGCGTGCTGGTGTCTCCCTCTACCCATCACTGATAACAAATAAATCCGATGAGGTACCCTGGTGGATAATGATTTGTGTTTACATAACAGGCGCCAGGTTTCCGAGTCCGAGGTTGTCAGCTAGACCAAGCCGAAAGCGCACGTTGTCCATATCCCCCTTGTCTGACCACAGCTTTGACCTTCAGACCATGATACGGACATCTCCCAATTCCTTGGTCACAATTCTCAATAATTCTCGTAGCAGTTCGTCAGCCAGTGGTTCTTATGGCCACTTATCTGCAAGTGCAATAAGGTAAGAATTGTATTTTCTACCTGAGTTGTATATTCTCATTTATGTGTGTCACACACACAAATGTGAATGTATACCCACATCTTTAAGTGGTTAATTTAACTTGTGGGGGTTTTTTGTCCATATGTGTATTTTACAGTCTCTATAATGTACGTTCATCAGAGCTTAATTTGAAGTATAAAATACATTTTTCTTTCTTCAGAAAGGTAACCACAAGGATTTTTTTGCCTATTATTATCCAGTGCAAGTAATACTTTATCTGACCAGCAGGAACAATGTGTATTTGTGTGTCCAGGAATCCGTTTTCAGAGAAAACACTCTAGGATAGGTTTGTGGCTTAAGTCACTTGGGTTCTTCTGCCTACAGATATATATGATGGACAGTGAAATGTTCCTACATTAGAATCATCAGAGAAGAGAAATATGGTACTGTTCAATTCAAATGTTTGGCTTTAACTTTTGGGTATTCATCTCCAATTTTTTTTATTCATGTGTTGAAAGATTTCACATTCTCTGGCTAATTTTTTTATTATTATTTCCTTTTTTTTACTGAGGAAGTACTGTCATCAGAAATGCTGTGATTTTCACTTGGCTGCTTCACTTATGTATGCAGGAAAACAGTCAGAAATGGTTATTCTGGAGGCAGAAGAGCGGAGTAGCAAATGAAGAGATGGACAGAAGTTGTACAGAAAAGGGAAGCAAATAGGGCTCAAAGGAGAGGGAACTAAAGGAATAATGTAAAAAGAAGAAGGGGAGTGGAAGAAAATTAAGAGCTGCAGCAAGAAAAATGGAGATGCAACTGCTGAACACTTTGGTTTTAGTGACACGGCTACATGTTAACTGAGAAAAGCTCCTTTGATACTCTTAAAAAAAAAATCCCCCACCTCTCTCAAAGTGTCAGAAAATGTTGGGCTTGCATTTATAACCCTCAAAGAGTGCTTCTGAGCCCTGGTTTAACAGCAGCTTCCACCTTCAATTTGCGATGAGGCAGAGGAGCAAGTCCCTACAGCAGTTTCTTGAGATGGGGCACCCATTTTAGGCAAGGCTCAAAAGCACTACCATGGTCATGGATTTGACCCCCCTGTATGGGCCATTCACTTAAAAAGTCAGATAAGAATATTCTGTGAAATCTGTGAAGTGCCTCTGTGGCAAAAATGACGCATTTACAGCTTTGAAAACAAGCTGTGGGGGTTTTCACTCCTGGGGAAGATGGGCATGCAACTGGTGTGTTAGAAACCATGAGCCTGACAAACTCTTGAGAGTGACAGCACTGTAAATACTGGTATTAGTGTAACTGCTGTGTTTTCCTTTTTAAGCACTTTTAAATAGTCATGCTTCCTAGCTCTGATGTACTTGAGTAGCTGTGCAGTATTTCACAGGTACAGTATCATAGCTCTGCCATACAACTTTGCAGTCAGTGGAACCATGGTCCCAATTATGGGCCTCCTTAATGAGGAATGTGATTTATGTCAATGGCTGGCAGCAGTTGAACCGCATCTGTCAAATACATATAACTGTGTGGAGGTGTGCTATCTGCACTGTCATTAAGATGGAATGGCACTTAATGACTAAACTCCTTTACCATAGCTTGTAACTTTGGTAAAGCAAATAGTGCATGAAAGTTGGCATGGTCTCTACAGTGGAGTAAGTCTTCTCTCCTTCTACTCTTCCAAAGCAAAGCTGGAGACAGATGAATAGCTTTGTTGAAGACAGTTGTGGAACTGGAGGAAAATGTGGGCAAAGACTTGAGTGAGGATGCTAGGGAGTCTTCAAAGTGAGTCTTGTGAACTGATGTCACCAAAGAAAGCAGTGCTTGTGTGACTGAACCTGTGGTTGACCAAAGCTTTCAGCCCTTCCTGGTCATACTTCCCAGGAATGCATAATACAAAATTTCACATGATTTTGAATTAAGATCTCTTTTTTTCATTTCGATAACAGTATGTCTGTTCAGCATGCAAATTTGGAAGTTCACACCTCCATTCTTCTCAGTTGAGAGGAAGGAAAGGGAGAGCTCTTCTTCCTGCTTTGCAACTCACCTCTGTCGGTTCCCTTTAACTTCTCCCATGTGAACTTGTCTATATAAATCAAAATAAACAGTGATGTAAGGTATTAAACCCAAACCACATTTCATTGCCTTAATAAATTCCAAGACTAAATGCCAACAGGACTGTCAGTAAAACCGAATTTATTATTCACTCTCTTGCAAATAATGCATTCAGTACAAGAACTGTTGTATTGAATAAAACCATAGGTTCATCCCATTTAATATCCTGTCAGCAACCATGATCAAAGTCTAGGAAAAAAATTTCCTGGTGTAAAATCCAAGATTCTGGGAACTTGCAGGTTAACGTCATCAGAGCTGCTGCAAGAAAATGGTACAATTCAGCTAGCTACTAGATGGAATTGCAAGACTGGAAGGATTTCTGCTTTCGATAATATCTGTAGCATTAACTCCACTTAACATTACACAATCCTTCTACTTCTCGATACTATTTCTTATCTTTTTAACTTAGTCCAAATAGTTTATGCTTGACAGCATTTTTCTTGGTAAATACCTATCTAATGCTGAATAGTTCCAGAAAAACATCAGCAAGGTTATTAATTCATCCAAACGAAGTTAGGGAAGAAGAGATTTTTGTGGAAAAACTAGGGGAACTATTGCTTACCTTTTTACTGGGTAGCTGAACTTTGCCAGGAATGTAGCCTAGATGATGTAGATGTGATCTTTGCTGTTCTTGAGAAATTGTCCTATTCAGCCAAGCGATAAGCCCTTAAGAGGTTTCTATTAGCATGTGTTAAATAAACTAAGCACTCAGCATGTTCCTGTCCAGGGCCCACAGAGATGAAGGAGGACCTTTCCCTGCGGCTGCAGCTCTGGTGCCTCCTTGGGAAGCCTGTGGAGACTCAGCTCTCTGTCCAGCCATAACAGTTTTGTAAAACAGAAAGCAGTCTTTAGAGGAGGCAGGAGTCAGCCCACAAACTGTAGCAGCTAAGCAAGTTGGCACGAAATGCCTTTCTGTAACACAACATAGACTTGCAGTAGAAGAGAGAAAAGGCTGCAAATACAGCACGCAGCAGCCGGTCATTCAGAGAATGAAGGTACTGCCCCCTTGTGATTGTGCTCTGATACCATCTTTAACTTCAGGGTTTCACAGTATTTGTAGGGGCCCTGTCTTCTTCAGTATACAGCCTGAATATCCTGAACATCCTCTGTGGATCAGTGAGAGCCATAGGACGCAGCCTCACCTGTTCCAGGCAGCCTAAAAGAGGAGGGAGCCTCGTACCTGGTTGTTTGCTGCATGGAGGGCAGACTCTGCTCTTGCTACACAATTCCAGACTGATGCTGGGCAAACTGAATTAGTCAGAAGTGACCACCAGGCTCAGTTTGTCTTCTGGAGTCCCAGCCTACCACTGTTAACTCTGCAGAGGAGTCAAATTGCTCACAACCGTGACTTGAAGACCCTGACAGCTGTTTGGAACATTCCGTATGCTGTGTCATGTTAACTGGCCCAGATCTTCTTCCTGAAACTGGGCAACCGCAATGAGTGACACTTCTTGTCTCCATCTTTCTTTGATTCATGTTCCTGTAAAAAATGAATCCTTCCCCTTCACCTCAGAGGGAGGTTGAAAGCATTAATGTTTTGTGAAGCAATTAGATTATACAGTGATGAGCACAGTGGAGAAGCTCAGGAGGGTGTTAGTAATTATTTATTCACTGGTGGTTTAAATACAAGGGAAGAAAGGCCTATGGGCATTACTCTGGGCACAGAGAAGAAAAATACCAGAGGGCCTCTTGCTGAAGGCTACTGTGTGTCTTGTGGACTGAATGAGTTATGAATCATACAGAGAGGAAAAAGGGTGTGCTGTCACACAACTAAATGCTGATGATCTTCATGAGCTCATGAAGATATGGTCAGGTTTATTTCTGGTATGTTTAACTTTGTGGGTTGAATGCTCTTTTACAGCCATTTCTGTAAAGGTACTACTTGTGTTAAGGAAGTGTCTCCAGGACCTCACTGGTCTTTGCACTGGCTAAAAAAAGAGGCTGAAAGATTACGTCCTGTGCTTCACACAGCTTTTCAGCATTGGATCCTCTGTATGAGCACTGTGGGATGCTGAGGATGAAACCAGGTGAAAAGAGCCACATTTTGGTCTCTGTTTGTACAAAGCCAAACACAGAAGGGCTCTGGTCTTTGACATGGATGCTACTGTAGTTTGAATAATAAATACTAGTAGATTAGCACAATCCAGAAAGAGCTGGGCTTGGCGGGTGCTTTGCCATTGTCAGCTGGCAGTGTAGTGCTGTATCTTGACTACTGGCTGAGAACTTCAAAAGGAGATGACACTCCTGCTGACAGCTAATAGTGGATCTCCTTTAGCACACCAGGTAGAGCTTCTACTTTGTGCATTTGAAAACACCTGGTTTAGGTCTCAGCTGGGAGAGATTATGCAGAAAGGAGATGTGTGAAATAGCATCAAATGAAGATAATCCTTCATTTGACATTTACTCATTTGGTTACCTGCCTCCGTCCTGCAGTGCAGCACCCCTGCTATTAATCCTTTGTCAAGATGTACTTAATGTTCTATCTGCTACCTGTGACAATTATTAGACTTTGCACTTCAGTAGCACTTCTTTTTGAGAGACAGCGTGGTTTAGAGTGAGTATAGAGGGTGTAATCACTTCCCATGATATTAGGAGTACTGATTCAAAACCTTTGCATTAGATTAACTGGTCTTTAATAAACACAAGAAGCTGGGACTTCATGTTCCATAAGATTGGAAATTTAGAACATCCAGCCCCTTGAAATTTAGTCCCTTGGCAATGCTGTGATACCAAAATTTAGAAGTCAGTTTTCAGAAAATGATCCAAATTCCCTGTCAGATCCAAGGTGTTTAAGTCAGTAGCTCCACCTACTACAAGAGACTTCCTTTGGGTCTAGGCAGATACAACTGTGAGTCTAACTTAGCCACCTCATACTAGTGTGAAAATTAAGTTTCATGTGAGCACAAGTCTATGTTGTGAGCCCTTTGGGATCTCCTTGAAAGTGAAAGAAACTGAGAAAACGCAATAGCACTTTCTTTTTTCCCCATGTGCTGCCCTGCTTCCCTGGTAGTATCAGAACAATTAACATAGTGTGGTTAATTACAGCCAGACTCTGGCTGCTCTGGCTCCTGTAATTTTGCTCTGGGTTGATCTGAAGCATCAGGGAATGGTGAAAAGGATACTTTCACAAAGAGCACTGGAAAGGAATAGCCAGGTTTGTAGGGTGAGCTTAGACAACAATGGAGTAACATCAGTGAGGAAGACAAGACTTTTCTGCAAGCAGGTATTGGATTCTCAGTTACTTCATCATCTCATATGAGCTCCTTGTATAGAATGCTGCTTGTATAATGAGTCAGTGCATTGTATCTAGAGATGAGTGACTAGGTAATAATTTCTCCAGTTTTCCTTTGCAAACACAAAGAGAAAATCAAGAGAAAAATAAAAATAGAGTGGAGATATCCAAACAAAGTATAAAGTTATCAACAGAGAAAAGTGAAAGTATCTTTAGCAGAGAGCCCAACAGTCTAATTTTACACTCTGTTAAAATGAAAAGGAAAGGGTATCCTTTTATCAGGTTTAAATTATCCAGTTTTTGAATTTAACAGAATGTCTCATAGTTATATGACAGGAAGCCCTCATGTTCTCAATCCTCTTTCTTTATTCAATATTTTATATAGACTTATTATGTCTCCTCTAATTCATCTCCTTTCTGATGTTTTCAGTCTGCTCTTTGGAGTTCTCTTATTGTCTTTTCTGTTGATACTCTGTGAAAGTCTCCTTTTACTACCTGCAATAATTTTCCAGGGTAGGACCATCAATTTAAATGCACCATGATTTTTTCTGGGTTTTTTCCCAGCCAATTGTTTTAACATATTTTTGCCATAGCTTCATGTTGATCAAATTTTCATTCCTTCATTGAATTCTGCATTGAAACAAGCAAGTGCTTCTTGTCATTTGTCTCAGTTAATTTCAAACCAGTGTGTGAGTAGCTCTGACTCCATTTCAGTATCGATATGAATCTGGCTATCAGTATTGCTCATTCATCTAGCATACTGGGCTCTAAAGATAACCACTTAGCTTTCACCATGCTGCTCAAAATCATTTTGTCACATATGCAGATATAATTTTTTTCATTTCTAAACTCCATGCCCAGACTGCTAACAATTGCATTATGAAACAGAAGACTACATTTGAGAATTTGTATATAACCTGAACTTAAATCTAACTACTTTATTTTTACCTTTGATTTGTGTTTTAGACTGTAAGTTGTAAGTTTGTATATTTCTGGAATTATATCTGTGTAAAAGGACACAATCAAATGCTAGTAATGAAATGAAAAAGGTCACGTTTAGCATAGCACAGGTAGAACAAAATACATTCACAACAGCGTTTTGCAAAAAGTTCGTTATGATGTGTAGAATAAAGTGTTTGTTAATGACGTCAGCATCATAGGTGTTTTGTTGTTTTATTATCATTCTTACTGGGATCTGTCTAAATTAGATGCAGATCTGACTGAAAGCCCTTCTTACATTAAAAGCTTTTAATTAATTGCATGCAATATGTTGTAAATTAAGGCTTTGTTTCAGTTCAGACTGAGTCAAATTCAGTCCAAGTGTAACCCCACTGAAACAGGACCTACCAAAACTTGGCCATCACATATGTGCAATATAGGATTTTATTCTCCATGGTACTGTGGGTAATTTAAATAAGGGAATACAATGCTTTATCCTGCAATAATAGCTTCATTTCATACCTTCTTTCAAGAAGTGTGAATGACAGAGAAGTGCCACAAAGTGAATAAAAGTGAAAATTCACCAGTATTACATAAAGTTGTATCAGGCTCTGATGTAACCATGCAGCTAGCCTCCTGCACCAAGCTCATTTAGATTATAGGAGGGTGACATTCAGGGAGATTGTTTCAGAGATCACCAACATCTTGCATTAGGAAGTGGTGAATGTGTCTCACTAGAAACACCAGAAACACGAATGGCAAGATTTCTGCCTTTGGAAAGTGTAAAATCTAAGCAGCTGAGCAACGTAATGCAGACTATGCAGACACATACAGCCTGCACGTTTAACATGAACAGGTGCACTTATATACAGTGAGATTATGTATACATAATCTCACCTGCCTGTAAACCTCTGTGTCACAGATCTTGTAATTAAAAGTCCATTTGAAATGACATGCTCCAGACTGGTTCAGTGTTAGTCAAAGAGTTTAAAGTAATTGAACCTAGAACAATATTAGTTCCAAGAAAGTTCTCAAGCTAAGACAAGTGTGCTAGAGTTTAACACTTCATTTCTTCATTTTCAGACCCTAAAAGCGAGTATTAATTAGCACTTCGAATGTAATAAATTATACCAGTTTTAGAAGCCTGAAATTGCTTAGCCATGAATTTAATTCAAAATTATGTTTGGTAGAAGTGGCATGAGCTTGTATGGAGAGAGCACAGATAAATTATGCAAGGTACCATTAATACAAAGTCCAGTTAGGATACTAAGGATTCCTTCACAGGAATAATCCAGTGAGAAGGACAAAGCTGACAGTGCTGTCTGAGCACATAAGGTTAATCAGTGTGGCCCCGTTGCTCTCAGTGAAACTGTGCCATTTTACTCTGGATATGGCAATGCATTCATGAAGAAAAATTTCACCTAGCCTAGCAGATAAAACAGAATAGATAATAAGGTAAGCTGAAGAGAAAGTACAGTCCACACACTCTGTTAATTTTAAACTGGTAATAGAAAAGTAAAAAAAAAAGGGGGGGGCAGTGATGTATGTGAATTAAATACGATTGTACAACAATGGTTATTATCTGATGAAAACTGGAAAACCTAGTAAAATACATGCTCTACTTTATTAGATGCAGGATATGTGTTTTTACCACTACATTTAGATGACTCGTCTCTAAGTTAGTGATTTTTAATGCAATGTGCCAACATTATAGATACAGAGGGCTATTTGAAACCTAGTCATTTTTGAAATATTTTTCAAAGGATTTCAAGTTTCATACCTGCATTCAAGATCACACTATGTCTGGTTTCACAGTCAAAGTTGGGTATTGTTTTTCCCCTGTACTTGAGTAACAAGCCATAAAAACTGCTGATGACTTTTCTGCATTGCCTACTCAAAGCACAGTGTTGTCAGTTAAAAAATTCAGGAAGAGGAACAGAATTTAAAGCACAATTTCTTATTACTAAAAGTATTACATATATATTGTGGGTAAATTGTTTCAAAAAGAAATGCACTTTAAAAGTCTCCCTTCCTGTAATGCTGTTTGGTTCTTGTTTTGTGTTTAAGATACTTCAAACAGTAAGAGTTCCACAAATCTCTTCAGGGCTGCAAGGTTGCCAAGTGATTTGTCACTCGTGTCCTGAGCAATTTGTCAAAATTCACTTTTGCAGGTTGTTGCCATGAGAAGTAGAGGACATGGTTGGAAACTTCTTTTTACTCACTCCTGTGTGTTTACAAGGAATGTACATAATTCCTGTTTCTGCCAACTCAAACAACAGGGGACAATTTTCTTACATGTTGTTACTGGTAGCTTCTTAATCTTCTGCATCTTTGTCTAAGGAGAACTCCCTGGTTTGTTTTCTTCTACACCTCTTCTGGGGTCTGACTGTGAGTCTGTCCTGCTGGCTGTGCACAGCTTTTCACATCTGAGTATGCAGTGTTCCTGGCTGCATTGTATACATTGTTCTATCAGAAGATCTATGTAAACTTCTGTGCATGAAGTCAGCTTATGCAGATCCCCTCAGTACCCATGGCTCAGCTCCCAGCCATGCTTACAATATGTCCTCTGTTTTGAACAGTGGCTCCTACATGGCAGTTTATCATGGGATGAATGAAGCTGTTTCTTATATTAGGTTTTATTTTTTAAGAAAGCATCTGAGCATGTGAAAAGTGGTATTTGATCACTCTTAATATATGACTTGTATTATGACTTACTTCAGTTGAGATTACTGTACCTGTAAGACCCAAGCATTAGGACATCATTTAAGGACTTGCTGAAGTCAGTCCCTCTTCAGAAGTATTTAAGAGTTATTAGGGTGCTTTCCTGAAGAGCAGCTGGGTCCATTTGTAAAACAGTACAGGTTTTTGTTTGCCTCTTAACAATTTTCATAAACAATTTATAAGGACTTTGAAAATCAAAATAAAAAACTGAAGGTGAAATCCTGGCCTGGTCTAAGTAAAGGATAAAAACATCATTGAATTCAATGAGTCCAGATATTCTTCCAACATTAGTAGTTTACTACTAACGCTGATTTCTCAGTTTCTCTTGTCCACAGGCTTCATACCACTCTGAAAGGATAATGAGCCAAAGTGGTGACATCTGTACCTACTTGAGCATGAATATTACATATTTTGTGGGTAAATTGCTCCAAACAGAAGTGCATTTTCAAGTTAACTAGGTGTTATTCTGGTTTGTGATGATCAACTTTATTGAACATGAAGGCAGTCTGCCTACAGATTACTTAGCCCTTTCTTGAACTGGGGTCCTTTTTGGAATAACTTGATCTGTCTAGTGTAAGTCCCTGATGGCAAGAACAAGTGATGGAGGCTGTAGAGCAAACAGGGAGTGCCACAGTTTTTCCACAAGTCAGAAAGGGCCTGCATTTCCCCTTGCAGTGCTGATTGCCTCCCTCATGAAGCAATGTTAGGATTGTGAATGCACCACCCAGATTTCAAAGACCCTTAGAAGGCCAAAAGGCCTGAAGCCCTCTCCTGCCCCGTGATCTAGATGGAGACAGTGTCTCACTACGCCCCATCTTCCTGTCCGGTGACCTGTTCTACATTGTTTTATTTCAAAAGATGTTGGATAGTTGGGGTACTACAAAGACAAGCAAAGAAAAAGATCAGAGGTCTGAAAATTTTGGATGAGCTGGAAAATATGGATGAGTTGAAATAGAGTTCACCTGTTTTCTCCAGACTGGACAGGAAGAAGGTATAGAAATAATTTCCAATATATAAAAAAGAAAAGAGAAGAAGCAGAAAGGCAGATAAGGAGTGCTGTGTAGAATAATGAAGTACTGGATTTTCAGTTGACACAGGAAATATTCAAGATAGAGAATAGGAAAGAAACTTTTAATATGGTAAACATAGTGTGGTTCTATATGAATAAATAAAGACACCCCAAAGAAACAAATTTATCTTTCTGAAGTTTAAAAAGGAAGAAAAAATAATTAAAAACATCAGAAATCTCCCACTGGGTCAAACTAGAGGTGTTACTCTAGTTAGGGTGTCTCTGATGGTGCAAACAGGGGATGCTATTTAAGAAGCACATGAAGCCCCCTGCTTGGGCATTGTTGTTCATTTAGTGCTCTACCAGCATCAATGTTTTTTAGGTTAGCAACCCCAAAGTGTACTCTTGCTTGTTCCCTTCAGTATTTCTTTATGGACCTGTTGTCTTTGAATTTGTCTGGTCACATATAAACCTGCTGGCTATGTCTGCAGCTATTCCAAGAGTCCACAAATGACAAATGCCTTTTTTTTTTTTTTTACTCTCTTTCAAGTTGTATCCCTATGTCTTTCATTAAATGCTCCATCATTAACATGCTTGGGAAGCTCTTGTCCTAAAACCTTGCAAAGCAGAACCAGAATGGGGAAAGCACTCAGATACTTTGCAAGACTTCCATGCATCAAATCTTGCAGAACTTTGTATTTTGTAACACGAAGAGGGTGAGTTCAGAGTTTTGGGGAAGAAAATGATTGATATAGTGAGACAATCCTTGCAGTATTCACAAAATTGGAATCTACTCAGCATTTTTGCCTCATTGGGCACACCTATGCAATGAATAGGAAAGAGGGATTTTTTCCTGACTTTAATTCACAGATGTTTTGTAAATTCTGCAGCTGTGACCAGAAACAGGATGACCTTGTTAGCAGGACAGCCACAGAGTAGCCACAAACTTTGATTTTGATTATAATGTCTGTTTTTCTTCTTGAAGTCTGTTCTTTAAATTTTGATGTGCTCATGTAATTGCAATGTAGTTCACTGCCCTACATTACCACCAGTGAAGGCAGTTTGAGACTTTGCAGATGAGAAGAGAGACAGACAGACAGACAGACAGACAGACACAGAAGCCCACAGTATGATAAAATAAATGGTATCACTGATGGGCTTTTCTATCTGTATATGAGTTATTGAATGCTCAAGCAGAAATATTACATGTTTCTTCTAACTCTTCTTCCTCATGAAACTCAACAACTAAAAAGAACTGGCATGTCACTTTTAGTGGCCATACATACTTTCATCTTCTTTTCCTTTTCTACTTTGTTTAAAAGTCTTTAACAGAAGTACAAGTGAAATTCCCTCCAGTGGTGTAAATTTTCATGTATCAGTAGGTAGATGGAAGGAAAAGTTTGTAGTTCATTCACATTTCTGTGAGTCCAAGATTTTTTGGAAGTGGCTGGTGTTTTGGAAAACATGAACAGTTGAGGCAGGAATCTCATGTTCTTCTGGCATCTGGATTTTGGAAGTCTTGAGCGCTCCTTGTCTGAAATGTAGCCTCTTAAAACTGTCTTAAAAGAAACATGACTCAAAATGAGACCTCAGGAGCTACTCCTTGCTTTTGAAAAAACTAGTTGTTGGTTTTAGTAGTTCCAGAGTCTCAAAATTGCTACTTTCAGGTTTACTGCTTTTGGGCGTGAATTTTAGGTGGTTCCTGTGTGAGATTGCTGCACATTTGTAAGCAGACATGGTTGGAACAACTGGACGAGGGCAGCTGGTGCCACTGTCCAGCATTCCTGCTGATGCTGGTCTCCTGCCTAGCAAACAGTGTGAGCTTGGTAGGGCCAGCAGGAGGACGTATGCCTGCTGGTCAAGGCAGAGGGATCACGTGGGGCTCTGGACTACAGAGATTCCCCATCCATTCTGTATTCAAGAGCTGCTGAACAAAGTGCAGTGAAAAACTTTGGGAAGGAGGGCAGGAATCTGGGCCTTCCCTTCCTAACAGAGCACACCATGTTGAGAGCTTTGATAATATTTTTCTTCTTTTTGGCCCTCAACATTAACTTTATTGTATAGTTTCTGAAAGGCAGAGAAAGACCTACCACCTTCTGTTCTCTTCAGAACTCTCTGATCTGTTCAAATCAGAAAGATCTTCCAGGCTGCCCAGTGACATCTTGCATGCGAGTGACATTGAACCCAGCCAGGTCAACTTGCCTTATGAGGAACTTTTTAGAAATAGCTGGAAAGAATTGTTATTTGAAGGCAGCTATCTGAGCAATTTAAGAAGTCACCCTGATGGCAGAACCATTGTCTCCATTTCTGCATTACTCCCCTTAGCTGTGCTGGCTGTTCCTGTGCTCCCTCACAATCACCTTTTTATTTCATTCTGAGGTGTTTAAAGTTTGGAGGTAGAGGGAATGAAGTGCAGGTTTTCAGGCTACATAGGAAAATCCTAGTCACTTAGACTCAACCCTTCTGATGAGCACAGGGTAAAGAAAGATACTAAAGAAAAAAGGATTCCTTCTTCCACTAGCACGTCTGTCCAGCCGTGTCTTAATGCATCTGCTGCTGGTGTCACTGTTTCCAGTAAGAACCTCTAGCTAAGATGATGTCTGTCTCCTCTACTGGACTCTACAATTTTGTCAATGCTTGGCTTAGCATCCTCTTTCTGAGTACTGCTTGTACAGTGTTAAGACAGGGACAAGGTGTTGTAACAAGGACATCTGTAGGAGGTAAAATTTATCCTTTTGCTGGAGGCCATTTTAATTCATGTAGGGAGGGGAATAGCAGCTATACTTACTTAACGTTTAAGCCCTCCACTGCTTGAGTCTTGTCTTTTTACTGTGTATGGTCTGAAGGACATTACAAAAGTTTTGAACCTGAACTTGCAAAGCTGAGTATTGCTGTACATGGTCAAATGGAAAGAAAAAAGTCAAAACCCCAAAACTAAACCTGTATTTCCAAAGGCTGCTATGTGCTTGGAACTGCCACTTAAATCAGTTCTTTTTTCTTTTAAACTGACTCATCTGAAGGGTGGAAGTGTCCTAAGCTTTAACCACTCACAGAGGAATAAAATACCTCATCCAAACTGTTTGTGTGTCGTGTTTGTTGATCTTGGTGAATTTGACAGAATTTTCAGGATGGTGCCGTCTAGTGTTTGAGTGTATGAGGTGAACTCCCAGTGTATGTGTGGAAGCAAAAAACACCAGGGTATAGTAAGGAGGCTTTTTTTTCAGCCTCGTGTATGGCAGTATAATTGTGTGTTTTTTAATGACCAGACCAGAATAGTTACACTTAGTAATGTTCACTAAAAAGGAAAAGGGGTGTTAAATCATTATGTTCTTTGATGAATGGCTTGTACACTGAAGAATAAATTGAACAAACTGGCATGGAGCTCAGTGAACATGAAATCAGCTATTAGAAGAAAGCTGGTGAACAAATTCTGAGCCTGATATGCATCTTTTGATTAATGTCCTATTAATCATCCATAGTGGCTACCTTAGCTAAGTCGTGCTGTAATCATTCATGGTTGCTTACAGGAACACTAGCAGGGACTATAGAGCTTCAATAACTGAATATTATTACTGATTTCTCCCTAACTCTTGCTGTGAACAATTACTGTTTTCACTACATTTCTGCCTCCCTTTATTAGAAAGAATACAATGCAGAATGAAAAGAGAGTTCCTCAAAGACCAGTAAAATTCTCCCTGGGTATTCTTAATGATATTCTGTCCTAAATGGGCAAACTATTGTAATGCAGAGTTCTCACCAGGAATAACAGTAATGTAATCACATTGAAGCTGTCTTTTTATGGACTGTAGTCAAACAGACAAAATGTATAGTCATATTAATCAACACAGAATTTCTGTAGAATTATTATTTAAAATGGTAGAAATTATTTTGCCTTTTCGTATCACAGTATTTTTAGTTAATGCACTTAACAGTGACACCAGTTAAGATTCCAGAGTGTTAATTTGGATAAATTTGACATTAGAAGAAGCCTTGATTCTTGGAAGAGAAAATGCACCCCTCTCTTTTGAGACCAAATGTTTTATATTCCTATGGCTTTTTTGAACTATGGTAGTTCAGTGTATTTTTTAATCAATAATGAATATTATTTTTCTTCTTTTTTTCCTTTATGATTGGAAGTTACTGGCAAATATTTACAGGAGGATCTCTTACTCCTGTGTGTGAAGATTTAGTTCCACACCATTTATTTCTCAAGTGTGACACAAAGAATGCTTTTGCACTACCCACAGAATAGGTCCTTAGATGGCAGTGTAATTTCCTCCTAAGTCACTGTGGTCTGGGAAATACGGTGAAGTAATGAAGTGATGACAGGTATTAGCATGCATAATGGGCTTTAATAGACATTTAATGTTGTTTAACTGGTAGAAGGAGAAGTGCTTTCCCATTGGAATATTTCTACTTTGGAAGTCATTGATCACCAATTTCAGAGGGGAAAGGTTAATCCATCAGTTTCTGTAACCAAACAGCACTGATGGAAATTCTTTAGGTGACATTCTGGATGAACTGAGCTTTCCATCTTTGCAAACAAATGAGTGATATGACAAGCATGGTGTTCAGAACACATTTAGCCAATTGATTTTCTCTCCTCTTGTAATAAGATCTAGAGACATATGAAAGAGTGTAGCGTGAGCCAAGATTAAAGGAACTGCTTCATACACGAGAACATAGGGGAACTGCATTATCAATAAAAGTACCATAAAGCATGTAGGCACCCATTCTTTTTCTTTATATAAAGTTTGTTATTGCAATAAATAGCTGTTATTGAACTGCCTGCCTTTTATTTCAGTTTTTCTGAATTTTGTTTTGGTCAGCTTTCTGTGGTTTCCTGGTAGAGGTTAGGAAAAAATGTTATGTTTTGTTATGGTATCATTTTTGTACTCACTAGTAAATCCAGGGCAACTCTGGATTTAAAATCAGGATTTATTATCCTTGGGGGCATGAAGAAGGATATGAGGGGGAGGGGGAAATCTGGCTTCAAGTAGTTTAAAGGTATCAAATGTATTTTAAAGTTTTAATCTGTATGGGTCCTTACCGTAATGATCCTCATCTTTTTCCTCTCCCTTCCCTCCTTTTTCTCCCAAATTCAGCCCTGCTCTGAGTTTCACGTACCCTCCTACACCAGTATCCCTCCAGCAAATGCATCAGCAAATTTTAAGTCGTCAGCAAACCCTAGGTTCAGCCTTTGGACACAGCCCTCCACTCATCCATCCTGCTCCAACTTTTCCTACCCAGAGACCTATCCCTGGCATCCCCAGTGTCCTGAACCCTGTCCAGGTCAGCTCTGGACCTTCTGAGTCCACACAGGTGAGAGACAACAAAATCAACTTTTACACCCCATTAATGTAAAAATTAAGCAAATGGCATTGTCTCAATGGCAATTAATCACCACTGCCACTGAGACCCTTGGATAACAGTTTTCTTGTAGCTCCAGAGTTTGATTATGAATCACAGGAATGTTAGTGCAGTTCCTGATTGGTAGTGTGCTTTTTAGTCCTCGTAAATACTCCAGCCGACTGCAGCAGCTTCTCGTTCCATACTGCCTCTCCTCAATCTGTATAGGAACCTAGTAGAGGTGGGGAGTAAGAAAAGGAGAAAAACACATCAAAACACCAATGTTTTAAAGATTAGGAGCTACATCTTCAAATCAGGCTGTCCCTAGGATATACAGGGTCGTGTTCTGCCCTCCTTATACAGCTGAGAGTAACCTGAAGCAAATAATTCTGTGAGCAAGAGAGTAACTCAAAGACAGTGAAGAGAATTGAAGGGTTTTTTCTCTGATTTGTGAAAAATTGGCCTTACTGGGTTTGAATTAATCATTTCAGTAAGGTGTATTCTCGAGAGCTGGGAATGAGCAGCAGTGAATCAGGCCACTAATGTGGAGTTTATCACGGTTTGTGATTTGCCTGTTATTAACTAGTGCTGTTTGTTTCTAGATGACCTGGGATAGGTTATTTATCAGTCTGAAAGCTGTTTATCTCCTGGCTTGGTTTTACAAATGTAGAGGAAGAACATACTGCTGTAGGAAACACATTGATTTTTTTGTGGGGTCCCTGCAAGTTCAGATATCTCTAAAAGATCTCTGGATTCCTTCGAGATCCATTTGTAGGTGTAGATAATGGTGTTCAGTCAAGCACAACAAGAGAGAAAACAAGATTCTGGCATGTTTATGTCAGCTATTTTGCTATTAACTTGTGAGAATCAAGGACTTCATCTAGGATTTTTTGGCTGAGTCTCACACTAGCATTCAGTTCTTCTTTGCATTATAATGAGAAAAAACGGGAATTCACCCCTTATAATGGGAAAAATAGTGACAGAGCTGAAATCTTGTGTGCAGATATTAAATGCAAAACCTTTCAAGTGTGAAAAAATAAATGTTTCTCTTGTGTTTATTTGAGCATGCAGTGATTTTCCTTTTCAAAATTGCCTTTCCAAAGTTGTCATAATGTGGAAAATCAAGTTCTTCCTATTTCTCCCTTCTCTGACAAAACCAGCATTGGTTTGTAGCAAGCAATAATATCAAATGCTCTCCTTCCCACTCTCTCCCTGCACTGCTACAAGGTTGAGCAGTGCAGCTCTTCCATGAGTTAATGCTATGTAATCGAAGAACAATGTAATTGCATATCCAATATAATGAACAATGCAGCTTCTCCATGCAAAGTTGCTGAGCAGATGCTGCTTATTTTTGTTTGGAGCCACATATTTATCACAGTCTAATTTTGTCTTCTTCTGGGGGAAAAAACACCCACCCCACCTGCCTGCAGCAGAATAAACCCACAAGTGAATCTGCAGTGAGCAGCACAGGTGACCCCATGCACAACAAGCGCTCCAAGATCAAGCCTGACGAGGACCTCCCCAGCCCAGGAGCAGGAGGCATGCAGGTATGGCAGCCAGGTTCCAGTCATGAGCCTTCCCTTCTGCTGCTGGAGGGAGAATGCACCTTTCCTGTGACACACACGTTTTCAGGCTCCTTGCTGCACACAGGGGTAGCCAGGGTTAAATGGGAGCAGCTCCTGGGGTGCAGGGTCTGTGGCAGGATGGAGAGAGGGAGAGGGAGGCTGATGGAGAGGCACCTCTGACCGGTCAGAGCATGCTCAACGCTCTGTTTGCCGTGGAAAAGTGAACAAGAGACACTCAGGTCTTTATGAAGGACACGTTTTCTGTTCAGCAGAAGTACTTAAGGCCACCTTGACTTTTCTGGGTCTTAGCACTGTAGTGCACTGAGGCCCCAGTGCCAGGCTACAGTCTCGTTTGCTGTACTTTCTATACCAGTTAATGCCACTGGTTTTAGTAGAGTGACTCTTCATTTACAGTGACTCAGGGGAGATGAGAATCAGAGCCTCAGTCTTGTGAGTGAATCTGTGAAAACAAAGCAGAGGTCTGCCTAAATCCTTCAGCAGGTTTGAAATGGAAAAATAGCAGGAGTGCATAATCCGAACCAAACGTTTACACTAACATCTGACTCTTACCCTCAGCAAATAACAAGCTGGGGAGAATGTGGCGCCCTGATAAACTGGAGGTCAGAAATCTAACCCCAAAATTAAATACTTTCTCCCCCTGTTCACCCCTTACATGCACATGTTAAGGGCAAGAACAGACTAACAACTCAAAAATTAGCAGTCTGCTCTTTGAAAGAGCATCTTGCTTAGCATGCAAACCTGTTACTGTTTTAACAATGGAAACACACTGGATTACTGGTGATCCAATTTCTGTCCAACCCTACTACTAAAATCAAATTCCAATTAATTCAACTATATTGAATAGTGCCTTTCACATTAGTGGTCCCACTGAATCATGAAAGCCAGGTGCACAAATAATAAGCTGCTTAAATAAAGTGTGAGGGCAGCCAAGCCATTATGATTTCTTTTTAATTGAAATGTAAAGGGAACGAAGAATTTATTTTACATGTATAGTTTGCAAATGGCTTCTGGCTTATCAGGCATGTTTTGGGCTTCTGTATTTTGTGGAATGGAGTAGCATAGTGAAGTGAGAGTAAAATAATCCTCCCTCCCCTGCCTCCTCCACACACACACACCCCCATCAGCTTTCTTTTAATGCTGAAGTAATGCCCTTTTCTTCCTCCTCAGTTCCAGAATTTCCTCTCTCTTCTTCTCACTCCTGTTTTTTTCCTCTCTCCAGGAACAGCCAGAAGGAATGACCTTGGTAAAAGAGGAAGGGGACAAAGATGAAAGCAAACAGGAGCCTGAAGTGGTCTATGAGACAAACTGCCACTGGGAAGGCTGTTCCCGGGAGTTTGACACGCAGGAACAGCTAGTGCATGTAAGTTAATGGTATTCAGGAACTAGGTTTTAAAACTACGTGACCTTTTTCATGGGGGTCAGGTTCTCTGACCCTATGCTGAGTCAAGTTTCTTAGCTAACAGAGCTGCAAACTGGAGAGGGGTTTATGAGTTTCTGAGAATAAAGAAAACTTGAAGCCACAGTGCTTGACCTGTTCAGTCAGCTAAAGCTTAGTGTAAAATTCAATAAAGTCTTCCACAGAGATTGTAATGGCTCTGATCCTGTAAGCCAGCAAACGCTATTTTGCGTTAGAGACTTTGATAGTTATTGAGTAATAGTAAGCTGGACAAGAATGATTATTAACCTTTAGCCAAGTTTGATTTTTTTTCTCCCCAAAGGGGCTGTAATAGTAGCAATGGGTGAGGGGAATTTTTTTTCCATTCAATAAGAGAGGTTTTACTATCAATTTACTGTTGTGTGTGAACTGAAAGGGGTTATTTGGCTAAATACATGGGGACTGAGTTACTTCAGTTGTTAGCAAAAGCAAACAGTATAATCTTTCCTGTGCTACACCAAATATTAATTCTGTCTCCCTTGTTTTTTATTCCTCTCTGCCACCTCTCCCAAATAAACAGTTTTTACTGTTCGGTAAAAGTGAAAGCAAGTGAGCAATCACAATTCAGTATACAACCTGACAAGTACAATCCTCTGCAATTCTAACCTCCTTTACTAGCAGCACCTCTCTTATTTACTGGCATCATAGAACATAGTGAATACTCTGAAAAAAAAATTGAATTCCTAGTACAGAATAGAGAGGAACATCTTCAGCAAATGAGCAGTGTGACAGAATTGTATTTTCTTTAGAAAATGGTTTAATACTTTACTGGAAATTATGCAAAATCTGTTGCAGATTGTGGCTAGTACTTCTGAAATATCTAGTTGAAAAATTGACTTTTTCACCCAAAATAAATAGAAACAAACCCACTGTATATTTCCCAACACTATGCCAAATGGTAAACTTACCCTGCAAAGCTGACTTCAGTAAAGCAATGTCAACTTTCACTTGCTGGAGTGTGAGAACCTCTTGGTCTTGTAGTTATTCATCAAGATGTATTTTCAGGTTCTTATTAAGTAGTAGCAACAGCAATAACAACAATAATGATAAATGAAAGACTATCAACAACTAAAATAATATTCAAAATGTGACATTTTTCCAAGAATTCTTTGCAACATTTTGCACACGTAATTCCCTAGCATTTGAATAGGCCAAACTGAAATGTGAGGAGAAACTGTTTTGGTGTCACAGTACCTTTTGGGGAAGAAATGCCGTACGAATGGCTTCTGCAAGTGGTTTAACACATTTAAATTAAAAGATCAAATGTCGGTCTTTGAATTGACTCTGTGCAAACAGACCAAATGACATCATATGGGCCTCTGCACAGGCACAGTCTTCATATCTGCTAGCAATTATAAGGCTGAAGCTTCATGATGCCTGGCAAACCTTTCAGTATTCAGAAATTATCCCAGTGATAACGAGACATAATATACACAAAAATATGTGAAATAAAAGAGAAATTCAGAATAAAGGTACCCTTGACAACAAAAAAAAGGGCTTTTTGATGTTCCAGGCGTAAAATTTAATGGAAGTCCACTGGGCACGTTAGCTAATAGCTTGTGTTTTGTATTTTAAAGTGAATTAAAATGACAGGGTGGTAGTTTAGCTCTTCTAGAGTTTAATTTTAATTTTTTGGTTTTGGTGGTATTTTATAGCAAATCTGCCTGCATTGTAATGCTCAACAGCAAGACTGAAAAAGGTGTATTTCTTATGCTTCTGAACAATGGCAACATCTGAAACAAGTTTCTCTAGATATAGAAAAGGAATATAAAAAGTTTTTCTATGACAGGAAGTTTTTTCTGGCAGGGCTCAGGATTCAGGTGTTTATGATGGTATTTGGGATTACAGGGTACAAGACTTGACTCCATACCCTGAAGACAATGAACTCATCATGGCAACCATCACATTTAAGTAGCACAAATCATGCTGTAAGAGTCAGCGGGATTCAGTGATGGGGCCATGGTTTGTGATTTCTTTTGCTGCTCTGGCAGAGCCCTGCTGTGGGGACTCGAGTGAGTTATTTCTGCCCAGGATTGCAATGGGCTTTAGGTATCTAACTCTGTTTGAAAGCCTGGCCACTCACCCCAGTCTGCCTTTTGCACATTTTGTCTGCCCTTGATTGCCACAGCCCTCTGATGTACATCTGCAGCAACTAGGGAAATGAAGTCTGGTCTCAGTAGGGCTTCACGGGAGGACAGCCCTGCTTTTGCTTAGGTGTGTCACTCTGGCAGAAAGTGTTCCGTCCCTGTGCATTAGGTCCTTGAAAATCTCAGTTGAAAAAGGGGTGTGGCTCATGTATGCCTCCTATCCAAATACTAGGTAAATCCAAGTAGATACAAATTGCTGTAGCTGCGCTTCAGTTGATGTCAGTGCAGTTCTGAGTGCCACGTGTGTGGCACATGCGTGTGTGTGTCCAAACCAGGCACAGGCACGGTGTGTGTCCTGGGGCCCCTGCACGTGCTTGGCTCTGCAGCCCTGGCACTGGGAGAGCAGCTGGAGGCCTCGCCGAGCCCGGAGCCTCACGATGCCAGACACTGCTCAAACACGGGAGGAGGAGTGCACCTGACACGGGCACGAGGTCTTCCACCCTGCAGCTTCGGGGCTGCGTACATCGGGCTGTTGGTGCTGTCAGGAGCTACCTGATCTGCCAGCAGAGTTCTGCCACCGTGCCTCTCCTGGCTGCACATGCTGCTGCTCTCCTGGTGATCCTCAACCCACTGGCAGGCTCAGCAGAGCCTGAGCTGCTCCTGCTGAGCTTGAAGAGCATGAGGGTTTGGAAGTAGGATGCTGGACAGGATGTCAGAAATAGAGATAACCATCCAGTTTTGTTGGCGTAGATAAAGGTAAAAAAAGCTTAAACTGCCCTAGCAAGACTCATCCAGATAACATCTGCCATCTTTCTGTATGGTTATAACCATGCATGGGAGCAAAAGATCAGACCCAGAATGTCTAACGGCACAGGACAGGCTGTTATCCAAGCCTTGCTTCCCAACACACAGGAAATTCTAGAGGAACTGCGGTGTTAAGGGAAGAGATGGAAGTATGTTTCTAGCTGTTTGTTTTGTTTCCTGGAGGGTTAGGCAACTCTACTTGAATTCTAGTCTTGCCAAGTTGAGTAGAGCTTGGAAAAGCTTTTCTACAATTAGAAAACAAGTAATGGTAAAGATGTCATTACTTCCACTGTGTATAGGGTGTATACACAAGCACGTATGCATGTGTTTTGAATAAGGTAAATACAAGTTTGTGTATATTCTGGTCTTTCTGTCATATACGGGTAGCTTTGTTATTTCTTGGGGAATTTAAGACCTGATTTACTTTGAAATCAACATACTTTGAATCACCATTACAAAGTGATGTGTGACATAGCACGTATGAAGTGGTAAATGCAAACAAAATCTGCGTCTAAATATGTGGTGTAGCTTTACAGGAGAAATTGCAATGTTGTGCACAGTAGTCAGCATTTGATGTAATTTTCTGCATTTCTGTAGCAAAGTCTTGCAGTTACTAGTGTAAAATGAGGGTGCCACTGAAAATGTTCTTTGATTCCAATGTTTTCTGACTGAATTTATGAACAGAACCTGAGCTGCTATGAATAAATAACTGAAAAGCTACCTGAAAGAATCATTATTGACCCACCCAGAAGGGTCTGACACTGAAATTATTTTGGCACGGGTGCTCTTATTTTCAAGTGATACGAGCCACTTAGAATTCAACATGGTTAAATTTTCATGATGCATGCACCAAAGGGCAAGGTGTTAAACCATCAGACGCTCTGCCTTATTTATAACACCTACCCATCCTTCCTCTCCCCCCCTCCTTCTCTTACAGTTAATAGAAAGATTCATGATTCTTCATGGTTGTCTATCTAGCGTCTGACAGTACCGACTGCACTGCTAAAGCAAGTCACTATCTATAATTGATATCCTTCTATGGAATAGGGTACCGGCTGCAATTGAAGGTTTTTGCTGAAAGCTCTTAAATCCTGACAAGTTCTGCCCTTGTTCTGGTCGTTGCTGAGCTGCACTGCTGAAATCCCAGGGTTATTTGAAGTCGATGCAAAAGGGGTGCGTGTGTTGCACATTAGCAAGACGCAGAGTTGGTGAGCCACGCTAGAGCTGCCCCTGCATTCTCCCACCAAGTAGTCTTATTTACTGTGCATTGCACTCCTGAAAAGGCTGCTTACATTGATGTTTGAAATGTCTATTATAAGGTTCTTTCTTTCCCTTTTTTCTTCTCCTCAAAAAATTTTAAAAATATCTTATTTATTTTAAAGCCTCACTTTGCTGCTGGGGTCTTTATCATTCAGCTGTTTAATTAATTTCTCTGCCCATCGAGATATTATAATTGGGCTTAGCTGAGCTCAAGTTTGTTTTAAATATATGAGTGCCTAGAAGCTAATAAGATACTGTATATATTTATAAGCCTGCTTTTTGTTGCAGTTTGTCCCTTTTTTTCCTCCAGAAATCAGTTAAGAATAAAATATTGCAAAAGGGTTAGACACTAAAGATAAAAGTTTATTTAAGAAAATTATCCTTCAAGGAAATGACTGAATTTATTGTTAAATATTAATACAATGGCAATCAGAAAAATGCAGTGCTGCCTATTTCTCATCCCCCTTGCTGCGTAGCCTTGATGATAATTATTTTTCATTCAAAAACATGCTTGAAGAACTGTAGAGCTATTTTTTGTTAGTGTTTTCTCCTGAATTGTACAGCAATAGAATTCTTTCATTGTTGTTAAATTTGATTAGATGAGATCAAAAAGCCCTTAACTATCAGCAATAGTTTATATTCAGGATTCAGTTTGCTGAGGTCTTCCTGCCTGTTTGCAAAGCCTTGGTGACTGGAGCACTCCCCCAGCAGTCCCTGGGGGTTGTACTGCTCCACATGGTTCTCTTCTTGTACCAGAGGGCAGCTTCTTGTGTTTTTCAGGTACCCAAATGTTCCCAAGGCATCACAGTTGCACTGAGGGTACCCAAATGAACCATTGTATGCAAATCTTAGACTGGAGTTTCTTAATGTTCTTGCTCTCTGTTCCTACAGAAAACAGTGGGTTCAACTCTGACCAACAGAATTTGGCCAGCAATCCATGGAGACCTACATAAACCCCACGTTGTGCCCACAACCGATCTCTGATTCAGTTTTACAGCATCTATGAGGTGCCACAATCAGTTCTGTGCACCTCAAAACACCTAAGAACATCAGGAGGTGGGGAACACACCATTCTGAAGGATTAGTCCTCTTTACAGTGGGTGATTTTGGATGCCCAGAAATAAGGACACTCGAAGTCAGTAGATTTGAAGGTCTCACTTTCTCTGTTACTGTGCTGGCTTTGGCCTCTGGCTTCTTTCTCAGCTGCTTCACCGCTCTTCTCTGAGCAGAGATCCAACTGCAATAAGAGGGTAAGCCAGATTAAAGCAGTTCCCCTGAGTATCAGCTCCAGTGCAGCAGACCTGTAAGTGGCCCTGAGAGTTGCACGTTGCCCATCACGTGCAAGAGGAGAAACTGCTCTGTAAGCAAAGGGCCTCAAAGCTGCCAAAGCCAAGCAGGTGCTGGGTGCAGCAGTGTCAGTAGGCATCTGCACCTAAACAGAGGCAGTTGCACACATCTGGCTCAACATACAGATTATCCTTCATGCATTAGTGGTTTCTTTGCTCGGGGTCCTGGGGATGTGCTTGCAAACGGGTCATGAAGTTCCAGCTTCACCAGGCAGGTGAAGTCCCAGCTTTGTGAAGCAAGTCCCTTACAATCCCAAAGGTGTGTAATCACACATCCCAGTTTGCATGCTTCTCAAAATACGTTCAGGGATTTAGTTAATATTTAATTCTTCTTTGCAGAGGCAGTTTTCGGTGCGTTTTCATTTCAGGTTTTTTTGGCCCTAGCACAGTAACGTAGAGAAGCCTCAGCCCATTCACAGGCTCGTTGTGCATGGCAGTGACAGCTACTGCCCTGAAAGGTTCAGGAATGTTTCCTTTAAATTGAAAAGAGGAAGGACTAGATAAGAACATGAAATCCATTATAGTAATCATTTTTTCCTGACAAAAGGAGAATGTTTTACGTACAACAGCAAGGGGGGGTTTGTTGGTGGTTTTATTCTGTTTCACCTTATTTTATTTTTTGCTCCCTGGGGTCTGGACCCTAACTCGTACTTGGAGAAGGAGTGCTGTGGTCAAAATAAATCAGTTCTTCAAGCAAGACAAGCCCAAGGCTTGGGCTGAAAACTGGGACAGCTTGGAGAAGGCAGGGAGTTGTTCCAGTGGCAAGCAAGTGCTGTGGGAAGGCTTTTTTTTCAGTTTGTCCACCCCCTCAGTATATATGATCTTTGTAGCTGTGAGCTGTGCAATTCCTCTATCTCACTACCATTGGGGTAGATTTACATTTACAAAGGAAAGGAAGAAGAGATTACAGCAAATAATCATAAGAGACATCTGTACAGAAGTTTTTAGGTTTTGAAACCTCTTCCTCATTACCTGTTTAAAGGCTGATTTCTAATTAAGGCACCACCTTACTGTGCTGGATTATAAGCTGCTAAACCCATCCTTTTGAACTGTGCCAGAATTGTGGAAATGTTTATAGGCCAGCAATTTATTAGGTGGCATAGCAAAGCTGGTAAGCAGATCTGTGCCCTTGAGAGCATGTTCATTCTCTCTTGGTTTCTGTCTGGGTACCTATCACAGGCTTGTTTAAATTAAGCAGTCTTTAACCCCCCATCAGCGGTGTCCATGTAAGTGCTGTTGGGTTTTAAGGTTAAGTAACCACAGACGGACCTCAGTGCTGTTCTGGAGCCTCAGCAGCCCCCGGGCTCTGGCACGGCCCCTCCTTGTGCTTCTCAGCACATCCTTGTTCTGCGGCAGTCACCGTGGTGCCCTTTGCCTCCCAGCAGTGTTAAAAGTCATCGGTGCTGCCTTGTGAAGAGATCTTACTCACTGTGGGCTTGACCCGAAGGCCAGCTGTGCTTTGGCTCAGATTCTCTTAAGCACTGCACTACACAAGCGCATAAGCAGTCTCCCTGCCTAGAGTCTGGCTTTTGATGAATCACAGAGAAGAAGAGGGGGGAAAAAAATAACATGGGGATTTCTTTTCTGATAGAGAAAGGTTTACAACAAAATAAATCCACCCTAATCTGTGAAGTATTAAGAGGGGATTTAGACAGAGAAATGTAATCATTTTTTAAAATTTAATTCCTCTGTAATTAGCATTTCTTTCACAGCATTAAGGAAACTTGTTGTTAGCCTGCTGCTGCTATGGCTTCTGTTCATATGAGTTGCCAAAGTCATTGTCTTTGAATTGGTATCCCTGAAAGAGGTTGCTAAACTATGACATGTCCTTTAAATAACACTCCTTTTTCACTGTTGCAGGTAGGGATGAATGGTGCTCCTCCTGTGCCCTGGGAAGTTACTCTGCCCACTCTACTCATAGTGAGGGGGCACTTGGGTGGAAGGGGCTGAGCAGGGCTTGACTTTGATCTGTGCTTTTAATCACACAGCACTATTTAGGTAGTTTGTGGATACACATACTTACTTGAAGTGTTTGCCTGAGAGTTGCCTGAACTCTTCCAAGTTACTGATATTTTAAAGGTGACTTCCAGTTTTGGAGAAAAACGTAGGATAAGAAGCTGCTAGCCGAGTCCCAGGGGTGCTTATGCTGACGGAATGACAAACGCATAGGCAAGAGTAAAGCAGCAGAGTTGACTTTTCACCTCCTGACTCATGGAGAAGAGAGAAAAGGGAAGTCCCTGCCTTCATTTTCCTGCCGGAGAGCTGCAGGGAGGGCTGGGCTTGTGCATGGACTTCAGGTACCTTTCAGTCCTATCCAAAGGGCCGGGACAAAGCAGATTCACCTGGACAGAGCTGTTCTCTCTGTTCAGCTTTTCCATGCCTTGCTTCTGTTAAGCGATTTGATGTTACATAGCCTGTGTTATTAGGGTGAACCAGTGCGAGATCTGTGTCGGTGTGGTATGTCTCTACACTGTTTTTGTCACCCTTACTCTATCAAAAAAATCTACCTATAGTAAACCAGTCCTGGGAGGAGGAGAAATCTATGAGTGCTGGCTCAGCTGCGTGTGCAAGGGCTTTTTCTGAGACCAAAGAGGGAGATCAGCTTGTACCAATGGGGGCAGAGACAGGCAACTTAAATATAGGCATGAGTGAAGCTTCTGCATTTGGTTTTGAAAGGGCTGGGCTGAATGGATTAATTTTTGCAGTCTCTATTCTTTGTGTAACCTCTTAATAGACAGAAAAAGAAAAATGAAAACCAGATGAGCTTTTTTATCATGGGGAAACAAATCTAGTGTTTTCCCGTGCTTAAACTTTAGTGTGAGCGTGACTTTTCTTCAAGATGCTGAGTACCTAATCTATAAAATGAATGGGTGGTGGTTTTGTCAGGAGTGAGTCCTCTGGTGCCTTGCACTGTAGGTATGAGGTCTGCATGTACCATTCTTATGTGTATCGCAGGGCTGAGATGCTGCAGTTCTCTGTGAGATAAAGTAGTCAAGCTGAAAATGAAACAAAGCTCCAACTGTATCCCTCCTTGTGTTTAGCAGAGATAAACTACAGTGGAGTCTCAGTGCTGCTCCGTTTGGCTTCTGGCAGCAGCTTTAATTGGTAAAATGCAGATTTTTTTTTTGATCAAGAGAGGATTATTCTTGTTATCAGTCTGGAGCATCTTATTTCAAGATGAAAAGGCTTCGCTGAATTACAGATGCCAACATTTTTACAAAGCACTTTGGCGATTGACATCTCAAAGAGAAAGTATGATTTATTAGCCTATAATGGCTAACACTCAGCACTGGGCTAGGTCCCACTGATTTGTGAAATTGCTTAATATGAATTGCCTTTTTGTGCAATTCAAGCCCCAGGTTTTTCAAATAAACTTAGAATATAAAGTGTATGAAACATCACATACCTGAAAAGGGAGAACGATAATGGGACTTTGTAGCTTAAAAGAAAAGAAAAGCGAAAGGAAGAAAGGGATAAAGAAAGAGAGAGAGTGGAAGAAAAAGAGGAAGAAAAGAGACAGAAAAAAAATATCTGCTTCTAAATCCATCTTGGTGGTGCTTTTTTACAGTAGTTTGGTTGAAATGTTGGCAGGGTAAAGATTAATAACAAGCCTTGTCGCTATCAGTACTCGCTTGTCGATTCTCTGTAACAGGGCTGTCTGTTCAGCATGGAAATTATTGATTAAATAAAAATTGCTATTAGATTGTGATGTGATCCATAATCACAAACAATGGTGGACATTCTTCTTTCAGATCCCGAGCCATGCATCAAGTATTTTCTTGCAGCAATTTATATTGTGCTGACACTCACACCCATTAGGCTTTTATCCTCTCCTACATGTGCCAAGAAAGCACGAAAAGAAAGAGCAGCAGCAGCACAGCAGTGGGTATGCACTCACTAAATTTTCGGAGAGAAGCACAGTACAGATAAGTTTGTCCTTTGCTTCTGGTTAGCACCGTACCTCAGAAGTGATTCCTGCCCGATAAGGGCAACCATGCCTTGAATGCATCCAGGGAGGTCCAGGATGGTTTGCAGGAGGGGAAGGTTGTGCAGTGTTACTTTAGGATTCTGCAGCATGAAGGACAAGTGTCTTTCCTGTATTTATTTAGCTCTGATGCTTCCTAATTTGAGGAATTCAGGATTGGAGCACGTTACTTAAAACTGCATTACTTTAGGCTGAATTAATTAAAAAGATAATATCTCACTCTTCACAGCACATGTGAGCATGGTACCAACTTTCTCCTGTGAAATCCTTTGTCTAAAGGTAAAGGAAACTTAGTGAAAAAAAAATTTTGAGGGTTTGGCTACTTAGAGGAGCTTCTCTGTCACTTTGTTTCTGAATACCTTAAACAACGTATGTATGTCAGAACTGATCAAGCCCACCTGGCCTGGCTTCTAGGGAGAAACATTCCTGTAGCTGTGGTCTGTTTATTGTAGAGTGTTTTGCCAGTTACCAGCATCAGGCAGGCTTGCCACAAGAGTTCTGTACCCCTCTGTACAAGAGCTGAGAGTAGAGAATCTTAATATGCTGTGGATATGCAGTGATTCTTTTTATGTTGTTGTTAGTGTGAGTTTTCTTGACGTGAAGTGAAGGCTGTATCCTTTAAACCGTTACCAGTGCTGATTATCGAACAATGTATTGTACAATTCCTCTATCTCATTACCATTGGGGTAGTGCTTACATTTCTTTATTGTGCCTATATTGTGTGTAATATTGCCTCAGATAACCAAGGAAATCCTTTCTGCAGTATTTGACCATTTGCCACATTATACTCGGCTTTAAAGAGTGTTTAACAGTGACCTTAGTTTACTCCATTGTGCTGGGCAAGTACAAAGTTTTCAGGCTTGACCACTGTCATTTAAATCAAGAGACCACTTCATTTTGCAAAGTCAGAGCATGTGCTTTGCACGCCTCCCTCCAGTGCAGCCACTCTCTCTGCATGGATCAGAGCCAAGGGATTAGCAGTCAGGAAATTAATTGCCGAGGGGATTCCGACACTTATGGTTAGTAAAAAAAGCCTGAACAAAGAAGTGTGTTTTATATGACATTCTAAAGGCGCCAGGCTCCAGTTCCGAAATGTTTTTGGGTGAGGAGGAGTTAACAGAGATACAGGACTGCCCTCTGGTTTGCTGCTGCAGATTTCTGTGGTTGACTGCCAGCACAAGTCTGTCCCATTCAGATGGTGCCACAGTGGTACGTAGGAGAGGATAGGAATCTTTGAGATAAAGCAGGCTATTTAGGATAGATTTTTGGTTACCAAATGCCCTTGTAAGTTCACTGGAAGTCAGTTAAAGTTAGTGCGTGGAATGCGGGGGCAAAAAAGATTTGCCTTGGCTCTTTTCTCTGTGTTTCAGGTAATACTGTCATGTACTCCTAAGAAATCCTGCACAGTTTTCATTGCAACTGCTCAAACATGCATCTTTAGATACAGCACAGGACTGTTGATGGCACATATGAGAGGATAGAAAAATGCTATTCTATGGCAAAAAAAGATGAAAGAAGGTAACTCTGTTGCTGCTGCCTGAAACATCAAGTGTGACTAACTTCTCAAATGGGACAGAGACCTTTGCTAGCCCTGAATTTGCTAGGACATGACAGGGATGATTAAGCCTAGCGTGGATGCAGAAGGGAAATTCTAAGTGGATGTCCAGTAAAAAAACCCCAGGGGAGGTCTTAGAGCAGCAATGAACTGCTGCCTGTGCTGGAGCTTGTTAGACATGTTTCTTGGAGATGTTAGAAGGAAGACCCCTTATTACTTCCTCCAGTCTAGTTGGGATGTCGTGGCTTTAACACACTGCTGCTGCTGCTATCAGTTACTGAGGCTGGATTAATTCTACCAGGATCTCCTCTGTGATTAAATATATGTTAAAATATATATTGCCTAGTAAAGATTTTGGCATTGCTTATCACTGTCAGCGGGCTTTTTTTGTAGTTTCTGTGAAAAGTGTCCTGTGTTTTTAAGTCACCATATTTCCTGTCTTTGTAGAGTTTTTTAGTGCCTTTCATTGCTAAATGTGGATCAGGCAATATCTCTAATCTGAACTGCAGCTTTTATAGTTTATGTATAAGGAGATACTAAGTGCATTTATTGAAAATAAAAAGCTGTTATTCAATAGTCTCTTTCTGCAGACAAAGCATTGGTATTTTAATCACGTGAACAATTTGTATGTGTCCATGTGGTAGAGCACAAGGGCTCTCTTCACAAAAAATTAGAAAGATTTACTGATTGATTTACACAGGAAGATCCTGCTGAGGAATATATTTCCTTTCATTTTAAGTGGATCAGTATTAGCTGTGCTGTAATTATTAATAAAGTGGAAGAAAGTACATGATTTTGTAAAATCTGGTCCAAGGTTAAACAAAAGGAGGTGCATGTTTTTCAGCAACTCCTATATAGATGCTTAGTGCTAGTGCCCATATGCTTAATGCACCTTGAAAAGCAGATCCCAATTAAATCTCTGACATTTTCGTTGCTATTTATCCCCTTTAGGAACAAAGGATTTTCAGTAAAAGAGACAATGGTTTTACGTTTCTGTAAAGGATCAAATATTTTGGTAATCTTTTCTCGTAGGTAGATGATCCATTGTACCACTCCTGAAGTTTGGAAGACTTCAAAACATTGTTAAAATGGCACTTTTTAGCTTTTCCTTATTTTCTCTTGCTATAGCCTTTCATAGGTTTTTAAATTGGTTCATGGGATTAAGCAGTTTGTCTCTGCTAATATATTGTATAAAGCTGCTGTAATATACAGTTACATTTTAACTCAAAGAGCCTGTTGATTCTAAACTGGTTCCAGTGTATTTCCAAACACATGCACTGAAAGGCAGTGTAAATTTTAACAGATTTTTGTCATTACAGCCCTACAGTTTTTATAGAACAGCTCTCTTTATACATTCATTTGGTGCACCAGTTGTTGGGATATTTTGCTGGTACTTTCTTTCTTCCTTTTTGGTTTTTTTTTTTTTTTGTTTTGTTTTTTGTTTTTTTTTTTGTGTGTGTGTGTGTGTTTTTTTTTCTTTTTTTTGTTTGCTTTTTTTTTTTTTTTCCCTCTAGGCATCTTTACCCTTAGGCTTTTATTTCTTGGCTCCACTGCTCTGGTCTGTGCTGTGGAATGTAAAGATTAGGAATCTCTTCCAATTTTACTTTTTTGTGAACATGCCCTATGTTAAAAGAGATTATTACTACTTTTAGTATGGTTTGAACCCACGGCTCAATAACTAACTAGAAGAGCTGCTAAAGCCCCACTCCTGCAGAGAGCTCAGTGTGTTTGGACCCAATCGAATTTAATGGGCTCCAGGCTGCCATAAGAGCTCATGTCAGCAGAGCAGCTCACTGAACCGGGATCTGTGCATCTTGGCCAGGAGCGATGGCTGGAATTTATCAAAGCCAAACAATATGGGGGGAGAATAGTTAATTTCAGGTTTAATATATACAGCAGGTCTGATTTCCATTGAAGTCAGATGAGTTATGGTGGCAGGAAGGAGACCTATAGTTTTTTGTCTTCTGCAGAAATGTGGGAAAACATCCAAAGTATTTAGTTCTGCCTTGTGTGTGCTGGTGCGCTTCTGTCAAAAGCAGGAACGGTATTTTCATTCTTCATACTATTTGCAAATAAGATGAAATACCTTATTGTAGTGCCTCTTTATGATTACTTCCTTCTCATGTGTGCTGGCAGGAGTCCTCTGTGGTCTGTCTTTGCCAAAGAGAAAAATCCAGAAATAGAGTATGTGCTTTTAAGTGTGTTATACTAACATCTGTAGCAGTGCTAAGTGTCGAGCTGTTCAAGTTTTTCAATTTTTTTTTTTTGAGGTAAGTCCTGTATGTTTTTGCTAAAAATTGTATACAGATGTACGTGAGTTCAGATTTGTAAAGAAGAGTAAGCCATTACTCGCCTTGGGTACTACCTGTGAGGGAGATTTTTAACATGGTTTTCCTGGAAATTCTCCAGCAGTTGCACATAAAATCAATTTTTATCCTCAAATGCAAAGATCATGAAGCAGAAAATTTTGAAGCTGAGCCTCAGGTGGTTTTCTCTCCTTCCATATTCAGCCACTCCTAGAAAGGTATCAGATAGTACATTTTCTAGGCAACATTCACTGGCAGTCTTAGAACCAGGGAAGGGCAGATGTTTGGCCAGTCTTTACCCTCTTCCCCATCCAACTGTAGGAAAACCTCTCCTTTGTTTGTGCACTGCTGCTTTGGCTAATTTGAGAGAGGAATGTCTAATGGATTTGAGGGGAATGTGGAGCTCTTTGGAAAATGAATTTCCTCTCTTATGAGCTTATGACTTGAACAGTCATTGCACCTCCTTGCAATCATGCTGTAGAGCTGTTTCCTGAAGGCAGGAGTTCTTCCTGCAGCTTAAGCTGCAGAATTCCTGCCTGTAGCCACATCTCAGAAAGCCTGTGGGGAGAGCTTGGATGCATGTGTTACAGAGAAGAATGGAGAAGAAAGCAGGCAGAAAAGGCTGAAGATAATCAATGCAGGGCTAAGGTGTAGGATTTGGGAGAAGACCACTTTCATTTGCTATTGCACTGGAAAGATCAACATCGCAGTTTGATCATGTAGTCAGCAGAGGGTCTTAAACCCTTCAGCAAAAGGCCTTTATCAACTTTCTTCTTCCAGCCCTGGTCTTTCAAGCCAAGTTTGAATTCTCTATCACTGGTACACACTTCACCTTTCTTTTTTCTCTCTCTGCTTTTCTCCTTGGTAGTCTGTTTTGGAGCTCTTGTTACGCTGCAGGTACCAAATTATCCTATATTTTTCTCATACAACCTTTACACAGAAGACAGGTGAAATGTAGGTGTAATTGGGGGACAACCTAAATGTGAAGAGCATTAAAAAAAACCAAAGTAGAAGTGAGGCAAACACATATATATATAAGCTAATTTTTGTAAAAGTGAATTCTGTGCATTGTTGAAGTCTTGGTGAAGTTGAAAGTTAAAATGGAGTTCTATCTGTGATGTTGCCTTTTAAAAGGGAAAAGCCCTACAGCAAAAGGCTTTTGTGCCATTAGCACAGCAGTTCAGATGCTCAGAGCAGCTCCCAGCCAATGTGTTAAAAAACACATAGTCTAGACCAAGAAAGATCCTGAAGCAAGTGGAATTGGAGGAGAGTTTGCCAGCACCCATGCAGTGATGTGGAGCATGTAACACAGCCTGTAGGAGCTGTGCAGGGAGCACTGCAGCAGAGACAGCCAGGAGGGCAGCCAGGAGGGCTGGGAAGCACTGCAGACAGCAGGCAGGTAGGAGGAGGTGTTGGGAGAAACACCAGGAGTGCTCCGCTTGTGGTTGGCCCCTTGTATTCTTCCAGAAGCACTGCAGAGGCACTTCTGCCCTAAAGGCTCCTTCATCCCAGTGTCCCAAGAACTTGTCATCCTCATGTAACCCTTTTGCATCTCTCCCTGCTTCAGCAGTTCTCAGGAGAGTGGAGCTCCACCTTGGAGAGCAGAGATTTAACCAAAACAACTGACTTGAGCATTTGGCTTGTGGTTTCCACTATCAGTTCCTTCTGCAGCCTTCTCACAAAAATGCGACTAGCCTGTCCTTGGGCAGGTCAGGTCACGTATTGGACAGGTGGTTGAAGAGAGAAGTGGAGCTTTCTTTTAAATAATATTGCTGAAACAGGGAAGCTGTGATACCTTGCTTGAACTAAGGCAAATGTGATACAAAGCAAAAGCTGGTAAAACCCAGTTATTGTGACAGCATGCGTTGAAAAAATACTTCTCTACAGATGGGGAAAAAAAAAAGGAATAACAAAAGCTGGAATTCCTGTACCATACCAGCTTCACCTATTAGTGTCCCAGCTAGTAATACAAGAATGCAAGTTCCAAGAAAAACAAGACACTTGATTTTTGACAGAGTTATGGAAGAGAACATCAGAAACAAACCTGAGAGTCATCAAAACAACTTTCCTACCTGTAGAACTGGAATGATTAATGTCCACAACATTTATGTTGATGTCCTGGTGGAATCTCATTTATTAGATTTTCAGGTTTATCAAATAAAGATGCGATTTCTACCTGTTGCTTTATAGCTGCATGCTCTGACACAGGAAATCAGGGGAGAGCTGTAAAACATTGCCCTTGATGGAGTGCATTTTGCTGCTAACAGACTGAACGGTACTGCATACGGGAATATATGTATATTAAATGAAACAAGAACAAGATGTGATCTTACTGGGAAAGAATGCCTGCAATATCCCATAAGTTCCATTCACTCCACAGAATATACTAGAGCCTACCAAAAAGCTGTCCAAAACCTGGAAACAGATACAGGCTGAGGGAGTCGGTTCCCAGCCTGACGAGAAAGCTGTGTTTGCCCTGTTGGTATTCTGTCACATCCATACTGGATAACTGCTGTATCAGAGATTAAAAGAAGGTCATGCTCTATTATGAACCACTGTCTTTATTTTTAGGATTAGATAACTTTTCTTTTTTTTTTCCCCCACTGATTCTCTTTATATCCTAGGGGCAGATCCTTTCTCTTGGGTCAGGAATGTAATAAGGCAGGTTTTCCTCTCTCCAGGATATTGTGTCTGTCTCACTGTGTTTAAATTGCCACAGAAGGCTCTTCTGAGCAAAATACAGTATTTTCTTTGTACAGGAGCCAATGATTGACGTATCCATGGGGACTTCTCTGTCTTTAGCATTTAAACATACAAGTTGGATATGTTTAACCTATTGAAAGGCAACGAAGACAACTACAGGATTTACTGCAAGAGAACAAAAGGAGAAGTAGAAAGAAAATACCTTTTTTTCTTCTGGGGAATTTAGAAATTTTATTGCTGTTGTTAGGGCAGAGAGATTAAAAAAAAATCCTATTTTTTCAGCTGAAAGAGGGAGCTAAAAGCAAACAGTCCTGGTGAGCTGTGTCCTTTGAATTAACATATTCCTGTTTATTAGTAATACAGTTTCACATTTAGAGAACAAGACTTATCCAATCCCATACTTAAAAAGTCATTTGCTTCACCATAGCTTGCTTAAACAGAATTTGAGACAAAAAGATGATTCCCACTCAGGCATACAGTAAACTCCACAAAATGCAAAAGTTCTTTAGTTATTATTAGTTTGATAGCTCTTGGCCTTTGTGCATTCCTTGCTTCTGAACTTGTGTGCGCCATGAAACAGGGATAGTCTCTGTCCATGTGCTGCACTGAACCCCAGACCTATACTAAATTTTTACATGCAGCTCTAAACCCAGTCTTCTCCCAGTGGCAGCTGTGCTGGTCCAAGAAAGCTGTTGACCCCAATTGTTGTAACATCTCTGAGGTTCCCTTCAGTCTACCATTTATTTGGGAATGCTCCCTCAGACTCTAGAGTCCTCCTGGCTTACTGTTTTCATCCTCTTCCAGCTGTTGGTTTCCATGCTGCCCTTCTCCTGTGCCTGTCATCCCCATCCTTCTACATACACAGGTTAAATCAAGTTATAAATCGTCATAATTTTTCAGTGGACTTAGGGCTTAATTTTGATTCCTCCCTTTCTTCACTGACTGCTGTTGCCAGTTCTCAAGGGACAGAAATGGGTATTCAGAACAGCACAGTAATAGATGAGCTTCAAGCATGAATTCAGCTGGACTGCTGACCGAAGTCTCTTTTTATTCTTACAATTAAGTATTAACAGTCATGGACACAGAGTTCACATGTTAAGTTTGTAAAATAGGTGAGTTACATTTCTCGTTTTCCACATACTTTGCTTCTTTTTAGAAATAACCATTTTTAGCTGAAACTTTCTTTATGTAGTATTTTTTTTTCTTAATGAGTAAAACATTTTTACTCACACTGGAGTTACAAATATTTGCAATGTATGTATAATTTTGCGTGCTTTTATTCTGATTTTGGCTGGGATAGAGTTAATTTTCTTCCTAGTAGCTGGTACATTCTATATTTTGGATTCAGTATGAGAATAAGGTTGATAACATACAGATGTTTCAGTTGTTGCTGAGCTACAACTAAAGTGCCTACTCTAAGTCAAGGACTTTTCAGTTTCCCATGCTCTGCCAGGGAGCAGGTGCGCAGGAAGCTGAGAGGGTACACAGCTGGGAACAGCTGAGCCAGACTGACCAAAGGGATATTCCATACCACAGAACATTATGCTTAGGGTATAAACCAGGGGAAGTTGGCTGGGATGACCAGAGGCTGCTCAGGGCATGGTGGGCATCAGTGAGCAGGTGGTGACCAAGGGTATTGTGCATGGCTTGTTTGTACTGGCTGTAATTCATGTCCCTGTTCTAATCTCCCTTTTCATCATTATCATTATTAGTGCTATTATAGTTTTTAGTTTGGATTTTATACTAGTCTTACCTCAACCCGTGGATTTTACCTTTTTCCAATTTACCCCATCCTGCTGGAAGGGCTGGTGGGAGTGAACTTGGTAGGTCGTTGTTGGCTGGTGTGAAACCACTACAACTGTTAAAAAAGCAGACTCCTCTCACATGTAACCCAAAAATATCTGATTATGAAATGTGGCATGCCACTAGTCTTCATTTAGGTTTACAATCGTGGTTGTATCTAGGGGGAGCAAGGGGCTTAATTTGTTAATAGTGGAAAATGTTGAAAATCCGGTATAGAGATAGAGTGACAAGATCAAATACGGTGAGGTGAGGAGTGCAGTGCACAGACTGTTTATAGTGTATTCATTATCCACCAAGGAAATTGCTGTGCAGTGCATTTAAGATCCAGGTGATCTTAACTGTGTGTATTCCATTTTAGTAAAGGTGTCAAGACTGTGGAGCCACTGACCTGCTTTGGGCCAGATCAGCAAATTGTATAAATTGTCATGTTGCTAATCAGCGTTAGCAGAGATCTGTCACAACAGCATTTCTTAAATCTTCCGTAAAGTATGAAAGACAGCATCAAGAACTCTAATAGAATAATAATAAGTGCATCCAAAGGAAAGGAAGCAGGATTGGAGATAGTTATCTGAGCTTCTCCATAGGCATGTGCCTATGTGGAAGTGCAGAGTTCTTCATGTATTGCTATAGCTTCCACTTGGCTTTAGGAGCTGCAACCAGCTTAAGCATTTATGCCACCATAAGGGCTTAAAGCATCTGAAGTGCTTCTTCCGTCTCAAGAACTAAAAATGGCTTAAGTACTTATGCCACCCTAAGGACACGGGGTCAAAAGTGTACTCTCAACTTGAGCAGCAAGGAGAAGACATTGGTCTCTTAGGGCTGTTTAGCCTGGTTGTGCCTTCAAAATCTTTCGTAAGGAAAGGACAGGCAGGATCTGTACCTATTTTCCATCAGATAAGAGGAAATTAAAATGCATGCATTGTTCTAACAGAAAGTCACAGAGGTTAGGGAGAGACTCGATTGCAGTGATTGGAATGTGTCCAAGGAGTCTGCTTGGGATTTCACTCCATGGAGATGCATTTTTTTTCCCTCCTCACAATGAGATTTCTATTGTCACAGGAGATTTCCTGGCTCACCAGGACCTCCTTTATATCCTGACTTTTTAACGATGCCTTTGTCAGTTCATCTTGCTGTGGATCATGGAGCCAACCTTTATCAAGATGTTAATGAGATGGTAGGGAGGCCCGTCTGATGTCATCTCTCAGTTGCCTGACTACCTAAAATGGTAACAAGGAGCAGTGATGAGTCACATATTGCATCCCTGGGGACCAGGCAAGCTTGGGGGCTTAAGTGCTGCCCTGTCACTGTTCTGAACACTGACACTCTTTTTGCAGTCACTTGGCTATCACAGGAAGCTGCGTAGGTCAAGAACCTCAGAAGTATGCACTCCTGAATAAGTGACTACTTTTAGTGGGAATCAGAGATCTAAATACTTCTGTGAATGTGGCCTTTAGATTTCCTTGGCCTTAGGTCTCTGTCTCAGCTGTGGCCATAGTAGAAGTTACTCTTTTCTAAGGTTTGTTGTCAGGAGAGGTACATTCACAAGGCTTTGGTAATAGTCTCAAGTCTGAAGTGAATGTTGAGTTCTGTGCTTATACCTAAGTGGTGACAGGGAAGTTTGAATTCTGTTACATCAAGTCTGGTGAGCTCTGGTGTACTTCCCACTCTTGTGGTCAAGAAGGTTCAAGTTATACTAGAGCAGGTGAAGAGGCTGGGAGAGCCACTGATGGACTAATTCAGTCCACAAAGTGGCAGCGGGGAATTTGGGAACAAAACGACAAATGGGACTTGGACTTCCACACCTCAAGCCCAAACAGGTTAACGGGGGGGAATGAGGACTTGGTCACTGAAGAGGAGACTACAGGGAAGTAGTTTATTTAATCCAGCAAATGAAGACTGAGAGGAGTGTGCTGTCTGCCAGTTAGTTAGAGTGGGGAGGGGAAAGAAGTCAACACTCTGCAGGGAAGCAGAGCCATTTAAGCTAAAGGGTAGTGCTGGCATGAGAACAAATGAATTTAAATTGGCTGTGAATAAATCAAAGCTAGAAATTAGTTGCTAACCAGCAGAAGAGTGAGTTCCTAGAAGCGCCTTCCACTGGGAGCAGAGGAGCTGATCACCAAGGTACTTAGAAGCTGAAGCTCTGTTCGTGACCAGGATTTTGTGCAGTGGGATTTGCCATAGTGAGGGGGTGGGCCTGATGACCAGGAACCTGTTTCTAACTGTATGTGGGCTTAAGGACAAATCTACATTCCCTATGCAAAACACAGAAATAAAAGTGTTCCCTGCAGGACTTGCAGGTTTGGGACAGCTAATCCTCTTCCAAACCAGCTTCAGAGCTAGTTTGCTACTGCCAGACCCAGCCTCTGCATGTGTCCTCTCTGTGGGCTCCACAGCTCTCGTGTTGCAGCTGTGGGATGAGCTGTGTTTAGCAGCTGTTCCTCTGCGATGCCTCTTCACCTTTTGTACTTTGTCCTCTATGCATCGAGTGCAGCAGCTCTGCAGGTTTGAGGCACTTTTTGTGGCAGTACAGTACAGGGGGAGATCTGTGCTAGAAGATGGTTTAAATGCTGCCTCTGCTTAATGTCAGTGGTGAGATCTAGTGAGAAGTTATTTAACGCCTCCTTTTAAATTTTTTAAAGTACAGGGAAATAAATGCGAGAAGATAAAAGTGTGAAATTGTCATTGTCAAATTGAAATTAAACCTAATTTTGGCAATGGTGATATGCCTTTCACTCTGCCACTAATTTACCATATGGTACCAATACGGCATGCTCTCTTGATAGTTTTCTCCTACACTTTAGGGTAGCATGTCTAGGTTAGAAAACAGAAATGTGAGATTCTCCCAGAGTATTCTGCTCTTACCACCAAATAGCACTTTGCTTTCAGATGCAATCTCAGTTACAGTGACATTCTTTTTCTGATGTTCCTAAGTTTTTCCACTGGTGTGGAGAGGCTTTTCCTCCTGCTGTTTGACTACTGTGAGAGTCCATTTGGCCTTTGTTTATGTATTGAATAGCCAACGGGTACCGTGCAGTCAGCTAGGACGTGTGCAGATTCTCCTTTCTTCTAAAAACCCTTTTGGAGGAGGGAAATGGAACTCTAAGATCATTGCAGATCCTACCTCCAGTGTCACCTCATCTCACCTGCTGCAACATAAAGTAACAGGTATGGTTGGTATGGATTATATGAGAACATGCATGATTTAGGGCATTCCCTTTTCAATAGTATTTCTTACCATTTAAGCATTTATGTTTCCAGGACACTGTGGATTGAATTTCCCATTACCTCTGGTTTTTGAGATTGCCCAGTAGAGATGACAGGCAAACTTCAGCCTTGATTTCAATTAATCTGGTAGGCTTTTATGCTCTGGAATTGAAATCCATCTCAGAGCTTCCTTCTTCAAAGGCAGGTCATTCTAAGACCAAAATGAGTATTTAGGTCAGCTCCCTCTGTTCGTTTTAAGGTATTTTGGAGCTGGATGATAATAACAATTTTTTAAAGAAAAGAAAATGAGCCAGTACAAACAGAGGTTTGGTAATGAGCATTGAAATAGCATGAAAGTGACTGATATTCTGCAAATGACCCCTGTTTAGCAGCTTTTTGGAGCTGTGTGCAGCGGGAGATAGCTTGTAGAATTCCAGCTTTTAATGGGGGCTTTTTTTTCAGGTCAGAAATTCTTAATAATACAGAGCTGGTGCTTCAGAGCCTTATGCTAGCAAACCTGACACTAGGGAGTAATATCATTGGCTTTCATGCGCCTATTTACTGTAATAAGGATTACAGACATAAGTAAAACTTGCAGGTTTGGGCCCACAAAATTAAAAGAAAAGCCTTTTCACACCCTGAAACTGCATCAAAATTCAATTTCACCAGGAAAAAAAAATCCTTCTGATCTAGTCCCTGGAATGTGACATTTCATGGGTGTAATAAGGTTACAAACAGATTATAAATTGAAACCCTATAAATCCTTATTGTACTGTACCAAAGCTTCTGCTTTGCATAATACTCTTATTCCTGACTGTTCTTTGTTTTACAAGCTCAAAACTGTTCATTTCCTCTCATAATAGAGACCAGGGAGCCAAAAACACCATGTAAAATCCAGAGGTAATTATCTCAGTCAAAGAACCTGAATGCCAGAGTTCACAAACTTCTGAACTTTTCTAAATGGTGGTGTTTGCACAGTGAGACCTCCCTCCTCTTTAAACACGTTGCAAAAATTGCACATTGTTTTTGTCAAATGATAATGGTAAGAATTCTCAGTGTAGATTTAGTTCGTGGTTTGCATTTATGTAGTTCTGCCTATATGTCCATAAGAGATGACTGGCAAGTTTTCTCATCATAACTTGAGCAAGTGAGGGTGTTTGAATCTCAGGATGACAAATACCGTGAATCTCCTTTCCTGAGAGCATTGCCTGTGCTTATTTTGTGCCTAGCAAGGTTTTTCCTCCAGACCAGCCTTTTAGTATTTGGAGATGTTTATAGGCCTGCTAAAATATCACCCCTCTGCAAAAAGCAATTAAGCAGCTCACCTGTGAACCAAATAGATTACCAGATTAACAGATCACAGGCTCATTTATTCCAGGCTTTCCCTAAAGGTGAGGATCCTCAGGTGGATTGAATGAGAATGAGATGGATTTGCAGGTGAGCTCTCAAGGGCCACTTAATGCATCAGGGCAATGAGGGAAAATAGCACAAAGCGGGGTTTGATTGTAGGAAGAGCAGAGAGTCTAGGAAAGGATTGACAGAGTAAGAGAGCAGGGCAAATATCTATGGAGGGCCACAGTTGTGAGAGACCAGAGGATGATCACGAGGTATTTGACAGGTAAGGTGGTGATGGAGATGGGCAAATGATCATCACCACTCTCAGCAAACTTTGTCAGCTGCTGCAGTTATCTTGGGCTGGGGAGGGAATGAAGAAAGGACTTTTAGGCCCATGAGAAAGGTCAGTTTTAGAGGATTCTCATGCTGTTAAAGGCTAGAGGTCTGGAGCATAGGGAGCAAACTGATTTGCAGGGACAAAGAGAAAAAACTGCCCTATGGAGATTTTCTCTGAAAGAGCCTCCATGGTGCCTGAGTGTCCACACAGCAGGAGGTAAAAGGAGGTGCTGTGGTGAAGTGATTGATCCAGCCGTGAGGTTTTTGTATCAAATGGAAAGCCTGTGTCACACGCTCAAGTCTCATCCCCCTCATGGCGGTGTAGGTTTATCCACATAACGCACACAGTCTGTGATGTTTACAGAGAGACTCGGCCGTGAATTACTTGAATACATTAAATTTTGTCCCGTTACTTCTTTCTCTTTCAAGAAGGAGCACACATTACCCTCGCTGAACTCTCCTGATGCCATTTCACAGCACGGGGCATGTGTATGCTTCTGGCACAGGTGTGTGTATTATGAATGGCTACACATCTGCACTAGGAACATTAACTCTTGTAGATTCCAAGTCATATGTTGCCCAGCACTTCTGCTCTGTTCATGCATCCTGTGCCCCATAACAACTTTTAAGAAATGGCAATAAAGTTTCAGAAAAAGAGCTGTCATGTTTTACAGGCAGTGGATGTCTGTTTTCCATGGCGATGGTGCATAGTTGTGAACGTGCAGTGATTTTATGTGGCTTTCTGACTGATTCCAAGACTTCAGAAAAAATTGGGATTATCTTCTTTGTGTTCAAGTATGAACTACTGAGTTTCTGTATGGCTCACATTTTCTGTGGGCTCATTATGGAACAGATACAGATTTCATCCCTGTGCTGTGATCACATAAAAACTGGAAGGATTTTTTGGTGGTACTGTAGTGGGAATAGTGTCATTCGCTGAGTAATGCAGCCATCTAGTGGCACAGTGACAGAAGGGCGGCAGTGTGGAATGATTTCTACTAGAGAGACTGGGAGGATGAGTCGGGTAGCTCCTATTGGAAAAAGGACTCTGAAAGTCCAGGTGTAGTTTTCTTTTGTTTTCTAAAGCTGTGCAAAAAAAATTTCAAACAGTTAAACCTTAAAAAAAACCCAAACCAATTTTGAGGCTGGTCCTGCTTTACCTGCCTGTTCCCACTCAAACACGGAGAGAATTAAATCCATTTTTAAATTAAATCCATTAATTAATTAAATCCATTTTTTTCTGAACTAGATCTTAGTGGAAGAAACAGAGCAAGCTAATTTTGTGGATGAGTGAGTACAGGGTACACAGCCCTGTCGTGCTTCTGGATACACTCATGTTGATGACACTGACCACAGAAAGACATGCCTGCGAGTCAGCAGGGCTGGGGCAGCTGTCACTCCCACACATTTTCAGACAGAGCCAGGCTTGGTAATGGCAAAAACTGGCTTGATGTGTGCTTCAGTACTCAGAGTTTATATTCACAGCGTGTAGGGGTTTATTTCCGCTGCTACGACATGTACATTTACTGAATCAAATGCATTTACTGAAAGAAAATATGAGTAACAATGAGTGAGTTAAAATTCAGGGTGGAAACTTGGTTTAGGAATTCTGTTGGTTTGGAAGATGTTTCTAAAGGCTTGATTTTGTAAACCTTGTTTGCATTCAGCAGCACTTAAGTAATGCTTCTCTGCTCTGCGAAGGCAGTACCCAGTGTGAATCACACAAGTGGAGCCATACATGAGATTATCCAGGATCCATTTATCAGCTTGTATCCCTGAGGCTTGGTCCAAAGCCTGTTGGTCTTAGTAGAAAAAAATTCATGGGCTTTAGTGGACTTCCAGTAGCATCTAATTTAAACCCTGTGGTCACTTACAAGTGCAGATGATCTTACTCTTTTGGTACTGCAAGGAGCTGGTTCACACCTGAACCTCTGGTGTTCTTCCAATGCAGAATTGCAGTAACACTGCAGCTGATGTTGTATTTCTGTTAAGATGTAACCTCTGTTGTACCTGAACAGCATATCAACAATGACCACATACACGGTGAGAAGAAAGAGTTTGTGTGCCGATGGCTGGATTGTTCCCGGGAGCAGAAACCGTTCAAAGCCCAGTATATGCTGGTGGTCCACATGAGGAGACATACAGGGGAAAAGCCACACAAATGCACTGTAAGTAAAGGGGCCTGAGCTCCAGGCTTGTCCAGGGAAGCTGGGGCTGTGTAGAGAACAAACAGAGCAAGATGAGTGCTGCATTCCCTGAGCTCTTGTCTGTCAGACTCTTGTGGAGAAGAGACTGCCATGTCTGCTTTGTTATCCAGCACCACCAGATGACAATGCTTTAGGAGAGTGGATTCCCTGGATGATTTAGCCCACTTTCTCAAGTTTAAAGTACAATGAAGCCCCAAATGGCATTATTAAACAGGTTTACTTGCTTATTTAAAGGCACTTTCTCTTATAGATCTTGATATTACTGCTGGCCACCAGCCTTCTGATGGCTTTGCAGTGGATTTCAATCTTAGTTGAAGTACACAAATACTGTGCTCTCCTGTAAGAGAAGATTTACATAATGCTGAAAGCATATTAACTTGAGCTGGGGTGGGGTTTGCTTGGGTAAAATTAAAACCCTCCAAATCAAAACTGCAGTGGACAAAGTTATGAAGGCTTGGAAAATTTCTATAAGTCCACTGTTACTCTTTTTTGCAAGTCCAAAGATTAAAACTAAACCAGACTTGTTTCTCGTCTGCAGTTTGAAGGTTGTACAAAGGCCTACTCCAGACTAGAAAACTTGAAAACGCACTTGAGATCTCACACTGGAGAGAAACCATATGTGTGTGAACATGAAGGCTGCAACAAAGCTTTCTCCAATGCATCTGACAGGGCCAAGCACCAAAACAGGACTCATTCCAATGAGGTAAGCACAGCTTTCAAAAGATTAATATAATTCATTGCTGAACAGACTTAGAGTATGGCCATGGCAATGTATTGCAGAGGACAGGCTCAGCAGCCCTCAGCAACCTGAAAGGAATGTAAGTTCTGGATGGCTCTTACCAGCACAATGTCAAACAGACCTGGCGTTTTATGGCGGAGTTTTGAATGAGGGATTCTGATGGAAACATATGCATTACCCAGGGACAGATCCTGTTCTCCCTGTAATGCTGGGATTATTTTTCCCTCTGGAGCTGGAAGGGCTCGTTGAGTGCCTGGACCCATCCCCATGCCTGGTGTTGGCACCAGGCATCTGCTGGGATGCAGCTTGCCCGGCATACTTTGGGGTGCTGCAGACAGCCATGGTCTCTGCATTTGAAATCGTGGGTTGCCTTTTAAGATCTGAGTTATGCCTTGTCCTTCTTTTCTAGCCTCTTTCACTTTGTCTTTCCATCCTGAACAGACCTCATGTACCAGGGGTGCAGCAGCAGAAATATGACCTTTCCCAAGGAAACCAGCTATGGCAGTCACAGCTGTTTCCCAAACTCTCAGTGTAGCATCTCATTACTGTGTTTTTTCCTGTTACTGCTGCCTCCTTTTTCAGGAATCACACCATCTTCTTGCACTGTCCATGTTTTATTGCCCCATTTCAAGTTGCGCAGAGAGTCACATCATCTCAATCTCACCTCTCAGAGTCCATTCTCTCCTCCTTGACATGTCCCTAGATTCCTTCACCTCTAGCCTAATCCTGGAAGTACGGGACATACCATAGCAGCTGTATCCATTTCCACACAGCTTGTATCTTTCTCTAGCTGGTTGTCGGGTCTGTCGAAGGCACGCACTGGGGCCGGCAGATCTCCAGGGAGCATTCATCTTCTTCCAGTCCCTGCCCTGCAACATCTCTTCATTCACAAGGGAAGCAGAGAGCATTGCACATCTCTGACTTTCTTCATCCCTGCTGTGTGTGTTTCAGCAGCCCAGCTAAAAATGGTGCTGAAGCCCTGCAGTGATGGTCACCAGGGTAGAAGGAAGTTCACCAAATCTTGCCAATAGGTGTCTGAACTTCCTTTTTTCATTCACTGTCTGCACCAATCTGTGTGCTGCCTGGTTGATGGGTTAGACTTTCTCATACTTAGCTATATGACCTGCCCCTATGTTAAGATCAGAATTTTGTGTCTAAGAGTAAGTCAACCAGAGAAATGTTATGCTGCATGTAATTTGTGACAGGTGCAGCCACAGGGGCAAATGAAACATTTCCTTTACCATTACTTCACACCAAAACAGGCTCATCTTCTAGGGCGACATATGCTGGTGAAGTGATGTGAATACCATGAAAAGCACAGACCAAATTCAGCACTTGCTTGCACTGCCATTTTGGTTTTAAGTAGATGACCTACAGAGAGGTTTAAAAGCAGCTGACATGTATTGATGACGATATGCCTTACTCATGCAGGGGAGAGCTAAGTGACTGGTACTTCCCTAGCAGCTTGAGAAAACCTGCCTTGGTAGCTCCACATCATCTCTAAATTGCTCATTTTTGCTCCTATTCAACTAAGTGGGAGAGGTTTTTCCACTAATGTCAGTGGAAGCAGTCTCAGGCTTAGACAGCTATGACAAAGTTGTATTTGTCAAAGGCTCCACAGTGTTGTGTGTAAGCAGACAGAGAAGCCTTCTGAGAAACTCTGCATGAGGGGTCTCATTCTAGAAATTTTCTGAAGGCTAGTATTTAAAAAAAAAAACAAAAAACCAAAACCATTTAAAATAGTAGTTTCTTGGAAACAATTCATAATAAAAGTGAGTTTGCTTCCCAAGGCAATTAAAGGATTTAGGAAGTGCTCAGCTCTTCTTTCTAATCCCCTCATAATACAAGAACAAAGGCTTTGTTAATTTATAAGACAGTAAATTTGCTGTATTCTACATTGCTTAGTGAACTATAGAAATTCGCAGACAAAGAAAGTGGTTTCTAAATAAATGAGTGATGAGTTCTGCTGGTAGCAGTAATAATAGTACTAGTGCATACATTGCTGCAACGTGAAAATGGCACTGTATCTTATGCTTCGACATCATACTGGTGATCTGAAGGGGCCAGAAAAAAAATGCTTCCTCAGCTAATTCTTCCTGAACAAATGGCCCAGCCTCTTTTGAAGGGGGTTGTTTCCCTGAGTGTCAAGTAGTAGGTACTAGGCATACTGGGAACACTGTCAAACTGCTGAGGGCAGGGGACAGGGTTGAAAATTAGACCAGTCTTCATAAATTGCCATAGCTGAGTTGACTCTTCTGCTAAGATAAGTGAAAGCTGTGCCAGTTGGTACCCATGAGAGACTCTGTCTTCAATCAGCTGTGCAGCACTAATTGCTACCTCCTGAACCAAGAGGAACTAAGAGTTTTGTTAGGTGCAGTCACAATTTGACAGGACAAGGGGTGATGGGTTTAAACTGGAAGAGGGTAGATTTAGATTAGTTCTGAGGAAGAAATTGATTCGTGTGAGGGTAGTGAGGCACTGGTAGAGGTCTCCCAGAGAGGCTGCAGATGCCCCATCCCTGGAACTGTTCGAGGCCAGGGCTGAATATGTGTTTAACTGAGGGGTCCCTGCCCATGTCAGGAGGGGAGTGGATAATTAGATCATCTTTAAGGTCACTTCCAACCCAAACCATTCTATGATTCAGTTGTTGTAGAGACCATAAATTAGATAACAAATCCACTGTGAAAGCATGTAACTGTGACCAGCTGTGCTCCAAGGAGTTCTTTGGGAGTCCCACATGGAATTAAATCTAATATGGGTGGGGTTTATGTCTTGTCAGAAACCATATGTTTGCAAGATACCGGGCTGCACGAAGCGCTACACAGACCCCAGCTCTCTGCGGAAGCACGTGAAGACCGTGCACGGCCCGGAGGCACACGTCACCAAGAAGCAACGGGGAGATATCCACCCAAGGCCTCCGCCACCAAGAGACCCAGGCAGCCACTCTCAGGCCCGGTCACCAGGCCATCAGACTCAGGGTGCAGTTGGTGAGCAGAAGGACCTCAGCAACACTACCTCAAAGCGTGAAGAATGCCTCCAAGTGAAAGCGGTCAAGTCGGAAAAACCAATGGTATGCAATACACCGTGCCACTCCCTTTGTCCTTTTCTTCCTGCAGCCCGTTAATAATCCCTTTATGAAACACTCAAGTCTGTAAACTCTAGCTCACAAAGTTTGGTTTTGTGAGGTCTTCTTCTGTGTTTATATTGTAAAATGTTTTTGAAGCCTAAAAAATAACAAATAAAAATAATCTGTGCTATATGGAATAAGTGCAGTGCTGGCAACTGCCACAATAATTGTTTCTCTTTAAAAAATCCATTTTCTGGAATAAGCATAGTATGAGAAAATCAAGTGTTTTCATTTTTAAAAGAAAACATTTTTTCCACTCTTCTGTTTCCAGAAGAAAGATGGTGAATCTGAATCTTGCAGGCTTAAAGCCAGAATAAGAAAAAAAAAAAAAAAAAAAAAAAAAAAAAAAAAAAAAAAAAAAAAAAAAAAAAAAAAAAAAAAAAAAAAAAAAAAAACCACAGCAAGTCCAAATTACTAAATTGATGATATTGATGATCATCATTTTTGGACAACCTGGGGAAGCAATTAGATTTTAGGGGCTTGAGGCTTTTGGGTCATGGATCAAACTGAAGCAGGATGAATTGACTTTCTTAAACAGCAGATGGGTAATCTTTTAATAACATCTCCATTATGATGTGACTTCTTATGTTTATCTGATACTTACTCAAGTTAACCTAGTCCAAGTTTAACTAAATCAAGTTGAGTTGACAGTCTGCAGGTCTTTTCTCTGTTTTACCTTAACATATTGCATTAAACTGTTGAAAGGACTATATTCGATTTTTTGAGATGCTGTCTTAAATATGCGAGTTCTTTTGTTTGCCTGAGTTTCATGTGCCATCTGCCCTCTTCACAAGGGTTAATGCAAAGGCAGCCACTCCATCCTCTTCCCCATCTGGGTCCATGATTCATTTGTATCCAGCCCTTGGGGACTACAAATATGAGCCCTCCAAATTCTGCTCATACTGTTCATCATGCTGCAATTCAAAGTGATTACTCACTGAAATAGGAGTTACTGCTATGTTGTGCCTTAAGGCTTATGCTCAAACTGTTCAGTATTAATACTGAATTCAAAACTTCAAAGGGCTGAGAGTAAACTCCTGCTGAAGTCTAAAGGAGGTCCTCTGCCATCTTTGGTGATAACTACCTTAGTTTACAGAAGAACAAAATCTCTTTGGCTTTGCTAGGTAAACATGTAGCATTATTGAGGCGTATTGAACACAGTTTTAACAGGAAAATTTGTGGAAGAGGGGCTATAATGCCTATAGCTTACATGGTATTAAATATTTCTCACTGAAAATGGTATTTTAAAAATAATTCTGTATTACTTGCTTTTCATTGCATGTGTGAATTGAGGTATATTTTCTGGTTTTCAACTAATCCAATGTCTTTTCTGTCTAATGCTCTTAAATGTCTTATTCTAACTTCCTAAGGACAGTGGGTAATAAGGTGAGGGCATTTTAACTTCTCTGCTGTTTTTCTTATTGCAACATTATTTATGTTTTTGTTTTAGTCTTCTGCCTGTTGTTCAGTCATTCCTTTATTTAGTAATGTGCAATCCATCAAGTGCATTCCCAGTTGTAATGTTTTGTGAGCATTTTGCAACACTTGACATGTGAAAAATCTGGCTTATATTGGTGAAACGTCTTCAGAAATGTCTTTGTACTTTCCACTCGAAATGAGACATCCATTTTTTTATGTATTGCACATCTAGAAATATATGTCCTGCATAATACAGTTCTTATTTCTGTACCCTACCCCACTGTGATCTTGACATGTGCTACAAGAACAGGCTTCTGATCACCATTACTCTTCCTCTGTAGGCATGGAGCTATTGTCCAGAAGCACAAACTTTCTTCTGTATGATAACTGTTATTTCTATTCTTGTCATCAAATCTGCTATGGCCAGGATTTGGAAATGAACTTGCTTAGTGTGGCCTCGTAAATTCTAAGTATCATCATTCAACTTAGAAATAATAAAATAGATATTGAATCTCAAATGGACTCCTTAGGGGCATATGAAACTACAGTAGAGCTGTGAATCTGTGCCTTCATTCATCAGTGTTTAAAGTGAGAGTCGTCCCTGCCACTTCAGAAATTCTAGATGACATTTTTCAGTAAAATGTACATAAAGATCACAGAGTGGCAGAAAAAACCCCAAAACCAAAAAACAAAACCACATCAGAAACCTTAAAAGTTGCATACTTACATGAAACTGTTCTTGTGAGCAAAATGATACTGCATGCCCTACTGATTTGTGATCACACTGATAGAACCTTACAGTGAGCTATTAAGTCCAGAGACTTCTGTCTGTCTTCCTCTGTTTTGTCTGTCGGTTTGTCAATTTTCCCATTCTTTGCAAGGACTTTATAAAAAGTCTGAAAAATAAATCAAGCCTGTGTTTCCCCATGGCAAGAGTTCTGCTGGAGCAGCAGGGAACACTCTCTATTAAGAAAGAGGATGCTATTGTGGCACGTTTATATCCCTGCAGATTAGCAGCCTGTACTGTCTGCTTAAATTCTTGCACTTAAAATCTTTAATTCTAATGAAACAAAGGATTTGATTTAGTAGATCATCACCTTCTTGATTCAGGGCAGAGGTGGTATAAGTTGGGTATAAGAGGAGGTGTAAGTTAGACCTGAGTGCTGCCAGGGTCATGGGAGGCTGATAATATGATACAGTATTTTATTTGCACTGATGTTTTGTCCCTGTTTTATTACATGCCAACATTTCAGGCCAACCACTGCTTGTAACAATGAGCCTGAAGCCTGGAAAATGCTTACAATCTTTAGCCACAAGTCTAATTAAAAAAACACAAATTCCAGTGTTGTTGGAGTCTTGTGTGTTTGCAAGCCTAGCAGTGTAAACTAATACCTTGTAACACGGCTGAATTCTGGTTTGGTTTTTCTGAGCTGCAGCTTCAGTTGGAAACAGCACATAAGCAAAGTAGGATATCCATCCATACATGCTCACAAATGGCTCAAAGTGATAGAAGTAACTCTGGGAATAACTCAGATAAATGTCTTAATGAGATATATTGTATGCCATCAGCAACATCTGAAAGGGGATGTTAGTCTTGTGTTTTACAATGCCATTCACTGCAGTTGAAGCCAGTATCTAGAAAGCCTCTTTATGAGCAATCACTGTTATCATTTAATGCTGAACTTTGTCTATACCTATATCTTCAACTCCATTTAGACCTTCATTTAGCACAGATGCTCTGGTTAACATTGTTTGCTTAATGCTCACACTCTTCTGTCTCTTACTTCCCTCCAACAGACATCTCAGCCAAGCCCTGGTGGTCAGTCTACATGCAGCAGCGAACAGTCCCCCATCAGCAACTATTCCAACAATGGGATCGAGCTTACTCTGACCGGTGGTGGTAGTGTAGGAGACCTCAGTGTCATCGATGAAACCCCAATCATGGACTCGACCATTTCCACAGCCACCACAGCGCTTGGCTTACAGGCCAGGAGGAATATGACAGGGACCAAATGGATGGAGCAAGTGAAATTAGAAAGGTTGAAACAAGTTAATGGAATGCTTCCAAGACTGAACCCCATTCCACCTTCCAAAGCCCCGACCTTGCCGCCTCTCATAGGAAATGGTGAGATACACATAATAGGAGTGATAACACTTTTTGTCCTTAGCCTTGTTGCTTGCTAGGTCAATCTTGCAACTCTTGCAGGAGCTGCGCAGCTTAGGAAACTCAGCAGCTGTGAAATGGTTTGTAAATTGATCACTTTCTGAATTGTCACATTCCCTCATTGCAAGCCCTTCTACCCATCCTCTGAGAAGTCTGATAGTCCTGTGTTTAGCAGGGGTTAGCAAGGGAGCCATGAATCAAACTTGAAATATTCCCCAAGTTAAACGTTTTGACCCAAGATCATCATAATTCTATCTTGTTTTGAGGCAAGGCAGAAGAAATAAAGTGACCTGTGAGTTTACTGTATGGAAGTCTTTCTGTTGAGGCCTTTGCAAGGCAGCCTTTGCAGAGATGTGGTGGGTTTCCCTGTAAATAACCTATTCCCGCACATAGAAGAAATCATACGTACAGATGCTACTGCTGCGAAGGGCAGATATCCATGAATGGGAGCAAGGTGAGGTTGAACTCTGAAGATCCCTGGTCGTTTTCCTCCAGAGAGCTGCTCGTGACCAAAATGGATGTCACTGCTGCCCCTACTTTGCCTACAGCATGCCTGTAGGTTTTCTGGGCTCCACCCAGCAGTGACAGCCCAGGTTTTCTGAGACCCATTCAATCAAAAGAAACGTTGTAGAATTAAGAAATTTATCCTGTTTACTTAAAACCAAAACAAAACAAGGAAACCAGCAAAGATGTTTTGCAGTTGTTAGGAGTTATTTCAAGAATATTTCAAGAAGTTTTAGAAATGACCTTGAATAGCCTCCAGTTTGTATATTTTGCCATTCCATGCAAATGCCTGTTCAATTACATTTTGCCTATAAAAAGCTCCCTTACGAATGTGTCCTCCTGGCACATCAGCCAGCATAGCTGCACTGCAGGCTGGAGCACTGCACCAGCTGATGACAGTTTGTGGCTGTGGGCTATAAATTTTCTGCTGGGATTCACACTGAAATGTTACCCTTGAGTCTCTGAATTACCTTCTAACCTAAGGACACAGTTTTTACCCCTACTTCTTTCAAGAAAGAGCACTACTGTGATTGGCTGTGATGATGTTCTTCCTCTATACTCAATTTACTTCTTTACTGCGTGTTTTCCACACCGGTTCCTGGATAATACCTCTTTGTTTAACTGTGAATTTTACCCGCAGGTACCCAGTCGAACAGCAGCTGCAGTGTCGGAGGATCCATGACTATTCTGCCAAACAGGAATGAATTCTCAAGTACAGACATCACTGTGTTGAACATGCTGAACAGGAGGGACAGCAATACTAGCACAATCAGTTCAGCCTACCTGAGCAGCCGCAGGTCCTCTGGAATCTCACCTTGCTTCTCCAGCCGGAGGTCCAGCGATGCCTCCCAGGCAGAGGGAAGACCACAGAACGTGAGCGTTGCAGACTCCTACGACCCCATCTCGACGGATGCCTCCCGGCGCTCCAGTGAAGCGAGCCAGTGTGATGACCTGCCAAGTCTTCTCAGCCTCACCCCGGCCCAGCAATACAGGCTGAAAGCTAAATATGCAGCAGCTACTGGTGGACCCCCACCAACTCCACTGCCTAACATGGAGAGGATGAGCCTCAAGACAAGGATGGCACTTTTGGGAGACTGCAGGGAATCTGGAGTATCTCCACTGCCTCCAGTGAATGTCCCTCGAAGATGTAGTGATGGTGGGGCAAATGGTTACAGCAGGAGGCATTTTCTGTCTCATGAAGCTTTAGGAAATGGGACGAGGAGAGCCAGTGATCCAGTCAGAATGGCCTCCGACAATCTCTCTGTCCCGAGAGTCCAGCGTTTCAACAGTCTTAATAGCTTTAACCCTCCTGCTTTGCCTCCATCCACGGAAAAGCGCAACCTTGTTCTTCAGAACTACACCTATCCTGAGGGTGGCGTCTTCCGCGGCTTCAGCTCCCCCTGTCCTCCAAGCATCAGCGAGAACGTCACCCTGGAGGCTGCTACAATGGAAGCAGGTAGCAGTCTGAATGATGAGGATCTCCTGCCAGATGATGTGGTCCAGTATCTGAATTCCCAGAACCAGGGCATGTACGACCATTTGTTGAACAACGTCCTAGACAGCAACAAAACGCATCACAGCTCAGTTTCAGGAAACAACAACCCCAGCAACTTTGACCAAGCCCCTCCACCAGGCAGTCAACAGGCGGGTCCCGAGGCAAGTAAGAACGACTTGCCCATTCAATGGAATGAAGTAAGCTCAGGAAGTTCTGACTTATCTCCTTCAAAGCTGAAATGCGGTCAGCGGTCAGCAGTGCAGCAGGCTCGGGCCTTCAGACTGTGTAACAATATGATGGTTCAGCAGCAGAACCTGGAGAGAAGCAACATGGCCCAGCAGAATGGCTATCAGAACCTGGTGGAGAGCAACACTGCCTACAGTTTACAGCAAAACATGACTCTTGGCAGCGGAGCTGGGAATTCTTTCGGCATGCAGTCCAACAAGCCTTACAGTGAAAGCATGGGCAGGCAAGCAATGATGTCTGGGGTGACAGACAATTCCTGTGGCATGGCAGTGCAAGGGCAGAAGCTGAGAATCAGCAACATGCCAGTGAATGGGAACCAGCAAAATTTCAGCCATCCCCTGGCATCCAGTGATCAAACAACCAGTATGGCAAACGGGATGCAGGACAGGAATATGATGGAACAGGAATATTTGCAAAGCCAGCCAGTTGGAGATGGCATTCATTACCAGGGAGTCAATCAGTCTGGTCAAATGATGCTAGGGCAGGTTAGTCCTACCTCACCAGGCAGCCTGTATCAAGGGCCACAGAGTTGTCCATTGGTGTCTCACACCATTGGTAGCCAGCCTTCAGGCTTGTCAGTGGCCAAAAGTTACCAGTCATGCTCTAATTACAGCAGCAACAGACGGCAAAACATGTTGAGAAGCAACCTGTCCCAACAGCAAAGACACATTGATGAAGGCGACCAAACATACAGGGTAAACACCATTAAGATGGAAATGCAAGGTCAATCACAGCAGTTCTGCTCTAACATGCAGAATTACTCTGGTCAGTTATATGACCAAACCGTGGGCTTTGGCCACCAAGGTATGAAAACAGGTTCTTTCTTTGGTTCAGAAACCAGCTGCCTGCTGCAGGGGACTGCAACTGAAAACTCATCTGAGCTTCTTTCCCCGGGGGCTAACCAAGTGTCAAGCACAGTTGACAGCATTGACAACAACAGTCTAGAGGGTGTGCAGATAGATTTTGATGCTATCATTGATGATGGGGACCATGTCAGCTTGATTTCGGGAGCCCTGAGCCCAAGTATCATTCAAAATGTCTCCCGCAATTCCTCACGCCTCACCACTCCCCGAGCATCTCTTACATTCCCAGCTATGCCTGTAAGCACAACTAACATGGCTATTGGGGACATGAGCTCTTTGTTGACCTCACTTGCAGAAGAAAGCAAGTTTCTTGCTGTTATGCAATAGACATACAAAACAAAAAACACTTAGGAGATAACAGATGGAAAAAAGACTCATATTTTTTAGTTGTGTATGTATTTTAGCAATCTCATCTCACCTAAATGGGATGTGTTTCAAGTATATTCCTTTTATGGAATAAGGACTCTGAAAACCCTAAAGTGTTCTAGGGAGAAACTGTCTTCCATTTCAGTTTTGAATCAGTATTTCTATGCCCATTCCCTCCGTTTCTCTCTTTTCTCTCTCTTTCTCTTGCCCTTTTCAAATGTCGGTATGCTTCTTTCTTTTTTCTTTTGTTTTTTAATTGTAAACCAATGTAAACGTGTGAAGTGCATGTTGTTTTGTTCTCGCCTTTTTTTTTTTTTTGTTTATTTGTTTGGGGTTTTTTTTGTAAAGAAAGGCCAGATGAAATGACTTGACAATTTTCTGTTACTCAAATGAAGCTATACCTTATAAAACTGTTGCAACTTTTCCCCTTGAACCTATAACCAGGCACAATGTGAAGTGAGCATACAGTGATGAAATCCTCTCTGGATGCACTGGACACATCACACTGAGGTGGAAAACCAGTTTAGCACTGCCATGGTACCCCTGGGCTGCAGTTTCAGAGACACGGAGCACAAAAGGTTGGAAGGATCAAGCAAATAAGAAATGTAAAAACCATCAGCCCTTTGATCTCTAGCAGAAGCGTAGGACTTTGTAAATGCACACAGAGATAGCTGTCACTGCCTTGAATAATGATGCTGAGATTGTGTCATGTTCAACCTATTTCAGGGGAAAGAGAACCAGAAAGCTGTTCGTAGTGCAACTCTCATCTTTTGTAGTATTTGGTATTCTGGTTTTCAGCCTTTTAAAAAATGACTGGATAGTAAAATCATGGGCGTGTGTAGTGATTTGGGTATCTGTAGTCTTCTCATTGCATACCACATTTGTTGAGATACAGTCAGGGCCTTATGAAGTATTTCATACAAAATAGCAGTATTTCATACTGGGAAATTCTTTTTTTTTTAAAAGGGTGTAACTTGCTGAGCCACTGGTTCTTATTTGCTGGAAGAACTGTGTGTACATCTCCTTTAGCCTAGACAGCTCCATAGATACTTACAGCTTCAAAAACATCATGGGCCTGTAATGAAAAAAAAAAATGAATGGCTGGCCCCGTTCTCAGACTAGCCAAATAAATCAAAGCCATTGCAAGCAATCTGATAATCTTAAATGTTTTTCCACTGTGTCCAGGCTTTTAAAAAGTAAGAAATTTAAGCTGCCATTAAAAATAGCAAAGAAACAAGGGGAACAGCAAGTATTCACAGATCACAGACTATTCTGATCTGGAATTATTACCAGGTCCAACTCTTCAGTGAATGGCCTGTATGAAGATCAAACCCACAACTTTGATGCTATTAGCACCATGCTCTAACCAACTGAGTTGTCTGGCAGCTAATCAAAGCTCAAAAAAACCAACCCAGCTTCTTTCTCTCTCTCTTGGTGGCACCATGTGCGTTTAATTTCAAAGCAAACCAGTGGGTCAATGCCCAGGGTCAGTTACGCCGGCAAAAAATTGAAACCGGCGCACTGTGATCATAAGCTATTTCACTGGTAGAGGTGAATGGCATTTGAATGGCTTGTTTTTGGCTCTGCTGAGCTCTGTGTCTGCACCCCTGAACACACAGTGCTCCTGGGTGAACAGGCTGCTGTGCGGAACAGTCACAAGACCACAGTTCAAGTTCACTCACTCCTAGAAGCTACATGGAGTTCCAGTCCTTGCAGACTTGTCAGTCAAATCCCATTAGTGAATGAAGTCCTACTACGGGATGCAAATTGTGCAGGCACTTACAGTCACTTATATTTGATGTCTGTAAGCAGCTGATATTATAGTAGATGTATTGTGAGAAGAGGGAGCGTAGTCAGTTTTGAAGTACAGATCAACTTTAAGCCCAGTCAAAATCAGAAGATGACTTCTGTAGGCTAGAAAACCATAGCGTGCTTTTTCAATTGTAAAAGAAAAGGTGAAATATCAGCTGATTCAGCACATGGCATTTGAGGAAATGTGTAGGAATGGAATCTCAGTGAAGCTGTCAGATAACATTGATCTGTTAACAGCTGTTAGAGGATGAATCTATAAATCAGTGGGAAAACATGATAGGAATCTGGTGCAGGGGCCATATTTGAGCTTATCACAGCACATACCAAGAGATTTGCACTGTGAGCTGGAATGTCAGAAATCACGACAAATGTAAATACCCTACACCTTCTATCATGATTTAGCTCCTGTCTTTCTTTGTATCCTTAGGCAGTGTTTCTTTCTTACCCTGTCCCGCGCACACATATTTGCTCATCCTGCGCTTTTCCCTTTGCCAGTTCCCCTCTCAGCCTCTCTGCCCCTGACCAGCTATCACAGCCCACCTGCAGTGGTCCTTGGGCTGCACGGGTAGTTGGGCACAGCACACCATGGCAAAGACTGGATTGCTGTGGCAGCGGCTGGAAGCTGCTCCCTGTTGCCCTCTTGTTGCCCAAAACCCCTGTAGAGTTCTGCTGCCTGCACACAACCATTGTCCCTGCCCTGCTGCTGTGACAAGAAGGGTTCCATCCCACTGGGCAGGTCCCCAGGGGCAGGGATGTTCCAAGGACCGTCCTGTGCATTGCAGCACTGGGATGCAGCTCACAGCCCTGCAGAGAAGCAGCACTATAGGCATGAGGAAAGGCTGTGCTGGACGTGTTTCAGATGGTTCTCAGTAACCAATCCTGGCTGTTTATTAAAGCCATCAATTACATGTTTATAAACAATTTCAACAGGGAGACTTACGACCAGCCTGGGAGTAGGTGGCTTGGGAGAGAAGTCTTTTATTGTTATGGAGCCAATACATTAATAAAACCCCAAACATCCCCAACTATTTTTTAAACTCAGTTTCCCAGTTCATAATTGTATCTGCTGGTGCAATTGATGCTGGGAAGCTATTAACAGATGTGATCCGTCAGAGCTTAGAAGGAGCCATTCATATTTAGCTCCAGGCTAAAAGGGGAGTGTTTGAGTAGCCAATTTGCCTTCCTGGGTTTGACAAACCTTCATCACTCACTTAGCCTTGTCTTGGGCCAGCAGTGTGTCTTGGCTGAAACCACATGCCCAAGAAAGGCATCCCATTTGATTTGGCAGAGCTGATGAATCAGAGACTCAACTGTGTCCTTGGGGAGTTTGTGCAAATGATTTATCGTTTCCACCATTAAGTGTTTGTGCCACTTACGTTCGTGTGTCACTTTTCAGTTTTTAGTGTTTTTTCACGCTTTTCTGTTTTATCCTAAGGAGTCTGTTTTTGGTACCTGTGAGAGTAGCAATACATCCATATCCCAGCTATCTTGGGTTTTGGTTCTGTTTTGATAAGGTAGACTGGTCTCTCTGAGCATGGCACTGTTACACTGGACACCAGCTTTCACCTGTCAACCTCCTTCTCAACATGTGGCAGTCTGGGGAAAAGTCCCATCAACAGTGGTGGGATGAGTTTACTAGCATCCCTCTACTCTTCCAGTTACAGAGTCAAAGCTTGCTTTTGTGTACATGGCACATCAGTTGATTTTTGCGTAGCTGTTGGAAACCCACTGCTTACCCGAGAGTACAAGAAAATGCACAAAATACCGTGAATGTTCTTTTTAAAGCATTGGAGCATGTATCTAAATCACCATTTCTTGTAATGGCTCTGTGAGGGTCTTCCATATTCATTCCTGTTGGCCTTCAGCACATCAGTAACACTCAGCCTGCCTGAAGAGTGTGTGTTTCTCCACACAGTTTTACTTCCCACAAAGTGGAAATTGCCAGTGAAGAGTTTTATCTGTCAGTTATACCCAGGTGAAGGAAAGATGTGTTTGCAGGAAGGTCAGTGGGCTTCCACGTGGGCTTTGCTGGGGAGTACAATGGTTCCACACATCCACATGGCAGGTGATGTTACTCTCTCCTTGGAGAATGGCCCCAAATGGTGCGTGCATTAAGATGCTGGCTGGCTGCTGACTTCCCATCACTGCTTCCCCTGTCCCTCAGTGGGATGGCTGGTCAGCTCACCCACGCCTGTCCTGCCGTGGCTTGTGCGCCTGGACAGCAGTGTTTATAGTCTCACAACATATGTGCCTTATTTTGCGTTGACCCTGTAAAAGAGAGGGACCAGGATGTGTTGCCAAATTTTCCTGATGAGGTTGTACTTGCCATTGAGCTAATAGCACATACCACTGTTAATAGTGTCTGAAATGTCTTGTAAACCTCTGATATTCATGTGTTACTGTCTTTGGATTGGTGGAATGTCTCCTATGAAACAGTTACTGTTGTCAATTCTGCAGATGTGTAAGATAAAAAAGTGTTACTTTTTCTTTTCAACTTTTTAATTTTTTTATAAAGCTTGTAATCCTTTTTTTTAAAAAAAAGTGTAAATACATTTATGTACGGTAGGAATAGTGTTCAGCTGTAACAGACCTTAGTGGTCTTCATTTGATAAACCTGCAGTTATGATCTGATGTTTCTAAAGCCTTAGGTTGATCTGAAGGGTCTGTAGCACTGTGTACATATGAACTGTACTTCTGCTTTCAGAACCACTTAGCTTTTTTGTAACAAAGAAAAAAAAGTGTTTCTTACAATGTCAATAAAAACAAAAGCCTTTGTACTTAAGTTCTTTGCTTTCAGCTTCTAAAGTATCTCCTTGGGGGAGAGAGTTATTTTTTCATACATCTGAAAAGCCTGGTTGCAATCAGTGTTTGTATCGCTTCCACTCAGAGCTGCTTTCTTCTTTCTGCTTCCCAGCCTGTTGCTTCACTCCATTCACAGTTTAAATACAGATGGGAAAACAAAACAGGGTGTTTACCTTCTCGCTAAAGAAAAATGGCTGACGGGTGTTGGGTGGAAAAATAAATGAAAATGCAGTGTCACACAGATGAAGTGTTTAAAGGGAGGAGAAAAACTGACATGGTTAACTCTGCTGCAGGAGCAGTCAGTTCAGAGGCCAAAGCCAAGCTGTGCTAAACTCTGTGCTAAACTCTGTGCTGTTCTATGGGGGCTGTGTTTCCATCCCTTGCTTGCCAAGGGTGTCCTACTAAGGCTTGCTCACCCATGAAGAGGCATGGGAAGGAGGAAGAGAAGTTCCCCTGGCTGGGTTAATCTGTAGATGTCCACTCAGGTGGGTTACAGTGTGATCTGCAAAGAACTAGACAAAGTTATCTACAGAGCTGGACATAGTTAATGAGTGCTCCTGTTAAATAGAGTTGTTATGGATGATGTCAAGTTAGTGGTGGCAAACAGTATAGAAAATGTTGTAGCAATGCTTGGTCTTAAGGTGTCTGAGCTGTCCTCATTTCAAAGCCTTTTGTTTCCATTGCTGGTACCTTGGCAAGATCCAGAGCACTCTGTTGATCTGTCCATGCTCAGCTTCTGCCTTAAGCCTTCCTCAGCCAAAATAGGTGAGCCATTTCCCAGGTGGTGGGAGGTAACTTTGCATTGTTATTTGCTCATGTTAACTTATTTTTATTGCATGTGTGTGTCCTGTTCTGTTGTGTTTTGTCGCTCACCATTATTAAGTTTTTGTCATTTGGCACAGGCCTTAAGGTTTAGGAGGGACAAAGGGTAGAATGGAGAGCTAAAGCCTAAAGCATGCCCAGGCTGAGAAGCCAGTGAGGCAGGAGAGCCCTGGGAATGGCCTGGTAGGGGTGAAGGAGGCCCTGCAGTTTGAAAGGGAGGTTGATGGTTTCCGTGGTGCCTTAACTTACATGCTGCAATCCAAAATTCTCCGTGAGTTTGGCAGTACTTCAGGATCAGCTTTCTTTGCGGGGTGGGTATGTGTGACAGTGTCCTCCCCACAGCTTTGACCAACAGGAGGTAGCAGCAGGGATGGAACAAACCTCAGACAATGACACGATGGACCAGCAGAGAAATGAGCAGGCCTGTGGAGACTGGGGAGTCAGGAACAGGATCCATGCTGACCACAGGTCGTAGCTGTCAGGGGCTTAGAACTGATGGAGGCATTTCTGAGCCTTACCAGCTGCCTGCAGGTAGTGGGAGGTGAGGAATTCCCACTTCTTACATGCTAATGCAGTAAGGTCTTGCACACATGCACGTGTGCAGAGCATCATGCTACACAAGTGTCGTCAGCATTGCACACCTGCTGCCATAAGGGAACTCACACACCTGGGCTGACAGCTCTTCTCTCTGTTCTGTGCACCAAACTTGCACCACTGCCTCTACCTGTAACCAACCCCTGCATGCTCATCTCCCAGCTGTATCTCCTCCACCAGCTGGACCTACTTCAGGATGAATGTCAAGAGGGCAGGAGATAGCAAGGGCTCTGTCCTGTTCAGCACGTTGGTGGTTTGCTGTGTTGAGGCTGCAGATGAAGGTGCTGCCGGGCAGTGCGAGGTCAGGCACCAATTTTACAGCATTTCCAGAGCTGAGATCTGCTAGGTGAAGGCCTTGGGCTCCAGGTCATATTCCTGGTCCTCCAGCCTGACCTGGGACTGGGCTGATGAAAAGCTACATGTTCAAAGCTGCAGCTGGAGACAGGACGACCTGTGTTGCCATGTGGTAAAGCTCAATATAATGACAAATTCTCAGGAAAACAAAAAGTAGCAGGGCAGTCATGGTTTATACCATGCAAAATCAGCAGATGCTGTTGACCTTTAGTCTGGGCTTTAGTGCCAAGGCTGTAAATGAATTAATTTAATTCATTAAATAGGTTTCTTACTTCAGAAGGGCATGAGAGAACTGCGGTTTGCAAAGCCTGAAAAAAATACAACAGAGATACACAGCATCAATCAGCAAGGAAGGAGAAAACTCCCCCCAGCCCTCTAAACAGGTGGCATGACATTACTGCACTCAAACCCAAAGATGGGCAACACAAAAATCACCAGTAATGTTAAGACCTGGCCTGCCATGGTTGGGGATGAAGCAGGGGCAGAGCAGACAGTTTGGGCCCACAGTGCTGATGGAGTTACTGGGCTGGCTGGGTGTAAGCCATGGCACTGTAGGGCAGCCCAGTGTAATTCTTTTCCTTTCCCAGCTTTTGTGGGCTTGACTGTGTAATCTTCAAGCTGCTTTTTCAAAGAGAGGGTAATGGGAAGGAGACGACTTGTTCTCTTCAGGCTGAAACACAAGCTATTTGTGTTAGGAACACGTCTTTGTTAGATGATTAGTGCAATGGGAGCCCCTAGGCACCACTTCCCAGTACAAACAACTAGTATTAATAACTCATGTTAAAATTGCCTGCTATTTAATAACCTGGGCCTCTTTCCACCCCGAGAAACACAAAACTGTTTTGTGTTCCCACCATCTCTGCCCGTCTTCCCTCACTGGCTTTGGACTCTCCCTGCTCATTTCCCAGGAAAAAAAAAAAAAGCAGGTTTGGGCAAGGAAGAAGGAAGAACCGACGGTGTTTAGTAAGAATCCCCGCAATGTCTCTGTACCTCCCTGCCTGCCACCCGCCCATCACGGGGTGCTGCTCCTGCATCTGATGATCAGGCTGCTCATTGCTGCCATGCCTTGCAATCTCAGTCCCCCGTTTTCCCCCGCGTTCTGGGGACGGAGTGACCTATTTCATCCCTTGCCAAGGAAGCAGCCGCCCGCCCTCTGAGCTGCCCCAGCTGGCTGAGACGTGATAGACCAACAGTGTTACTCATGGGTGGGAGGCCCATGTGAGTCATGCTTCCCTTCGCCCCACACGCAGGGCTGCGCCAGGGGAGCGGGGAGCAGGGAGCGGGGCTGCATCCGTGCACGGCCACGCGCGGCAGCGGCACAGTTGGGCCCAGGCGGGAGCAAGAAGCAGTGGGTAGTGATGAACCATAAACAGGAGCGTTTCCCATCGGCTGGCTGAGCTGCTCCAGCCTTTGCCAGCAGCACTAGGATGGCTGTCAGGTCTGCAAGGCGGTCTCTAAGCCACCCTGCTCTGCAGAAAAACATTACTAATGTTCCCACGACCGGAGCAAGAGAAAAGAGACAAATAACTTGGAGAGCAGCATGAAACAGTGGCAAAAATCTGGAAGACAGAGGAGGAGAGAGGAAAAAAACAAGAGGGTGGAAAGCTCTATAATGACTGAAAGAGCCCCAGATGGATACAAACCGAGAAAAGGCCAGGGACAGAAATAGTAGCGCTAATTAGCTGAGCTGAACGACCCCACTCCTGCTGTACCTGAGCATCCTCCGCTGTCCTCGGAGCCCCGATGCTGCCAGCCCTGGGAGAGGAGGAGTGGGAGCAGAGAGCTGCTCAGACCTGGATGAACAGAAGCAATTAAGTTCCTATAGCAACACTTAGTGAAAAATCCCAAAGCAGAGGCACCTATAGAGCTGGATATAAAAGGGATTGTGGCTCCAGGCAGCATCCCTTGAGGGAGAACCATGAAAAATTTGTGCTTCCCCATCCTGAGCCTGGTTCCTGCTGCACCTTTGCTGCTTGAAGACTTTCTGTTTCCATTATATGAGCAGCTAGCCCTCCCTAAGACACAGGAAAAGTTCACTTTGCCTATTTTGCCTTGAGGCAGTTTTGTTTTGAAGTCCTACAGCACATCCCACAGTGCCAAGGAATTGTGGCAGTATTTTTACTGGCAATTTTTTTTTATCTGGAAGGCTTGTGCTGGGAAAGGGCAGGTATATCTCATCCCTGTTGCTGACCACTTCAGCCTCCTGTCAACTGCTTTCAGTAAACTTCTTCAACTTTATCTATGGGATCCCGTGGCATGACATTGCTTAAATATGGCTTTTTGGATGGAGCTTCCAAGAAGAAAAAATCTTCAGCATCATCCTGCTTCATAAACTGAACTCAATGTCTCATCAGAAGTTTACAGATGTAACAGAGAGTTAAAAATCTCCAAATCATACCTTTTGTGAAAGCAGTCATCAGGCACTGAACCCTCAGAGTTGTGTGGTCCAGTGGCAAAGGCCCCAGTGCCCATGGTGAGGCTGGGGGCTGGTGCAGCAGAAGCCAAGGGCTGCAGGGCTGCCATAAGTGGCAAAGTGTGCTGCAGAATGTGTGGGCACTGGGCTTTGTTCCCTTCCAGCAACAGTAAATCAAGGTGCCCTTTACAGCCCTCCAGCGAGGAGCAGCGTGGTTTGGCCCCCAGGGCTGCTGTCTCCACATCACCTTTGGAGTAGGCAAGGTCCTGCTGCAGATCCAGCTGACAAGAACTCTCCTTTGGACACCATTAGTAGGACACACCACACAATGCTTGTTTTTTTGCTGTAGGGAATGAAAGGAATTCATGTCACTTTGATGTTTGCGGTGCAGTGTCCCAGTCCAGGCCCACCATGTGTCCTCTCTGCAGGCTGGCAGAGCGGGAGCGAGCCCAGTGGCACAGCTCCTACACCTGCCCTGTGTGCAGTCCTTCCCTTGCCTTGGATGCCTCTCCTTTTCCTCTTCTTTTCAAGGCTGGGCTGTAGCATAGGGGAGAACCAAGAATACTGCATGCTATTTTCTTCTCTCCTTGGCTGGTCTCTTGGAGATTGCTGCTGTTTGCTCCCAATTACAGAAAATGCTTGGAGCTGTGCAGAGGCTTAGCCACACAATTAGGGAGGCAGCAATGCCTTTCTTAGCTCTGTGGAGTGCAGTCTTGAACCACTGTAGCACTTCTTGCTTAACCTTGTACCCTGAGACATCTTAGGTTTCAATCTTAGATTTCAATTGCTCTTCACCTGAGCTCTGCTTGGCATGGGCAGCCGGAAAGTGCCGGGCTCCAGTTTAGCTGGAGCATTAGCAGAGAAAGGGAAAGCTGGAGCAAAATGTAGTAGGGAATCCTCTTGCCCCCGTCTCTGCTGATGCTAAATCCAGGGCCTGGCTTTCCTATTTGAAACAGGATTTGGGGGCTGGGGTCGCTTGCTGCAGGGTCAGCTCTGCCTTTAGCAGCTTCCATAGTTTCAGAGGCTTGTGTGCCAGGCTTTGCTTAGAAGCTCTGGTGCAAAGAGCGCCATTCTGCAGAAAGCACAGGAAAATACAGAATCCCCTTGGACTTTTTATTGTGGAGGAGGAGCTGGTCAAACCCAAAATCAACAGTCCTGAAGCAAATAGTGCAGGCTTTGATCTACCCAGTTAAATATGAGCCCTGGTGAACTGGATCCTTCTCTCTTTGTGCATGTTCTCAAAGTATTTTCCTTCAAGTGAACAGACTGCAGACTGGCAGGCTTTCTCTTCTCCTGTCCTACACCAGATCATGAGTTTTATGACAACATTGTCCTGACTTAAGTCATCCAATGCTTGGCTGGCATTGTGCTAAACATAAAAATGGAGAGCCTAAACCCCCCAGTGCTGTTCCCAGTGTGCTCTAGATAGTGGCATTGCTTAGATTTGCTGGTGCCACTGTGTTTGCTGAGCATAAGTGTTTGGTCAGTCTTTGAGTTGATAAGTGCTGGTCCACTGCAATGAAAACATCGGATTTAGAGGAAGAAAAACAAAGGGAGCAGACAGAATTTAGTAATTTTAGAGACACCACTGAGCAAAAATGGAGCCAGCCCAGTTTCAAACTGGGGGTGTCCTTGAAAGCTGGAGCCACATAGGACCATCTCAGGGATGGCTCCAGGGCCAGCTCTTCCTCCTCTGCCCAGGGACCATTTCATGGTTTTTTTGCAATACAGGAGGGCTCCAAAAAAGCATGTCTGAAGCCCTCAGGAGTTGAGAACCACCACTGCTTCACCACCACTGCTTCACCACCACTGGTACAAGGAAAACTTGACCTTGGTGCCTGGCTTTCTGGTCTTTCCCCAGGTAGCACAGCTGGGTCAGGGAGCTGACCTGACCACCCTGACCACCCTGACCCTGGGTCTGGAAAACCCCAACTCCAGCCTAGGTCAGGGGAGGAATAAAAGAAAAACCTTCCTGAAAGGCAAACAAATGGCAAAAGTGAAACAATGAGCCAGTTGCTTACCAGGAAAATCCCCCAGCTGCTCTGTGGGTGGTGTGGGAGCACAGCCCCATGACTGCTGGGAAGTTGGGGCCCTTCTGGGCAGCTGTGGGAGCCAGGGGCATGGCAGTGACAGTGTTCAAGGAGCACATGTCCTGCACAGCCTGGCCTGCCCGACCAGCTGCCATCCCTACGAGTTAACGTCAGCCAAGTGCAGGACCCCTGTGTGGGAAGCAGCCACAGGGTTTGAGAGCAGGAGGGAACGGGTTTGTCTCGCCCCGTCCTTCCATCCAGGAGTGGGGCTGGGTGCCTGGTTTGCACTGCAGTACGGCTCACTGTGCTGTCACACCTTGCTCAGTCTCACGTGCCTCCTTGGCTCCACCACACTTCTGCTTTCTAGCTTCCAATAATCCTCTTCCAGTATTTGGTGGTCACCTCCGAGGATTCAGCAGCAACCCTGTCTGCCCTGGGTGTGCGTTATTCCCCTGGGCCACAGCTCACATGGTTGGAAGCAGCGGGGCAAGAACCATCTTTGTGCCCGAGGTCCCAAAGCTGTAGCAGCAGTCCAGTGCTGCCACGCTGTGGGAATCACAGCTCATGATGCTGACCTGCTCGGCAGCCAGCCTGCAGTGCCAGCCTGGCTGCAGAGACATCCCACTGTGGGCATGCCGCTCCCATCCATGGGCTCTGCTGGGATCACTGTCCTGCTGTGAAGGGAGATCCTTAATTGACTGATGGGAGCTGTAATTCAGGGTAGCGAGGAGCTTCTTGCCCCCACCCTGGACTGGCTTCTGGTCTGCAGCCGAGACACAGAGAGCCATCACCTGTCGAGGCTTCAGCTGCATGTTCCTAGGACTGAGACCTCTCCAGCCTCCACCACTGCTTTCCTGCCTTCGTTTTCAGATTGCCAAACACCAGGCAGAGAAAATCCCACTGGAGCATGGAAAAACATGGTGCAGAATTCGATCTGGGGAACACGTGTGTGATTTTGCCCTGTCATCACCCTTCCTCCCTGGAAGCATCCAAACAAGTGCATGAGGCATCCCAATCAAACCCCCTGCTGCCTTTCAGTAGCAGGAACAGCAGTGACTGTGCCGCCAAGATGAATTTGGCAGCCACGTAGCAGATTTTTGCATATGCTGTAAACAGTATTTGGATGGCAAGTAAGGACAAACACAGCTTTGCCCTTGAAAGCAAACTACCTAAGCTGGCTGCTGGCACAGGTAATTAATAGCAGCTGCTTTATATAAAGCAGCAGGAGGAGCAGCCCATTTTCCACAGCTCCTGAACTGGCACGGTGGTGGCACTGGCATTGGGACAGAGGGCCCACGGCTGGAGGACCAGCACTGCTCACAGCAGTGGCCACAGCACAATTTGCAGCCTCTTGCTGAGCTGCACAGTGCTGCCCTCAAAGACAAACCACCAGCTGTGGCCAGCTCAGCTTGGGAAGGCTGATGGGCTGGCAGCCCAAAGCAGTGTGGAGTTTTCCATGGTCAGTTATTGTGCTGGCATGGCCAGAAGCTGCTATTATTAGATGGCATATGAATCACCCACACGACTGGAATTAGCAGCCTCAGCCTGAGCCGAGCTGGACACTTATTGGAAAAGCCTCATTTAAGCCCAGCCAAGAGACAAAAGTGGACAGGGCTCAGAGAAATCGCTTGCCCAATGCCCACTTCAGCCCTGGCTGCCGCCTCTTCCAGCTGAGAGAGAAGTACCAGCTCTGGGGGTTTCCCATGGCCCTGATAGTGTGACAGAGGAAGGGAAGGATCTGGAAAACTATATCGCTGTTCATGCACTGCCAACCCCATGCAAAATATAGCAAGAGAAGAAAAACTTCGGGGGATACAATCTTAAATCATGATCTCATGGGGTTGGTTAAAAGGTCACAGCCTGACAAAAGGTGCAGGTGAAGGGCTTATAGCTGCCATGCCTGTGCCTCAGCCTTGTGTGCTGCAAAGCAACACAAGTGTGCAACACAAGCAGCTGCTGAGCAGGGTAACAAGGGCTCTGTGGCTGTAGGGCCCAAACTGGCAGATTACTGGGAACTCACTGGGTGCAGAGAAAAAGAAAGAAAAGAGGGAGCTGGAAACACATTTGCTTTTCTGGATGAGAAAACGCTGACGCCCTTTGATTCCTGTTTTGACTCATTTAAGCCTGGAACTGCAATAAGACAGCCCAGTAAGTAACACAACTTGTAGGAATTGCAGCTGCTAAAGTTTTCCTTCAGCCTTGTCACTAGTCATTTTGCCCATGTTGTTCCTCATTTGCTCTTTTGCAAATGAAGTAAAGTCCAGTCTCCGTGTTCTCTTGTATGGTTGTGAATCAAAGGCATCGGCAATAAAGTTCAATCACCAGAGCTCTGCTGTGCTATTTGCTTCACACTGAGCTTTTCCTATCAAAATTAAAATTACATATTATGTCATCTTTTCACAGGACATGAAATAGAATTTCATATGCATTGCAAAGTCACACCAAGGCACATTGTGAAGAGTGGCGGAGTACACACCATTTCTTATAGCCTAACAAAGGAGCTTTTATTTAATCGTGAACTATTACAGCACAGTACAAAGATTTGCTTTGTTCAGTGACTAGAAATTGTTTGCAGATTTTTCCAGCCACCAGGACTTGACAGTTCACTAAGGAAATCAATCCTTAAAGCTAGAGTGCCTACATGCCTGATTGGCTCTTGGAGGACTGCAAGCCCAGACCTGCACAGGGTCCAGTCCAGCTCTCTTTTTCCATGGACTGAAACAGGGAAACACTTTCGGATATATTTCTTGGTGGAGGAGGCAAATCTGTGGTTTCAGCTGTTTCTCCCTCATCATCTTCAGGAAAGCTTAAAGCTTCTTATCCATAGTGCTGAAAGCAAGGGATGAGAAGATGAACCTCAGAGCAATATTGTAGGAGCTTCAATGCAAATGCTTCAAAGCAAACAGATCGTATGGGTGCCACGGAGGGGTCAGCTGTGTGGGCGGATTCTTAGCTCTCTGAAGCAAAAAATAAAGATATCCATATCCGGGTAGAGATGATAGATAGAAAGCATGATGCACAAGGACTGGGGTGATGAAGTGCAGTTTTCACCCAAGCAGGGATAGGCACTGCCAGGAAAGAACTAGGATCTTCTCCTCTTCCAATCTCTTCCTCTGTGGGAGAATGGATTGTAAAGGAATAGAGATAGTGCTGCAGGCAATCGCACCCCTGATAAGGTGCAGCTGTGTAAGACAGGTGACCATCATTAAAGGAAAGGAACAGGGAATACTGATTTGTATTGACCAATCACAAAAGAGTAAAAGGGCACACAGGTGTTATGTGTAAGGAAAAGGGTATAAAAGGTTGTACTGGGGGCTAATAAAGTGCTGATGCTTGAAGCCATTTATGGTGTCAGTTGTGAGTTCTCCATCATTCTTCTATTAATAGGTGTTAGCACTAATGCAACCATGGGGTGAAGGCACACAGGATCCCTGGGACACCCATTCCATGCATTAGCATCTCTGAGGAAGGTGATCTGGGACAGCTTGTTTCAATCCTACAGAGCAGGTCAGGCCTCTTGGCTCAAACACACAAATCACACAGCCAGAGTGTTAATGAATGAGAAGCAAAGATAGCTCTTTGTCCCAGAGAGGGGTTGTGGTTGGAGGGAGGGAACAGGAACCGGCACTTACCCAGAACTGTACCGGCAGCCACTCCACCATGGAGGTAATGCAATTACCGGGCTATTTTCTCATCATGCACCTTTAACCATTTTATTTGTCTGCACTGAGCTTCTGAAGGGTGAAAGAGGAAGAGCAGAAATGTGCTTGGCCCTTTAACTCCTAGTGAGGGCATTTAATGAACATCCCTCTCCTTACTTACCAGCCAGCTTTCCCAGAAATATCAGAGCACAGAACAAGGAGCTGCCTTGATACTAAATCCTTTGGCAGGTTTAAAGGCACCAAAATCACAGTTCTGCCTGTCAGCTAAAGAAAGGCAATCTCTAAAAAGTTTCAGCACAAATTGTCCATGAGCGTCTTGCTGAGACTGAGGAGCCTAAGTCCTGAGTTCAGGAGAGGTAGTAAATTCTCTAACGTCAGTTTCTGAAGAACTTCCCCTCTTTAGGTCTTTCCAAAGTACGTCATGTGCAGGTGCAAATATATACATATACACACATGTTCATTTGTTTGTCCATTTTTAAGCAAATTAATTCACTCTTCTGATTTTTTTTGGGGGGCGAGGGAAACTAAAATCCCCTAGAGCACCAGCCCCTCTCTGTCAGCCAACAACCTAGAGCAGGGAGTAGGAAACTTGGCATTTGGCCTATGCATTAGCTGCAGGTTAGTGCTGAGCAGAACCAGTTCCAGCAGATCTGAAAAGCCTCATGTCTCTTCTGCACTCTGCTTTGTTCTGCCAGGCACTGCCATAATTCCTGCACATCGCCTCCGGTGAATGAAAAAATTGGGTTAGGAAATACTCTTGTTGCATATTGGGATGCAGCAGCAAGGAAGTTCACAAATGCATTGGCCCATGACATCACTAAAGCTTCTGTTTATCTTTCATGGTGAGAAAGGAAAAGAAGAATGGGAGGGGAAACGGACTTGAAGCCACTCTCTGTAACTATTTATTTACCTTGTGTGCATGCCTCACACTCTTACTCATGGGTTACAGCCGTGGATGCACTTAAGGTCTTGAGGGTCCTCAGCACAAATCCCTCAAGAGAGGAGCTGGTTCATGGCATGCTCAAAAGCATTATTGTTTCATCGCTCTTCTCATCAGATAACAACATAACTTCATTGCTGCTTCTGGCAACATCTGCACTTCCTTTCCGTACGTGTTCCTGAAGCACGCGGTGCATGGGAAATGCTCCTCTGTTTCGACACACGGCTCAGCATGAAACCAGGCGTCCGGGAAAAAGGACACGGCAGAGCTGAGCCAGCACCCCCTGATGCTCCACAGGGATCTGAGGATGGGCCTGCCATACTGAAGTCTGGAAAGAAGTGGGAAGGAAAGAGGGGCTGGGAGTAGGGAAGTAACTGATCACACAGCAAGCTGCGGTGGTGTCAGGAGTGCAGTAACTTTTGCCTACAAACACAGGTACCTGATCTGGTTCAAAATAAACATAGTCTTGGCACTAGGGTGACATCCCACAGTGACTTTTTATAGACATTTTTCTTAGGCCATTTCCTCTCCAGGACTGCACTCCTTGCATCCTCTCCCACAGTGAAATAAGCTGCGGGTGAGATAATTTACCCCACTCTGCTGTGGTTACTCAGCATTTGCTGGCAATGCCCTCATCACAGCTTGGCCCCTTGGTCTCCGATCAAATCATTTGGTTTGGACACTAGATAAAGAATGAGCTTTGTCTAACTTTACAGACCCATTCTTGGACCCTTCACTGCAGCTCCTTTTAAAAGCAAAGAAGAGAAATGGGCATGATTTTCCTGACCTATTCTAGACACTGAAATGAGGTGACTCATAGCTGTGCCTATGCTTCCCCATATTCTCCTCCATAAAGGGAGCCTAATGTGACTAGCTCAGATGGAGGCCTCTGTGTTCAGTCAGATGAATCCCACCCAAAGCGATTGCAGCTGCTGGAGGAATGTGAGCTTTCCCATAGTCACTTCCCTTCCTTCCCCATAGTTTTGGGGCAGAGAGAATTACTTGAGCTGATGAGTCCTTGAAGGATTCCTTGAAATTTATGCAAAATCTGCTCAGAAGGATGTGTGTCTTCTTGCATCAGGCCTGAACTTCTGTGGAAGTTCCAGACAATGGGGACTTCAGAGGTCAATGCAACACTGGCGTTATCACGCACTCTGCTAGCAGGCAGCCCTAAAATGGAAAAAACAAAGACAGTGACAGAAGGAGCATCCAAGACATCTCCTGGGTTTGGACAGCTACTAAGTTGGCGGCATCCCAAGAGAAACAACTTCCACTTTGTCCCCTGACTCCTACCCTTGCCTCCACCTTCCTCTTTTCCTTCTGCTTTCTTCAGTCATCTCCCTCCTGAATAGAAACTTTTGGGAGGCTTATTTCCTTGCACCTGTTTCTGCTGTGATGTAACTGTGGTAATAACCACTGTTGGACATATTTCTTGGGGTTTTTTGGTTTTGGGGGTTTTTAGCATTTTATTGCACAAAAATATATAATGGTTATAATTACAGATGGGCTCAGACCAGAGCTGTGTGAGAGGTACACTCCCACTGTTTGGAAAGATCTGAAGCAAGAGTCAGACCCCTTCATCTCAGCTGGTCTTCCTCTTACTAAAGTGCAGATCCAAAACCAAAGGTCAAGCTGGAGAAGTTCAAATACAAGTTGCAGTGCAAACTCTGTAGGTGAGGCCAGTCTGTTGTTGTGGTGAGATGAAGTAATGTACAAAGCCTTAAATTCTGCCTTAGCATGTGTTTTCTGCACTCCTTGACGGAAAGAGAGTAATTAAGGAAGGCTGGGAAAGCCAACTGCTGCCTTTCCTTCCAGAAGCAACAAGTGAGACAACAGAGAGATCAAAGATAATGTCAATAATAACAATACCAATAACAATACCAATACCAATTCCAATAACAATAACAATAATAATAATGGTGGTGATTATGATAATCAAGATCATGATGATAATATAGGACTTGTGTCCCTAGGTGGCCTTAATCTCTCTCTCCATGGGGGAGATCTCATGACCTTTATTTGCAGAGGAAACTGCACATTTGGACCTGTTGTTTGATACGACCTGGTGCTTTCTACAAAATCATGTTTTGACCCCCAGGTCTCACGGTTCAAATTGAGCCTGTTGTGAACAACTGACAAGAGCCCTTGTGCTGCTCAGGGCAGTCAGCAGCACCAGCACTCAGCCTGAAGGCTTCAGAGAGACCAAGACACCACACTCCTCTGAAAGCAAAGCTTCTCAGTGCCACATATAAAGACTAGAAAAGACCAAAGGGGGAACTGGCTTGTGCAATGTAACCGTATGATTTTTGCAGGTTATTTTTGAAGCAGGGCAGTGCTCAGCAAATCCTCACAGAAGCAGCAGCCACAGGAAGGGCCACAGGCAGGTCCCAAAGGAAGAGAGATATACTGCATTATCTCACTCCTCCAAAGCGTTTTTCCCATCTATTTCCAATGCTTCCAGAGACACCCAACAACACACTGTGGCCCAAACCCTCAAAGCTGAAGGTTGGGCACCATCACTGTCTCAGCACAGAGCTGAATCAATGAGCAAATTGAGGGAAATGTAGATTTTTTTTTTTCACCACCCTGAGAGAAAGAAACTGGAATAAGAACTGAGAGCTGGTAATTCCAACCAGATTTTACGCATTTGTGCTGGAAAGTTTCTGAGTTTCTGTCCTGAGGTGGACACAGACATGTCTGTAAAGGCAACCTCCTTTACAGGTGATTTTACAATCTGTAAAGGCAACCTCCTGAGGTGATTTTACCATCTCCTGCCTGTCTAGCATTACCCACCAAATAGGAAGGAGGGTTTCATGCCAAAGCTGAATTAGAGTCACTTCAGTTGCCCCTCACTGCACTGCTGTGATCCAGCACTACAAAGACATAACAAACCTTGTCAAAGAAAAGTTGACTGGATGGCACACTTTAACCCTTATAAAGGCTTTTATATTCCCAGACTCTTCCCACAGCATTCCAGTGACCATGCAGGATTTTCCAGTCCCCATATCAGTGGTCCTCCACAGTGTTTCCTCTTTCTCACTGTGGTGTGGACATGGTGAGACCACCACCTGGTGCTGCAGCCCAGGGATGCTCCCGCTGATGCTTCCGCCATCCCAGGTCCTATTATTTGCTTCTAGGCTCCCAGAGTCAGCTGAGCTCTCTTAGCCCAATTGAACCAGCAGCTATTGTGGAGGCAGTTACCACAATGACCCCATAATCCTGTTTTCCAAGGCAGAGTCTCCTGTCCTGTAGGTACAGCCTGAACTCTTTTTTTCCCAGATGTATTACTTTTCATTTAGCTAAATTAAAACACATTTTCTTGGATTGTGACCATTCAGCCAGCAATTCCGATCCCTCTGTAACTGTAAACTATCCTTGGCATTATTTACTGGGCTGCAGGTGGACAGACTGAAACACTAGCTCTGCACAGGCTGCCCCCATTCAGCTCAGTGGTCTGTTGATGCTGTACAATAGTGACAACTATTTTGGTGTCTAGGGAGAAGATTATTTCATGATTGACTCTTTCAGCTGAAATATTCAGCTCTTCTGAGATTTGGGAGCACATTTGGGATTGCTGAAGAAGAAGCATCTTTTTCTCTACAGCCTGTCTCATCACTGAATGATAACCTCTCACTGCCTCTCCCTCTTCATTTCCTTTGGATATGGAAAATCATAGATAAGAAAGAGAGAGAGAAGGAAAACAGATTTACCTCATTAATTTATGCTCTGAGTCATGCAATGACAGAGCCACTGAACTAACATACACCCCTTTCCTGTCCACCCCACCACAGCTGAATCCTACCCCAAGCCATGTAATGTGGCCAAATAAAGTGAGACACAGGAAAGATGAAAAATCAAATTGTCACCTTCCATGCTAATGCACACAAACTGCTGCAATGAGGTTTCCTTTACAGTAGAACAGCTCCTGGTACAATGTAGGAAGGTAGAGGTCTGGAAGACCTCTCCATAGCAATTCTAATGCTCTAAAGAAATTACAGAGAAATTACACGCATTTATTGGATAAATACTTTTTTTTTTTTTTTTTTTTTTTTTTTTTTTTTTTTTTTTTTTTTTTTTTTTTTTTTTTTTTTTTTTTTTTTTTTTAATGCTCTCTGTGTCCACAGCACATCTGAGAACAGGATAAGTATTCTTTCCATGCAATTCCAGTAAGGCCGGTAAACTTATCCTAGGAATGAGTTTAATGACATTTGGGTCAGAAATACCATTTACATTTCTGCAGAACCATTACTGCTAACAGCTCTGGGTCAGTGTGCAGGCACACCAGCTCCTTCACCGTCCCAGTGCTGCGTACCTGAGCATCAGACACCTGAAGAGATGACACAGCCTTCCAGCTCTTCTCCTGGGCTATGGCACAGAAGAGCCATACAGATCAGGAAAATCAAACAACATTAAGTGATCTACAAGAGGTCAGATTCTGTTCCTGTAGGATGAGCCACCAGGTCAGGGTACTCGCCCTCTGTTTGTGAAAGAACACTAAGCAATTTCCCAGGAAAATCACTCTCCTATGACCACATCTAAACCAGTGTTAGTGGGAAACACGCAGCCTTACAGAACAGGCTTGAAAGAGCCCACAGTGCAGAGATGCAGCCCAGCCGTGGTGTGTGTGGCTCACCACCTAGGCTCTTATCCCTCCATTTACTGAATCAGAGGCTGGTGTCGTCACAGCATACGCTGCAGAGGCCACCGGGCCACACACACACATACCTTTATTGTACATGCTGCCTAAACCCCACTGATCAATGACTTCCTGCATGGTCACTGGAATGCTGTGGGAAGAGGCACATAAAATTCCCTACTCTCATTTAGTCCTCTTGTCAAAGCTAGAGAAGTCCTGGCCCAGCTTCAGCTACAAAAACATATGAAATATATCAGCTGAGGCTGAACAGAATAGAAACTGATGGCCAGGCCGGATATTGCTGCTGTTTCACTGGGAAGGTTTACTTCCGAAGCCAGGGCGGATGATTCATTCAAGAGCCCAGGTGCTCAGGCCCTCGCCAGGTACTGTGGTAAAGGGGGCCAAAGCCAGGTTTAAGGGAAATTACTATAAATCCACTACCTACAGGCTTTGCTTTCCAGTGGTTAAAGCACTGCAAGAACAATGAGAAGCACAGTTTATTCTGTAGCATTTGTACTTTTGGCTTCTTTTCATGGCTCCATCTTGGGCACTCATGATGAAGTAACCAGAGAATTGCATGAAGAAGGAAGCCTCATCCTGGCAAAGGACTTCCAGATTCTGGTATCTGGCTTGATTTAAAAAAAAAAAAAAAAAAAAAAAAAAACACAAAAACATTCTCATGCTTCTAATGGGAGCCTGATCAAAAACAAAAACAACAATGGAACAATTATAAGTTGGATATCATAAGTTGGATAATTATAACTGGATCCTTCAGTTCTATGAAATCAACTTGAAACACTTTAAAATAAGACAAACCCGAGACAAGATGGTAGATGGTTAATGCCTTCAGAAAATCAGGTTCTTTATAAGACACAAGCCTGAGTGAACAAAACAGATGCAAAACACCTCATTTATGAAAAAATTCAGCCCTTGCTAGAAACATGCAGTTTTGAGAGACGGCTGACAAAACCTTCACAGACACAGCCTCCACAAGAAACAGTTTCTTGTTTCCCCTTCTAGACAGTTTTAAAGTTGGGTTTTCCTATTCACATCGAGCACTGTTTGCATGGAAACAACTACAGGGAACTGCTAACTAATAAAAGAAAAACAACAGTAATTTCTGTTGTGATTTTAAAGCACAAATAATGAGAGGAATGCATATGTAGGTCTAAAAATCAGTAAAATATTCGATTATGCTATTCTTAAACAAAGCATGTATTTGGGTTTTTTCACTTAAAAGCTTATGCAATTAAGTCATAGTTTTATGTGACTAGAAATATTTGTTACAAGATAAATGCAAGACAAACTCTTATTCTCAGCTGTATTGATTTCATTGTATGAATCTCAAACTGGGCATAAAAAAAAGGAACCAGGTTGATCTGATAATTAACTCAAAGAATGAACAATGTCTTTCAAATGCCTACATATAAATTCTGAAACCTGGTATATCTGGTAAAGTGAAAGGAGATAAAAAATGACATTAGGCTCAGTGAAAAACCTCCAACACCAGGATGTTGTAATTTTATCAGGAATGGAAGAAGCAATGAGATGAATACATTCTGGGTGCCACTACCCTCGGACCAAAAAATCTTGAACTTGGGTGACTACACAAAGAAAACCCAAGAGGAAATAAAGGGAGCTCTCAGGATCACTTGGCCAAGGAAAAGGAAAGGTTGATTTACTCCTTTAGCACTTGTTTTTCTAATGCAGGAAAGAAAAAAAATAAATTGGTTGTTACAGTTGATTTGAGTTTGAAATATTTTTGGGGTTCCATTGATATTGCTGAGAAACAATCTAGAGTTTCTAAAACCAGCAGATGGTACACAGTAACTACACATAGAAGATGACTTTACTATGGACCTCATTTAGGCTGGAAGTCGCTGGTTGTGTCAGGACCATTAACTGTGATGTGATTATAGTCTCTGTGGGCAAAGAGAAATTTGAAAGTAGTGATTAATCTTTTTGTTGCATCAAAAAAAGATTTCCCAAAGTTCCTGTAAACTGCATTCAAAATTAGTTAGGATGAAAAATCTAAATAGAAAAAAAAAAATGAATGAAAATTTTGCAGGCATAAAAATAAAAGAGAAATAATTAATCTGTCTCCCTCCACCATCAAGCATAAGCTAAAAACTCATTCAAATTCATCAGCAGCTGGAAACTACTAACTATAGTGGTAACAAAAAAGGAGGAAAAAGTAAAGAATATTGATGACATCGTGAAATGCAGAAATGCAGTAAGGGAAACTGGGCTTTAATGGAAATGGTGCTTCAATATTCAGGCTTTCTATATTTAGGTAGAACAAAAAGTATAAAAATATGTTAAGAACAAAAATAATCCTAGCAAAACGGGCAAACTTGATGCAGAAAATGCTGAAATAGTTACCTACTACTTCAGTATTGGAAATGAGTGGCAAAGAAATTATTTTATATGCAAAGGCAAATTATCTACTAGTCCATTAAGAAATAACTATTAAAATTCAGCAGCACCTTCTTCCTCCTGAGAGCTGTGCCACAGGTGTCTGAGGAGGCATCCTGCAGAGTGCTCTGCTAAAAACACCCTGTGATACCCGGCTGGCTGCAGGTAAGCGCAGAGGTCAATGTGCCTCTCCTCTGGGCTTGGAGTGGGAGGTGGAATGGAGCAGAAGGTGGGGGCAGGGGACAAACAGGGCACTGCAGCATTGCTCTCCGGCCCTGGAGCTCTGGCTGCGGCTGCAAGTCATGACTGCCAAAGGAGCATTAAAAACCTGCCAAAAGCCACACAATAAATGGCGAAACTGCATCGAAGTGAGACTCTTTGGGAGGGGGATTATTCATGCAATCACAAAGAAGATTCAGAAGCATCTCAATTTCTGCATGAAGGACAGAAAGAGTCCCCACTAAAATCTTTCTCCATCAAGCAGAGAAAGCCATCACTGCAGTTCAAGCAGGAGAACTCAAACCTGATCAAATGAGAGAGCTGGCACCAAGTGTTAAGAATAAGGGTGAATGAATCAGTTAAAGAGGTTGTGGATGGCTCAGTTTCTTGATGTTTTCATTGGCTTCAGCATGGAGAGATTTCACACCACCAGCTGCAGCCAGCCAAGTCACTCAGCCAGTCTCTCTAGCCTCTCCCTGGTCCGTGGAGAAAGATAAAAGCTCCTACAGGGGATGATTCAGTGTGCCTAAATTCAGCACTTGCTTTGAAATGCATTCTGGAGGAAAACACCTCACCCCTGCCCCCTTCCTACCCCCTGATTATCAAAGGGTGTTAGGGAGACCAGGTGTATGCCAGGTAAGTAATTGGGTAGCACCAAACTTCTTTCTACTTTTGAGGAAAGTCCTCTACAGAAAAATCAGTGCAACAGGCTCTTCTTAAAGATCAGAATTCAGGCACTGGTGATAATGATGCATGTGGGCGTTTCTGAAGATCCAGCAAATGACCTATAAAATTCAGACCCTGAATAAAACACTTGCCCCAGACAGGCCACAACCTCCCCCTCCCCCTGACTTGACTCTGTGTATAAAGTATTTGTTCTGGGTCGAAGAGAAGCAACCAACTGGCCTTCACGTATTACTTCCAGTTCACAAATGGCTCATATCATAGAGAAAGTGAAAAGTCATTAAATAAACAGTACCTTCAGTAAAAGGCAAACCCACTTTTGCAAGCACTGAGGCAAGGAAGAACTTTTGCAACAAAAATCTTCAGTTAAGACAGAACAAGGTCTAATTGCATTTCTTTATATCCAAATGATATAACCCCCCCACTTGGCAGGGAGGTTGGACTAGATGATCTCCAGAGGTCCCTTCCAACCCCCAAAATTCTGTGACTCTGTGAGAAGATCTGGACCATGGATTTGTCTGTGTTTTGCTTTGCTTTTAGGAAGGACATGAAGACTTTGTTTTCCTCTCTTATTTGCTTTCTATGAGTAGTGGTAACTTTTCTCCATCCTTGCAAACATCTATATTTCTTCCTTTACAGCAGGTTTGCCAGATGCCTTTTAATTTATTATATCTGTCACTTACTAAAGTGCCATTTATCAGCTGATCTTCAAAATGGCATGCTAGGGGATGGGCTGTCATCCATCACTGAACCTGGTAAAGAAGTCACAACTGTCCAGCTTCCCAGCTACCAGCTGCCCAGGTAAAACCTTAAAACCTCAGTGGAACCACATGCACCATGAGCCACACTGAGGAGCTTGTGGGGGGCAGTGTGTGCTGTGAATCCCTGTGAGTGCTGATCTGCTCATACTCGTGGATTGTCCCTAATGAACACTGCATGTTGCAGGCAGAACATTCCCTGCGTGTGCTGCTTGGAAAGGTGGCCCCTTTCTTATTTTTCCTCCAGTCCACAATCACTGCTTGCGAATCTCTTTTTCTTGAGTTGCAGTTTAGTAGTATGAAGCTAGTCAGGCTAAAGGCTTTGTCTCCATGCTAAAAATCTCAGTGATTTCACTTCCATCCATTTCTAAACTGACGCAGTGAAACCACTGAAACTCCAGTGGGAACACTTTGGTTGATTTTTGGTTAGCCCATCCAGATTCTCAGCTGATTAAAGCTACACTAAATCAAGCATAGTGCAAAACCGTGCTAAGAGAATGCACTTGGAGATTGCTGTTCTTCAACTAAAGTGGTTTGCTAGACTAGAGTGGCTCATTCATGGGAAAAAATGCAGCATATTCCTAAGTACATTCACAGTGGAGAGCTGCAAAAACATTTTGTCTCCCATTCTTAGTCCCTCATTAAGGGCTTCACATTGATTATTTATTTATTTCTAATTTAGCAACAGCAGTAACACAGATCGCCTCCTTGACCCGAGGTAGTTGCCAAATGTTTAGTTCCGAACCAATTTCAGTGCTACTGTAATCCCCTGAACTGGAGAGCTGGAGCAGAAGTAAAGCTGAGCCAACCTGAAACTGTAGCTGCGCAAATGGCGCCAATCTAATTAAGTTATGAAAAACTGTCCCTCTGGAGATGACTCTCCTGCAGCTCACAAGCAAAAGGTGGAGAACACGTGAATCTGGCCACAAGCCCCAACTGTTGACAACCCAGCTTACAAAGCATCAGTACACATGCCCTTCGGGAAGAAAGATAAGTGGTACTCTGGGGAACCACATATTTGTTTAACTCTTCTTTCTGTACTTGTCCAGGCAAAGAGAAAATGTTTCATATTATGCCGAATACCATCTCAGATTCTGGCAGGATTAGTTGTCAATATTATTACAGGCTCTTCAGTTACAGTGCTTCAGCAATAAAGTAGTTAGACTGGCTTTGAAATACAGAAATTCAGGCAATACAATCGCACTATGAAAGAGTGCTCATTAGCCTTTGGCTGACCTTGAAAAATTGCGTTTCTCTCCAATTCTTCCACAAATTGCCTTTAAGGAGACCTCCTTATTTCTACCAAGTCACAAGGTTCGACTGTGTGACTCATGGTTTTTAGCCACTCTCTCACGATCAGAAGGCATGCTTGCCTTTTAGATGCAGCCACAATTGCTACAAGGAGGATATATAAAAATGCTCCGACAGTCTTTTAATGGGGACATGTTCTTATTTGTTTGGGACTTTTTTTTTTCCAACCTCAGAAGTTTCATAATGAAACAGTTGGTCTTATAAAAAGTGTCACTCATCAACTCAAATTTTATGTCTAGGTCACTGCAAGGACTTTATCAGATTGTGACCGGGCATGGTTGTAGCTGAGGAAGATGAATTAAGTGTAATCAGGTATATTTGGGGGCATGAGCAGGCTCTCAGAAGGGTGTATTCTCTTGTTTGAGACAAATAGCATTGCCACCAGATCTGACTGCTGCTGGACATAGGTTACCAAATATGTTGAACCATTAGGTTGACCCATATCCCGACTCTATGCCTCTGCTAACACATCCCTTGCAGCTTAATGAGAGATTCTCCAGCAAAACACTTGGACAAAGGAGGAGGGAGCTCGCTTCAAGGTGCACCTTGCCACAACAGAACAGGTTTTGACACCTCCACTGTGAAGGCCTCAGACACAGTGTTTTCAGCAGAACTTGGCACTGGCATGAAACACCTGACATAATTACCTGCCTGCAGCAAGGCTGGACCCAATTCTACTCAGCCATTCTTCTATTCCTGTTGCACAGCAAATGACGGAGCAGAACAATGCCAGTGGTGGGGAAAAGCACCTGAAGGAACTGCAGCCTGGATGTCACAATTCACCCAAGGAACTGGAGCCTGTCTGAGGAACTGGATCACAGCATGGTAATAGGCTGATGTGCTACACTCGGAATGTTACGGCCACGCTGCTCCCAGACAGCATCCTTGCTGAGCAGAGCCCTTGCGCATCGGCATCCCGCTGCTCAGCTCTCCTCACGGGAGCACCGCTGTCAGCATTGCCGCAGCAGCGGTCCCTCTTCCTTGCATGCGGGCGATGGAGCACCGTGTGCTGGTGAATGGAGCAGCCGCACAGGTCTAATTCCACCCAAAAGAGGGCAGTAGTGCTTACGGACACACACACTAGGCAGCAGCTTACGCTGGCTGCTTGACTTTCCCAACTACGCTGACAGAAACTCCCCAGTTCTTGGCACAGGCAGAGCGGTCCACAGAGCTCTGTCTTTCACACACTTAGTTAGCCTCTGCTCTCATTTCCTCCCTTTGACTCATTAGTTGTTTTACCATCATTTCTCTGGAAATACAATGAAAAAAAATCACATGGATTCATCCATGCCAGTGCTGAGTACCAGGTGCCTCTGTGTTACCCCCATCTATCAGTTGTTCAGCTGCCAGTGCATGTCTTCTGCAGACGCAGCTTCTCAGACAAACTGTGGCTTGGGTGTAGTCGGGACTGGAAAATTGGATACACCACAGTTTATGGCAATCAAGCAATGTTCAGAAGTTTGATGTCACAGGAAACCACTGATATTGTGAATAATTCAGAACAATTAAAAAAATCCCCAATATAACCGGCTGGTTTTCTCCTATTGTAGCTGCTGTGTTTGCAAATAGCCTGTTTGTCCAGTGCTTTCACTCACCTGTAAACAGGTGTAGTTAACAAAACAATGTAATTAAACCCAAGCACTTGCCATTAACTTTTGTACTTACCATGCCCATCACTCTGCCATAGGCCTGTGTGGCAGGTTTACATGGGTGGGTTCCCATGGTCATAAGCAAATGCCAGTCACAGACTTGAACTGGGGAGAGACACTTGCTTTGTTTCCCAGCATCAGAAGGTTTCTCAACCTGGCAACCTCTGCTGTGTTGAGGTTGTTCAGTTAATGCTGTTTTCTTGGCTCCAATGCTAAAAACACCAGACATACTAGCAGCAGCCAAGATATTAACAACAAAAACAGCAGCAAAGACAATAGCTACACAAGTATAGCTCATGAGCTTAGTTTTGTTTAATGGTACAGGATCTGCACAGCCTCTGGGAGCTGGACCCAGAGCAAAAACCACAGCCAACTTTCCCTCCTCTACTGCTCTTGACAGTTGGGAATGACCCTGTCTCAGATCAGCACAGCCCTTTACTCCTGGGTGAAATGAAACATGGCCCCAGCACGCTGTGGTGAACACAGGCCTGGAGGTGTGATTTCTTACACAAAATATGTTTGGACAAATGTGGTGTGGTAGCTGCACTGTAGCCTTTACACAGCTGGGCTGACAGCATCACACAGCAGTCCTGTTGGTGATGCTCCTCCACATGACACTCACCAGGGCTCCAGACAGGCCAATGAGTCTGCCACTGCCTGCTTGTGACAGATCACTGTGCAGGGTCTCTGTGCTGAGAAGAAAGTTCTCCTTCAGGTTAAATCCTAAGACTGGCTTTCCTGGGTGTGAGAAGCCTGGTTAGAGGATGGGCCAACCCGGAATGTAGGGGGATGGGTAACACCTGAGCAGCTTCATGTCTCTGTCTAGTGAGACAGCCCTTTCAGAAGGGGTAGGAATGTTACCCCTTCACTGATAACTGTCAGATGGTGTTCTTTAAGACTGTTTCTTGCACTGACAGAGACCAGTAGAGCAGGGTCAGGTCCTTAAATCACAGATGTACCCGCTCTGAAGTGATCTGATTGTACCACATGCACAGATCTAGCTGCCTTTGCATGGGCATGAAGCACTTACTGGGATACCCAGCAGGGCCTCAGGCTTCAAGAACTGGGACTCTACTGGCACTCAGAAGGGCATTTAGATGACTAGGACTTTTAAACTGGGACTGTATTCTTGCATTTGAGCTAGACTCTCATCTATGACTTTTCCTGGACATAACCTCCTTTCCTGAGGCTGCCAGGACATACAATCCTCTAAGTAAAACCCAAAAAGCTTATTATGTCTCTTCAAGGAAAAAACCTTACTTGCAGCATCAGAGCAAGACCTACTACTCTTAGTGGTGCATGGTGCAGACAACTGAGGGAGCTCAGCTGCTCACTAACCCATGGGAAAAGAATAGTGTGAAAGAAAGAAGACTCTTCTTGAAAGAAGAGTCAGGTTATTAGTACTGCGCCTGGGACAAGAAGAACTCATCCCCAGTGGCTCTGTAGTACTCCCAGATGTGGAGCTGGCGTTGGAGTTAGCAACTGACACAAGCATTGCATGATATTGATTTGCTCTCCAATGCCTGTATTAGCTGTTGGCACTTACCAGGTATCTACAGGCAGAACTTCAACTTGTTCTGCAGCTTTAAGCTTACCTGGCATAGGTAAAAACCTGTGTTTGCTTCTACTTCTGATTTTTAAGCATGTGTGCTTAGATGTGATTACTCCCCACTTCACTGCAGAGGTAATCGAATCAGGACAAGGACCCTCATAGGCAGTATGATGCAATATGGAAAATCTGTGCCTTTTTCTCCAGGGACAGAGACAAAAAAATATTGCTATTGAGTGTTAGGAGAAGATGAGCAATGTCAGTATTACCACACTTGAAAAAATGCAAATATGAAATTCTTTCCCAGTGATTAGGGACAGTACCGTGCTAGGCAGAAATGCAGGGAATTAGGCAGTGTCATCCCATGTGATTTGTACATACTTAAGAGGGAATTAAATCCTTGTGAACCTATCCAGTTTTGCAGATGTTGAGGCCTGATTTGGCTTGTTCATGTGCCAGTTTTACGTGGAGGCAACTCCACTGAGACCTGTGGAGTCGTTAAACATTGACAGAAGAAAGCAGAGACTCAGATGCTGCCACCCTACTACCCATGCCAAGAAACAGCAGGCATTTCCCAAACACTTCATCCATTGAGCAATAGCAACAGCTCTTAGCAAGGTCTTCCATGATTGGCTTTGCCCATTGCCTTACCCTTGAGTCCATGGAGGACCACCTCCAGGAGTAAGAGGTCAGCAGTTTACCTAGACCTGTTCTGGTTTGGATCTCATTGCAGTATTACAAGGAGATCAACATCTGCGTTCTGCCATCTGCACATCATCCCAGCTCACAGGCTTTGTAAGGGTCCTTTGCTGTACCATTTGGTGCCCAGATTTCTCTTCCCTCTTAAATTACTGTCATATACTGCAACCACTTTAATGCTGGAGCTAATGCAGCACCTTCTCTGCTGAAAGGCTCTGTTTCCGGAATCCTAATTGCAATTTATCCCATCATAATCATTATCACCCCCACTGAGTGATTGCATTTTCACCAGTATGGGCCATATGTTCTGGTTTACAGTGATGCTACACCTCTGACCTTCCTCTTCATTTCTGCTGTCAAGAGAAAAGTCAAAGTCAAAACAACGTTCTTTACATAGGCCCTTCTGAACGTGCAGGGACAGGAGACATGAGGGCTATGAGCATCCCTCCTGTGTGTGTGTGCAAGGATTGCTGCTGCACCATGCACCAGGAGTCAGGCATTTTGCTGGGTGCAAACCACGTTCAATGCCAAGAGCAGCCTATGAGCGAATGGAAATCTGAGCATCTACTTAGTGCCCCACACATGGAGGAAGGGCAGAGCAGGCTGCACGGGGATGGAAAAGTGGCCTGTGTCATGATGCTGTGGGTTTTACATGCTGACTGATTTTACTTACGCAACTGCATTGGGTCTCCCCATGTCCTTGCATTTGATTAACTTTTAGAAAAAGAGTAGGTGTAGGGATGCATGAAAAGCAAAGTGTGCACAGTGTGAGGAGGATCCAGGCTTCACTCATGATTTATGCTGTTCCCAAGGAGTAATCTGGCAGCCTTGCAGCCATGCAGCCTGGTGTCCATGCTAGCCCTTGTGAATGCAGCCTTGCAGTCTTTTCTTTTCTTGACCTTGGAATCAAGCCATGGGAGCTGGGAGAAAAGATTGGGTTTCCTCTTTGTTGTTTTGATATTTTCCTATGAACCCACCCAACTTTGCAACATTGCAAAATGAAGGCATTGCCTATTTTTATTTTTCGACTCCTGCTGAGGGGAGGGACAGAAGGAGCTGGGTGAGACTAAACAATGGAAATAAGAGTGCAATGGAGTAGTGTGTAAAACAAGAAGGTTGAGTTTATGAGGGAGAGAAAAGCCCTTATAAGTGTTAAGATATTGCCTTATAGCTGTGCTATGAATGCACCAAGTACCGAGTAGATAGAGAAAGAGCAGACAGGCATAGAGCTGCTAACAGAGCTTTTGTAAGTTGCTATTCAGCCTCAGGCACAAACTGGGTGACTTCAGCTTTAGCTAAAAGCACTAAATATGCACAGGCATATGCGTAAATTGAATTGCCAGGAAAAAAAACAAAAAGGAGAAAAGCAACCCTTGGATTAAAAATGACAGCATAATCACACCAGGTAGTCCTAGGGAGTCTGGAAAACTCTGCAACTGCTTTGAGTTACTCTTGTCCTCGGCAGTGTCCATTCAGTGTGTTGGCCTTGGCAGGGACAGCAATGCCACTGATCTCAGTGCTGCCAGGCCTCTGGCTCACTTGCCTGTTCTCTCCTGTTGTGCTCTATTTCATTATAGTGGAGTAATACGGAGTAGTGATCGAAGTTCTACTAGAAAGAAAATCAGAGGCTTCAACGTTTGACAGCCCTGCCCGACACTGATCAGCAGGGCCTGATTTCTGGAGATGGTCAGTACATTGTCTGCACGAATATGAAAGGCTTCTGGGAACTCCCTAAAATGGCTATGTCCTTCTTCACCCACCAAAGTCCATTTTAAAACACAGCACACATTTTCATGTTTTCATAAAGCCTCATTTGCAGGCATGTGACTAGACCTAATTAATGCTTGTAATCAATGAATGCTTAATTGCTTCAGGTGAAAAATGCTGGAGAAATGCAGAGCACTGCTTGATTGAATGCTCTTTCATTGGCTAATGGATCACTCTGTTACTCTTTTAGATTCTGCTTTAGCAGACAAAATATCAGTGTTGGTGTAAAACAATCCCACATTGATCCCTCCAGCCAAGAGGGGTCTTTCTAGAAATTAGAAGGGTGGTGACAGGAACAGACTTAGCTGTCTGGAGGACAAGGGGACTGGAAAGAGTTTGGGGGTTTTTTTAATTGTTTTTGTTTTCTTGGGTTTGGTGTTGTTGTGTTGTTGGGCGAGTTTTTT
>VZSR01000170.1:1381518-1473142 GCA_013398615.1 Brachypodius melanocephalos
TACAAGGTGTAGGTCCTAATGCCTGACTTGACTGTGTCTTTCTGGATACTGCCAGAGAAGAACCATTTATCCAGTGCTAAGCATCCAGAGGGCATAGATCACAGTAGATTTTGGGAGAGAGCAGAGGACCACAGGGATCCCCCTGCATTCTGCAAGCTCATTTCTACTGTGATGATGTTGCTGACCTTCCACGTAGATCAGTAGTGAAATTTTTCCATGGAAAGAAAAGGGCATTTTAAAAAGCAACAGATGTGAAAGCTGTGAGAAACTGATTTCCAGTTGCCTTTCACTTCCAAATGAGCTTTGTGGCACACGCAGAGTTCATGGAGCACTTATCTGCCAGGCTGAGTACCTACGGGAGCAACAGCATCAGCACATATAAATTCTGGATTGCAAGGGAGGTTTCCACAACCCAGCTCATTGTCTCTTTAACTTTATGGTCTGTTCAAATGCTCAGGCTTGTGCTCCAACATAAATACATTGCCTGAATTTCCCTCCCCCTACATTACTCTTCTTGAGCTGTAGAAGATTATAGGAAATAGATAAAAAACTGCTTGTTTCTTTGACAAATGCAAGACTTAAAGACCACCCTCTGCTCTTGAGCAAAATTAGCTTATCTTTGCCCTAAAAAATGTTTTTACTAAATATGAGCAATCATTTGTGTGTGGCCTGCATGAGACGCTCAATTCATCTTATTAGAGGTTATCCTTTGAGGAGCTTTAAAAGGAAATGCATTGTTCTTAATTATTCTTATCTCAACAGCTGTATAATTCCTGGGTTTTATTAAAAAAAAAAGAATATGCAAAGATTATATTGAAAGTTGGAGATGGGTCTGAACTCAGATTGCAGAGTTGAACCTCAGCTTTTAGTCTGTGCTAAACTGTCTTCCTTTTTTCCTTCAAGAAGTTGTGTGTCCTTTTTCTTTCAAAATTAAACATGAAACTGCAGAAAACAACAGAAAATCTCAGAAGAATAGGTTTCATCTCTCTTTCTGTTTTTAAATTTGTGCTAATGGTGTTTATTTTTGTTGTATTAGAAAACGGTAAACAAGATTGGTGAGGAAACACTCCTGTGTCATTCTTGCACCCCAAGCTACCCTGAAAATTTTTGTAAATACTTCCATCATAAAGGCACAAACTCAGTAATTCTTTTCCATTCAGTGAAAATTAAAAAAAAAAAATCAAAGCAATTTGAGATTTGGGTGAAATTTACTACTATGCTAAAAAGCTGCTTTATGTTGGTTAAATGTTTGCACAAAAAGTGACATTTGCTGTGATGCTGTACGGTTGTCACAAGCTGCTAACCACTTTGAAGTGGAGCAGCACATAATGGATCGAATTCTCTGCAGAGTCCAGTGCCAGAGTTTCAAGTGCCTGGCATCTCACATTTGGTCCAGATTCTCTGAAGTGGTCAGCATCCAGCAGCTTCTATTGTGACAATAAGTGGGAGATGTTTTGCAAAAAGGCTTAGCTACCAAGCTGCTGAATTCTTCTGAAAAATCTGGTCCAGGATGGTATTGAAGGCAGTTTCATCTGGTTTGATTGAACCAGCTGTTGAATCAGCGTGGATTCCTTGAACTTCTTATTATGACATACCTCCTCTGTAAAATGCTACCCCCTCCCCAACAACCAGATAGTTGGTGCATCCTGCTTCCAACTGGTACCATTTTATCATCTCAAAAATAAACCTTTTTCTTCCATTCCATCTCCCCAGGCTCAGCCCCAAGCCCTATGTTTGTATACAGAAGAGTTTCTTCTCATGGTTCAAGGTTGAACCCAGTAACATTGATAGGACAATACGTCTCTCTTTTGGTCTCTTACTAACTGATATGCTGAAAAGTGAGTTTCAAGCTGTGAGTTGGATTGTGCTAGAAGCATGAGTCCTCACACACACTTCATATTGAGGTCCAGCAGGTAGAACCTTCCTTAACTAGTTTCCCCCCAGGACTTCAGAGTGAAAAAGCTGCCCCATCTTCATGGTGCACCACCACTGCACATACAAGAGGCTTGTTGGCCATCCAAGGCACTTGCTTTCCTCCCAGAAAGCACATGGTAAATCACTAGAATATCCTGCCTGTTGCCTTTTTTTTTTGGTGGTGTTTCTAAAAGAGTTAATCATGAACATGTTACAAAGAACTTCAGTAGGTGTCCCTGCAGATATATTGCCAGGTTAATCTTTAGTGGAGAGGAACAAGCAAATACTATCCAAATATCAGTAGTTCAGGACAGCACAGTACGCATTGTTCATGTTTCTCCTATATTTTCGGGTTTGGAAGATATGTTTTTCTTTCCAATAATTCTTAAAATTTCAAGCAAGTAAAAAACATGCTGGTTTTAAATATCTAAATCTAAATCTAAATTATTACAATCATTACTTGGTGTACTAGCTGCATGGTGATAATGGATAATGAATCAGTTTGTGATGAGACCTCTCTACTGGCATTCACACAATTGTGAAGAGGTTCTGGCTGTTGGTAGGTTCAGCAAGGACTGGTATACTTTTTATACAGCCCATCACCCTGTCAATATGAACCTACATTTAAAGGTTGCCTCCTGTCCACACAGCAACTACTGAAAGCACCTAGACACTATTTCACTGTAAGAAACAGTCCTAAGTTAAGCAGTGTTAGCTCAGAAGTCCAAGTTGCATCTGAAAAAATGCCCAACTACTATCATTAGTGGGTTTGGGTCTTCCTTCCTGAATGGTACAGTCTCCATTTCTAGTCCTCAAACAATGATGCTCTTGCTCTTATTTCTCATTAGTGAAAGGCTACAGAAGCAGTACAAGATTAATGACTGCAGCACGGCCTCACTCACTACCTACAGAAACAGCAGCTGTTACCTCATACAAAACAATATTTTTCTCTGGGATATTGATTCTACCCACACCAGCAGTAGAGATAAGGACATTTACAGTTTCCTAAATTTCTTTATCTCTGGACTCATTCTTAGTGAATGTATAAGGCACCACTGCTAGGCATGAAACAGAGAGAAAAAAACAAAAAAAACCAAAAACCTCCACGAAGCTTAAAGATGCACTACAGCCAGATTGAAAAGAAACAGCGAAGGGGTATGGCAACAGTCCATCTCTTCCAAAACAAGCTCTGACTCCTATCCAGACATATGCTTCCCAAAGGGTGAAACTGCAGAGCAGGTATTGATAACAGAGGAATAGTTTTTAAATGCTAATTTTTATATAAAAAGATTAACATCTGCTGCTGACTATTAACGGGAAATTTAATGCACCATCCATGCAGAAATAACTATTCACCAACACCACAGAGATCCAACAGGACAAAAAATAGCTTGACTCATCCAGACAGTAATTCAAAGCAGCAAACTATATCTAATCCTACTCAAAACCCCATCATGCATTTTCGACGTGGAAAGTAGATGGCTCCCACAGAGAATATCTTGTCCTAAGCACTTCTGAAGTTGCTCTAGAAAAATCTCTCTCCCAACAAGTCACACAATATTAATGGACACATTACTACTTATCACACATGTACATAATTTTGTGCAGCTTTGTACACTTACATTGTTGCTAGTGATACAATTTAGCTAGTATTTGACCAGAGGAATGATTGAGCAGTCTGTGTACATGCAATGGTCCTAGCAAAGGACTGGGGGTGCCTGGTATCACTCATGAAAAGTCCATGTTGTATCAGTTATCCTGCATCCTGCAAAACATTTAGCTGGTTCATAGCAACAGCTTGAGCACAAACTGATTTGGGTAAGGCTTGTTCTCTTGATGGAGTCCTAGAAGTGCCTGGCTGGTTCAGATTTTGCTGAAGATGTAAACCTGCTCTATTGAATTTCTAAGAGTCAGAAGTATTTAGCTCTGTGAGGGTTCAATACCTCAGAGGGTGTCTAGCACCTCATGGAAAACGTCTTAAAATAACTAGCAAGACAGCATGACTGAGTCTGTCTTGAAAAAGCAAAAAAGGTTTTAATAAAAGAAGAAAATAATACAAAGCAAAAGAACAAAGCATAGGGACATGTTCCACACACCTGCTCCAACACCCTGAAAACACGCTGAGAAGCCTCATGCTCTCTCTTAAGTATTGAACAATTTAAGTGGGGGTTTTTTTGGTAAACAGCCCAATAGAGAATAGCTACATTTCTGAAGAACTGGTAAAGAGACCTAGCAGTGTTTTTGTCTTGCCATAGAGCCAATTACTGCCAGGAGAGCAAAGAAAACTCTGGTGTTTTCCCCTTAAAAGTCCTAAGGTGAAACCTTTTCCTTATATAGAAAACATCTACCTGGTGCAGTGCTACACTGCTTTAGTATAATTGGTTTCATTTTATGACCTTGGGTGAAACATGAGGCTGACTCTGAATATGTGCATGTAACTCTATCACCCATCACACAGCATCCGGAAGAGATGAGAACAAGTGACCCACTCTTCGTTGGCCCAATGTTTCTAGCAGCTAATGGACTCTCTGTTAAGCAGAAAGGAAGGACTGCACATTTCTGAACCAAGAGGATTTCTCACATCATAAACAAGAAGGATGAATGTCATTTTAGCAGAAGATACAGCTCCCTTTTCTTTTAATTTAGAAATGGGTGAAACAGCTTGGACAACATAAAGTCTAGATTTCCTCTAGAGCCTTGAGGTGGCCTTAGTAGAGAATTAGATATAATAGACATGTTAAAATAACTAGATCCCATTTGAAAACATCAAAGAAACAGAAACACCACAGGCCACATTTTTAAAAACTGGCTGCCTGAACAGTGAAAGGAAAACACTGTAAGCACCACCTCATATACCAAATATGCACTGATGTGTGTGAAAAAGGATACTCACATACCCCACCACCATTTCTCCTCAGGCAGTTGTCCATTCCTTTGCAAAAACCTGGTCTTGTACAGACAGAAAATAATCAAAGCCATTTGTAAGAACATTTGGGTTATCTAATTCTGAAAACATACCCCATAACGATACACTCTGCCTGATGAGGGCTGCTGTGTTCTACCAACGTCCAGAGCTGTTGCCAATATTAGTATTTGGGCTGGTTCAAATTTCCGTACAAAGCTTGATTTTAAGCACATTCATTTCTGAGCACTCAGATGGAAACATTGACTTTTGTAGGGCAGATTTTTCTGTACTCTTGTTTTCAAATGAGCTCTTTAGGACGTCTCCTGCTAGACTTCTCAGAGTCTGTAGGCAATTTTGGAAAGGTAACCCCAATCAAATATTTTCTGTCTACCATATTCCTTTTTACAATGCTTCCTGGGAGGAGTAGTGTCATAGTGTAGTTTCCAGGTATTGCAGAGAATGGAAAAAAACCCCAGTTTGACAGCATCGGACTCTAAGTTATGCTGTCAAACTGCAAGAAGAGGCGAGAAAAGCAGAAATTATTTTAATGCATGTTTCCACCATCCTCAGATGCCTCAGCATGAGGATTAACCCCCTCTAGGGAGCCTGAGGTGAGCTGGCTGATGCTCTTCAGCCCAGTCACTCCAGACCACAGCCCTTACAGGGCCCCTGAGGAACCGCTGCCTGCCCTGGGAATGCATCAAGGGAAAAAGGATCAGGAGGATGGGTGTGAATCTGGCTGTACAGCCCAGAGGCTCCAGCCCAAGATTTTGCCAGTCAGTTTTATTACAAACATTTGTGGGTCCCAATGAGAAACACTTCAAAACACTAGAGCTCACAGTGGAGACAACAACTGCAGAGCACATGGCTTATTTATCTATTTATTGTTATTTATTGACTGAAAATGAATTTGTTTCTACACTTTTTAAATGGAGGTGGGGCTGGAAGCATATAGGGGCGAGGGTGCATGGTGTAAAAAAACTACTACTTTGCCCCGTGCAGTGGAAGGAGCTATTTTTCCAGCAGGGAAACTGAACTGAACTGGCACACTGCAAAGCCACAGCAGCAGCTTCTGCAGGCTGGGTCCATCACAAGCTGACCCTTTTTAAAACTCAGGAGTCAGGTTTAGTGCTAAAAGTGTGAAGAGCAAGTAGCACAGATATGTTGTTCAAACTTCCCTGCACAGCTCTGCCTAGACAGTGCATCCTTACCATGTCCTGCAATAACCTTGTTTTCCCAGGCTCTGGGAAGAGACTTCTGTAATTCTCTCGTAATTTGATTTCTTGCATGGATTTTTCTATAGCCGGCATCAGCAAGACACAGTCAGGGTCTCTAATCATGGGACCTTTACATCCCTCTGTGGTGTCTGTCACATTGAGCAGTGGTATTATCCTGTTTATTTCCCTTTTTCAGATGCAGAGATGCTCTGCTCCAAAGCCAGCCCAGGAGCCTGGGAAAAACCAGGGAGAGGTGGCCTCTGGGTACAGGCAGGAGTGCAGGTGAGAGGATCATGACCCTGTGTCAGGATCTGTGAAAGTTGACTGGGAGTTGCCATTGTCACAACTTTATAAAAGCCATATGGGTGCAAGCCAGAAATCCCAAACCCTGACAGGTAGAAGTAGAGGCAGCTCCCTTGATTGGTCCATTTATAAATCCTGTGGACCTGAGAGGTCTGAAAGGTCAGTGCTCTGTAGAGGGAATATCTAGCAACATCAGCTTTCAGCTGCCATGACACCTGTCCGAACAACGATCTCCCAAAAGTACTGAACATCTGCAAAATTTGGAGGTTCTTGTTCACATTTACAAATTTTTGTTCTCTTTGAATTATTGCAATTTTTAAATATAGCAGTATCGTCCATGAATATTCAGAAGAAAAGCTTAAAAAATTTAAGAAAATAACCAAACTACTGGGGGCATGTGTGTGCCTCTAAAAACTAAGACTCCAACCCTGATCTAAACCAGACTGTTTCTTTCCTTCCCCCCATCTGCCTCAGAGAACTGGAAGGGAAAAGACTCCATCAGTCTTGGAGTCTGTAAACCTTTCCCCTCCCTAATATCCGAGACAAGACTTAAAGAAGAACCAGTCTCCAGAACGGGACATGAAAAACCTTCTGAAAAATGACTAGAGGCCTAATGCTGTCACTGTCCCATGTTTATTTTCCTTTCTTTGATGTCTGATGTCAAAGAAAAAATAATGTCATCTGCTGGAAATTCAAACATGTTTGCATTTTGAGGTAATTAGAATTAATGTCGGAGGGCAAAACTAACACTGGGCCACTCCAGTCTTTCCCATGTGAGGAAAACATTCCGTAATGACTTACATTTAATCTGGGAGCTGGCAGACAGTCAGGAGCAGTACAGATTCAGGCAACAGGGTAATATTTCAAAAGAATTTTCCTAAAAAAGCAAAAAGTAAAATAAAATAAAATAAAATAAATATCTCTATGTGCATTAATTTATAAATGATGGCAGTCTGACAGTGTTGCTCCAACTCCAGAAGGGTGTAACTCTGTTGAAAATCGATGGCTGACAAGGGTGTAAATCAGTAATGGCAGCCCTGGTTCAAGACCACCGCTGCTTCCTAAGTACTCAGCACCCACAATTGCAGCCAGATTTTCTAAAGAGCTCAAGTGCCCATTCACATCCAAACAAGGGCCAGATTTTTGTAAGTGCTTAGCATGCAGTTTCTCCCCATTGTGGCATTAATGGCAACATGCAGAGCACTTTTGGAAAACTGATCATACATGTTTGTTTTGGACCAGACCTTGCAACCCTTATCCATGTTGAGTAGCATCTTACTCCGTGAGGAATCCTACTAAGCAGTACCTCTCTGTGTGAGTATTGTTGCAAAAGGACTCTCTCTCAAAAGAAAATTGCAAGCCATGTTGCTCAATGCCCCACTGGATGAGTACCAGAGACTCTATTACCAATCTATGACAACCTGGCCTGAATATAACCAAACTGAACTGAACAGCTATGGGTTAAACCTTGGTTCATGAGAAACAATTTGATCCTCATAGGGCAAAAAGAAAAATAAAGGTTATTTCTGGATTGAGGACTTTCCGTTGAATTACTCAGCTGTCTTCAGGGGTTAAAAATAGAAAAGCAACCTTTTCCAGTTCAAAGAAAATAAATGGATACACTTATCTGTGTAGGTAATTAAAAGCAGCTGAGCTCCAAGAGCCGAAATCCTCCACCCAGCTAGTCCTTGCTGAGGAACAGCTTCCTAGCAGCAATTGACATATTATAAAAAATTACATCAATAAAAATTGCTCCGGGTTAAGTATAATGCAGATTGTGCCAACATTCAAAGGCAGGTTATTGGTGATAGAAGTATGGAACAGATTAAAACATTCAAACACCAAAAGAGAAAAGCTTTTCTTTTCATGAGTTGATTATGACATCAACTGTGTTAAAAGGAGAACAAATACTGTATTTTCCCTTCTGCGACTTTGCAGAAGTGCATACCCTGGCCCTTGGCATGGCACAGCTGTTGTGGCAACTCAAATGAGTACAAGGATGGCTAATGCACTCACATGGTGTGTCTTGTGCTGCATATCTGCCTCATCACTTCCCCAGGAATCATGGGAACGTCAACAATTATTTCCCCCTTTTCAAGCATTGTAAAGGAGTTTCTCTTTGTCTGCTTTTTCTAACGGGTCATGTGGTCCAACAGATAAATATGAAAGAAATGATGCAGGGTCCTTTTGCCAGCTGGCCCAACTCTCACTCAGTGAGCTTGGGCAGAATGACTGTGTGTGAAAAGAAGAGAGAGTGGTAAAGGAGCTGCTCTCATAGCGCATCTTGCTCAGCTGTCTGTGGTCACATCATGACTGTCCTCTAACTCTTCGTGTGTGCAGCTGAAGCCCTGGTCTTGCATAAGTGTAGTTCAGTGAGGTTACTCTTGTTCTGTATCGTGGCATATCGTGGCATGGGCCATTGTAGAGGAGGTAGGTGGGTATCACGTGCTGTCACCCTGTCGGGATACATTTCCAGTCCCTCCCCACACTGTTGCAGCACATTCTTCTATTGACTTCTACTTGACAGCCAGATAGGAATTGCAAAGGCAACAGATCAGCTGGAGCAATTGGCAATGTCTTTCTGCACAGAGAATAATATTTTAAAAGCCAATTTTTCTTCATGTTTTATCAAAGAAGCCTATAGGAAAATGAAATACCAAACTTTGATTATAATCCAGATAATCAGTCTTTTTAAGCCTGCAAAGCTGAAAGTAGATACCTCTATATTTACAACACGTTTTCTTGATTTAGTTGTGGCCAAAAAAAGTATAGCAATAGCATACTGTCCTTTTCAAATTTACATTGGCCCATACAAACAACTCCAAAGACAAGTTCCCTAATCTGCAACTGCCTCCCAGGCCTGGACTTAACCAGGCTGTTTTCCACGTAGACAAGTCAAAAGCATCTCTAACAACTGTAGAAGCCTATTTCCGTGAACGTCAAGGCCATACAATTTCCTGGGCCCCAAGTGCTGCCTACACATCAGATGTGCTCCAGCCACAGCCAAGCAGGAGGCTAGAAGAGGAGGAATAGGGCCATGGAGTTAATTTCTTGCTTTTTTCTTTAGCCCTGACCTCTGCTGCTTCCCATCTTGCCTACCCTGTTAACCTTCCCCCATTTTCCTCCCTGCCCTTCCAAATGCAGGGGTGCCTGCTAGGGGCAATATCGATTTATGAAGCTATTTGCATATACATGCTAAATCAAGCTAGGAGATCTTCTTTTAGAAGAGCATTTGCCCCTTGTCTTCAGCCACCTATTCTCAGGAAAGGCTGATGAGCAGTGGTGCAAAGTGCATTGTCAGGAGGCAAGTTCTGAAAGAGAGGAAAAGCAGCACAGCTCCAAATCTCTAGGTCTTTTTTATCTGCAAAAAATATTTCTCTTTGTGTGCTTCTTTTCCAAGAACAGCACTACTATCACAGTCTGCCTTCTGCTCAATGCTGTCTCCCTATCTTGTTACCGCCTCATGTTCTTCACTGCTTCTCTCCTTTGTTTTCTATCTTTTAGTCCTTGTGCTTTTGCTTCCTCCAGCTCCATTTAATTCAGAGCAGCTGAGGTTTGCACAGCATGGATACAGTGAGATTAACCAGGTTTGGAAAGTTCGCCTTTGCTGTGCACACATACTCTGTTTTCTTCCCTCCACTCCCAATGTAGAAAAACATGTCCAAAACTGCTGTGAAGCTCCTCAGTGAAGAGCTGGCACAAAGCTTCCTAGCCAGAGCAGTGCCATGCCTTTGTCTTGCACAGAAACCCACACACAGCTTACAACAAACAGAATGCCAACTGTTAATAAGAATAAAAAATGCCTCCCCACACAACATGCTAGCACTTTAGTTAAAAAAAAAAGAGAAATTAAAAAAGATATCACACAAATCACCAGTCTTTCATTGCTTAATGTAGATGTATTGTACCCAAAACTCATTTCACTTCATTTGGTGTGAAGCTGTGGTAAGTCCATTAAAGCTGAAGGAGTTGCATCTGCCTAGAACTGGTGCAAGCCAGATCACAATCAGATCCATTACATCCATTGCTATAATATCATCACCTTCCATATGGTGTTGCAACTAGTCCGTATGCTGAAGTGAATGTTGCCTAAAATCTGTTCATCCCAAAAGCTGCATCCATTTTAGGCTCTCTTAATATCAAGAGAAACATTTCCATACAACGCACAAAGACATGGGCACTGTCAAACAGCCTCTGAAGGGTTCCAGGGTGGTATCAGAGGATCCACCACCCATCTCCACCTATTTCTCAACATGGTTACTCAAATCAGAGTCATTGGCAAAGACCAGAGCTGAATTTCCTTCATAGAGTTTATGTGGCCTTGGTCCTACATAAGCTGCACATTGCAAATATAGTCCTTCACTCTTGCTAAATCACTCCTCATTTTCTCAAGGATGCATGTGAAGCTTAAACCTTTGAAGTAAAAGGTTTCCAGCTTCTTCTTCTCAACTATTACAAATAGTCTGTGTGTGGACTTCATAATCCTGGTTAACAACAGCTATATCTAATTACTTAGAACATATACCTGTGCCAGTATCCCACCTCTTTTTCCAGACTTCACTTCCTTTGGACGAGTACTCAGATGTCCCATTCCTTTTCAGAATACAAGTTTCTTCCGAGTTCCTGCAATCTGAGAATCTTCAGCCTTGATCATAAGCTTACCTCCCTAAAAGGAGAGTGTTGGAAACAGGGATTTTTGAATGACCAGTGTGCAAATGTATTTATTTTCCCAATAAGATTGTCACACTCGATCTTCAGTTTGAATGTCTGATCTAATGGGCAGAGGGATTTTCTACTGTTTTTCTTGCACTTTTTGCCTCACTGAAATGTCCTCATATGTATTGTAATCAAGTTCCCCACTTTTAAAATATCAAATCTAAATTGCCAGTGATCAATACCAACCAGTGGAGCACAAACACTCACTGTCTGTATTAACTCCTGCTTTTTCCTTAGGGGTAAACTGAACCTCCCCCAAACTATGCATCAAAATGAATGGCTTTAAATAGCAGTCATCTGTGGTATTAATCAAGTTTCTTCTTAAAACCATCCCAGATGTGCCACTCAACCAGCTTATACTGGTTTCTGTAAGAACACCCACTGTTATTATTGTACCAACAGATTTTGCAACTTCCTTAATTTCTTTTAACGCATGAAGGTCTCAAGCTGAGATCTTTTGCAGCAATGAGGGTGTGCTAACAGCAGAGGGTTGCATAAATCTGTGCAGTCTTTCCAGCAGACCATGAAGGCTGTAAGGTACAGTGTAGACGAGGGCAGGGTTACTTGAAATAGCTTGCAAGCTCCTAATGCAGCTGACCATCATCTTTAGCCTGGTAGCTACGGGAAACAGGACAGAGGAGCAGGAGATGTAAACTTGGCCTTACATAGCTGCATAGGCACGTGAACACAGATTGTATGAGCTCAACTGCCCAAGACTTGCCCAAGTCCTTTTTATCCAAAATTAGCGGGACAGGGAGTGTGTCAGGAAACCTGTTAGAAAAGAGAAGTGGATGGGCAGGGATCCACAGCCACTCTGCACCAAAGCAGCGAGGAAAAAGGGTGTTTGGCAGAAGACAAGGATCCTATAAAAGAGCTCTCCATCTGGGATGCTTGAGACATTCTGAGAACTTTTCTTTCCACCATCTTCAGGCAGTGGGAAATTCCTACCTCCTGTGTGAGTGGAGAGGAAAAGAATTAGGCAGCCTCTGTTTCAGCATGCAGGAGGCAGGTGGGTCCTACTGCCAGGTATGTCCATTCTGGCCTTCTTCAGACATGAGCTGTGTATGCATGATCCAAGGAATACTACGGCAGTACTCCCCTCTATTGCAAGCCCCCACAGGTATCTTCTGGATTTTTTGATCAGAGCAGTCCCCAAGCTGCTCTCTGTAAGATGACCCAATGCTCTCTGGATGCAAAAGCTGATGCATTTTCTATCATGCATTCTTGATCTGGTCCTTCAATGGCTTTGTCACACTTGAAAATTTGAGATTAACACACTAAAATCAAAATGATAAAAGCAAAGTCCAAGGAAGGCCCTGTGAAATTACACTCTAGATAGCTGAAAGTCTTTGTACTGCTGGTGTTTTTCAGTCGTATCCCTAATACAAATATCAAACAGACCTATGACTTTACAGAAATCCAATAAGAGTTTTTTATGCAATGGAAACATTTTTGTAAAGACTTACATTTTATTTGGGAACTGGATATCTGTTACAACCAGAAATTCAAGTCAAAGCAATGGAGTAATATTTCAAAAATGATGAGAGCAAAACAAATAATCACATGAATGGTATTATTTTGCAAAACATGTGATCCTCGGTAATTTGTGGTTTTTGGTCTCTGGTGCTAAAACTGTGCTGTGTCTTTAATCAAGCTAATTATGCAAAACTCTCTGAAGGTCACAAAAGGTTCAGTCAGAGACTTTTTTATGCTGAAATGCAGACCAAACAGCCATAGTACATTGTTCTGATTAGAAATGAAGCACTGCTTTCTTCATACGACTGTGTTTGAAATTCCACGGTGAAATATTGGCATTTATACCTTACATACCCTCAGATTGCTTTGCACAGTGCTGCAAAAAAAAATAAAATTACCCTCTCCCTCCCTTTAATGTGGATATGGAAACGAGCTTTCTCTTTCCATCACCGTGTTCTCGAAAAACATTACATTATACTTACAGCATTTATTTATTTTTGGCAGCCAGCCAGAGGAAAAGAAAAAAATCCTCTTTCAAAAATTCCCCTCCCTGTGAATTGGATTATGTTGTAATCCATTCTGGATCTGCCCCAGGCCTGCTTGCCTTCTGGGGTAGAATGACAACGATGGTCTGCAGGGCTGAGTGGAGGGAGTGGACCACCTGGAGACTATGATACAGCCCAGGTTCCTCTCCCACTCCTTAATTTTATGGCCACAAGGAAAAAACCTGTACACAGAGCGGGCTTTGTCCATCTGCGAAACGCACGCTCACCCAGATTGCTGCCACTCATGAGGTCATGGCGTGGGGCAGTGCGGAGTGGTTTGCAATGCTGGCAAAGTGGTGATGCCAGCCCTGCCTGCCACAACTGGCATGGGGTGGGCATGGAGTGATCTGGAGGCATTTCTACCCCACCAGCACTCCTCAGGGCTGCCAGGGTGTAAGCCATTGGTGCCATGCCTCACTGCGATGGCACAGCTCGCAGGACTCCTGCAAAGCTTTCCTGTGGCTCTTTTCCCTGCAGGGCCACTGCTTGTGCTGTTTGGTTGACATTTTACTTTGCTCTTTCCCTGCAAACTGCTACTCTCCTTTATTTTCTTCTTCCTGAGTGGTCTCTGTGGCCACTCCATCTGACTTTGTGGTGAGTTGGGGATCGCTGGTGTTCTGGAAACCTGATCGCCACATCTCCGGCTGCAGTGTAGGGACCAGAACTCTCTTCCACTTAAATTGAGGGCAACTTGATGACAAACTGAAGGGACTTCAGAGAGGGGAAAAAATGAGCCAGGGCTTAGATGTGGGCTGAAGGAAAATGAAAGGAATGGGCTTTGCACATATCTTGGCTGAATGATATCTAATTGGGCTATGATAATTCCCCATAAGTCTTAGGAGGATATAAACACTTAAGAGGCAGAGAGATTGATTAGGACCAGAGAAGGGCATATAAGTGGAATTACTGAGATGAAATGGAGAGCAAGAAGATTTATGCTTGGGAGTAACTTTTCCTATTAATGAGATCTACTACAGTGTGGGGTAGGATTCCAAGGAGAAGCAATGAAAACCCTGTTGCTTAAGTTATTTCAGAGAAGACTGGACAAAACACTCAAGAACACTGTAGGGAACAATTCCACAGTGACAGGGAATGGAAAAGAGGATCTAATAGTAGCTCTTTCCATTTTAATTTATATGATGACCTTATACTAGAGAGCTTCTTTTTTTTTTTTTTAGCTGCCAACCAGTCATCAGTAAACGAAACATGCTAAAAGTCCTTCTGGCATTCCACAACAGTCCCATTTTTCCCTACTTCCCAAGTCCTGTCTATTACACATATACACCACAGACCTGATGATTTATAGCAGAAACGTCATCCTCCAGTCATCCCATTTTGCTGAGTTACTGCAGAGTCTCTGAACAGTGATTATCTCGTGTGCCATATGAGCTAAAACATCACAGCACAGCACAGTCAGATGATTCAATATTAATTTCCTGGCTTTGAAGAACTGAAAAGTCAAATCTTCAGTATAATTTTTAAACCATTTCTTTTTCCTATTACCTTTCCTTCACATACTCAGGCAACTGTGTAGAATAACCTTTGGAAAATCTTTGCAAAGAGAGTCTTATTAGGAGAAAGGCAGTACCGGGGGCATTATTCAGTAAAAGGAGGAGGCGGGGGAAAGCTCTCTGTATTGCAAAATGTAGAATAATAGAAAGGAAATCTTTGCTGAGGACATTTCTGTACTGTTGGTTTTGTAATACATACCATTCTATACTGCATTCTATATTTTTTTGATTGCTTTACATTATAGATATAAATTACATACATGACAATAAGGGCAGGCAATAAATGTTCCCTGAATATTTAACCTAATAATTTGAGTTGTGAAGTGACAGCACAGATTGTCTGGAGAGTTAGAAGGCAGCAGGTGAGTCAGCTGCTAAAAGTAATGTAGACAAAGCCCATATTGCTTTAGATGAGGAGAGGTTGGATGCCTGCTCAAGCTCCTTTTCAGCCATATTTTCTTGTATTTTACAGTGTTTTCCATCAGCCTCTCCACAAAGTTTCCAGGCATCTATCTGCCAAAATGTGTCCAGATGCATATAGGTCAGCTAAAACAAACATCGGTAGACTCTAAGGTCAAAATAGATTGTTGAGTTTATCTTTTCCAGTGTTTCTGAACATTTTCCAAACCATGATCTCATATGACTACAGTGCAGAATAACAGGCACTTTCCCCTCTTTTTGACTGTAAAGAAAGGGCAGCTGAACTGAGGATTGAGAGCGAAGGCTGCAGTTCAGCCCCAGACCATACACACCAGCTCCCAGTGCAGACGGGATCACAGCTGCATGGCTTGAGTGTGCAAGCAGTGAAATGCACAGACAGGACACAGGGCATGCACAGAGAGGGACCCATGCCCTATGAATTGCTGGTTGAAGGTATCTGATTTTCACAGACTCATACGAATGCATGCTAAAACTGTTCAGAGACTCATGCTAGCACATACCACAGCTAATGCTGACTTCATTAAAGCTCTCTGGTCAATAAAAGCGATTGTGCGTTGTCTAGTGGTTGGACTGGAAGACAGGAAAGGATTTGATTCAGTGCTAGCTGTGCTACTGACTCATGGTTTACCCTTCAAGTAAGTCATTTGACCTTTTCATAGTTCAGTCAATCTGGCTGAAAAATTGTGCAGGAAGAGGGAAAAGGACTGTTCTTACTGAAAACCACAGACAGAATCTGAGATGAGTTTTCTTAGGGCAAAAAAAGTAAGACACAATATCAGAGTGAGAGTCAGGATCAGAACCTTCCCGGCCTTTTCCACTCAGGACATCTGGTAGTATCATCATTATCACAGCAGAAAATAATTTTCTTCAAGCAGTATTTCTAGCTCAGAAACCAAACGGAAATATTCAGTGCCTGTGCCAGGTACACTTAGCTCCTGAATAGATTGAAGAATTATCTGAATGGATTTAATAACGTCTGACTTCTCTACATGGATCACATTTGAAGAGTATAAATAACAGAGCAATAACTGGAACAGAGATGGATTTATATTACTAATATTTAAAAAAAATTTTTCTGATGGGAAAATGGAAAAAAGTAGGGACTTAAAAGTACCTTTTTTTCCTTGTGTTATGCTTTCTGTCAGATTTTGTACTATAGAGACCTAAAGAACATTTTTTGGCAAAATACCAAGCTAAATATGCAGTGGTGTAAGTTCCTAATAATGGAAAGTAAGTTGTGGTGGGAAAGTGTCTAGAGCAGATTTTGTAGACAGAAGGTCCCCGAATTGGCTGCAGAAACAATTCCTTTTTCAGAATGTCTTCCTCATTTTGAAAATATAAATAGCTCTAATTAAAAGGCCCAACCTTTTTCTTTTAGTATGAGTAGGAAGTGGAGTTGTAAAAGATTGATTTTGGCCAGTACCACTATAAAGTGGTGAAAACAATAATGACCTGTAAGGGAAACTGAAATTGAATGGGGGCTGAATTTGTAGTTCTGGGTATCTCGAAAATACCTCTGGTTTTGTGAGAAACTTCTACTAGACTTATGAAATCAGAGCCCTTCTGGATTTCAGGAACATTTGAACTAGAGTAAAAGGCCCTGACTGACAAACTGCTCATGCTGAGAATAGCACTCCAAATACACAGCACCATGATGCACTTCTGTACATGGGGTCTTAGGGGGATAATTGAGTCAAAACCCACAGGCACTCCATAATGAAGGAACCGTATGTAAAATGCCAAAGGTGAATGGGGCCATTGGATTCAGGCACTGTGAATTTCCAGTGGAAATTGAGTCTGCTTAAAATTTGATATCAGGTGAATTATCGATAGCTGATGGTAGAAGTATCAGAAGTGTGACTTTAGGATTGCAGCTTCCACATTGATGACTTGTCAGTCATCTATCAAGCAGCCTAAAAGAGATCTGCCTTATGAAGAAATGGTTATATATTTTCACAGATCTGAGCTTTTTATGTGGGTCTTCTGAACTTCTTTTCAGAAATCTCAGGAAGTATATTGCTCTTTCTTGGCCCAGATACAAGGATTATCAGAGCTTTGACGTTAATGAGACCCAGTAACTATGGCAGCATTACACAATAAGTGTGATTATTTGGGAAAAGGTGGAATGTGGAGATGGATTTTATCTGTCAGAAGTTTTATTGTTGTAAAATGTGATACAGATAGGAATATTTTTATGAGTCCCAGGGATACCACTTCTCCATGAGCATTATGAAAAGAAAACTCAATTTTATTTTCAATTAGGTGGTAAAACATGACCAAGAAGCTCTTTGTGGGCTCCTGTGTATTAATCACCATCACTGAACTGCTATGTTAAAAGACACAGAGGACATAACAGACAATAGAGGTCTGGCAAGATTTCAGAGTAAACAAATCTGAACTGAAACCTTAGACTTCTTTGAACTCAGACCTGGCCTTGTCCTAAGTTGCATTTACATCCAGAAATTATTCTCTTGGCTTAAACACTGAAAGTCAAAGCTGTACGTCTAGATACGGAACACTGTGAACTCTGATACACTGAAATAGTGACATATCTGTATCACCTGGGAAGTTAAAATATTTTCATGTAGAGTTTGATAGTTGTCAGCATTGTAGGCATGTCTCATCTGTGAGAGTTCCAAATAGTTTCAGAAGTTTTGGTTTCAATCTGTGCAGACACTTCCTTTTTAAAGTTCCCCTCAGTTACTTCTTGTGTGTAGGAGACAATAATTTCCCAAATGACCATTTTTTTTTTCTCATATGGTGCAATCTGGAGGAGAATATTGTCTCTTTCTCACATGTTTTTGCTATGTTAATAAATAATTTTGTACATTCAGATCATAGTGATATAGTAACTTCAAGGAATTAACAATTTGGTCACAAAGTACAAGTGAAACATGATCACAGGGCAGGAAAAACATTCCTGAAGCAACCCAAAGAATTCTTATTTCTTTCAAGCTCACTTTTACAGCAATATTGCATAAATTACCTTACATTGCAACAAACAAAAGCAATTGAGCCAAGTCCAAAGGAGAGATGCAGCAAACAACTTTTTGCCATGTGTTGAGCTGGTCAAATGCAAGCCAGCTGCATGCTAGAAGCAATGGATGCATGGCAATTATGTGTGAGCTAAGTATACCCTGAATTCTTCAGGCCAAACCAGCTTTAGAATTTAGATATTTTCTTTCTTCTGTCTTTCTTCTCAGGCAGGCAAAGGTTTAACAAACAGTTGAAACTCTGACACAAAATAAGTTTATACCATTGTCTCTATCTTAGTAAAAAACCCTCTCCTTCACCTCAAATGTCACTGTCCTGGGCTACAAGCTATTGCTCCGATTTCTATATAATCAGAGATTGGCATTTTGTCATAAATTACATCAAAATTACAACAAAAAAGTATGTAACCTTTAAAACTGTGCCTCATCTTTGCTCCTAAAAATTAAAGTATCCTCTACCATCCCACCATTCTCAGTATTTCCTGAAACTGGAGAAACATTCCCCAGACCTATCACCTTAGCCAAAAAGAGCAATCAGATTAAATCCTGATATTGGACAGCAGTAATTTTCTGCATGACCTTGAGGGCAAGGCATGGCCTGAATGAAAGGGGAGATTCCTGATTTTCTACACAACCCAGTAACTATACTTGGAAGGTCCCAAGAAATCAGACTGGGAAGTTGGGTTGCTTCTAGTCACAATATAACTACAGTGGTATTTTTAGTGACTTATTTATATCTCCAAAATCCCCATAAAGAATAAATACCAGAAAACACTACTGGACCTCCACAGGTAAACAGAGAAGAGACAATTTCTAGTAAGGTTTAAGAAAATTTGCTTTGAAACAGCTGTTCAGCTGGCACATCCAGCTGGCAGAATGGTACAGCATAAGCTGCTGGTACTGATGTGGGTTAGTCTCATTTATGAATAATCTCAGATCTGTGCCAGTAAAAGATTTATCACACAGTGCTATGTCTTTCCCCCCTTCCAAACTGACCAAACAAAGTGAAATCAAATCTAATCACTAAATAACTTTAAATAACTTTAACCTTGGTAGGGTTTCTCATTAATTTGTGGTTTCTCATTTCCCACAACTCCACCACTGCACAAAACTTCCCTTTTTACAGACAGTTCACTGTTTACATGATAAACATCCTCCCTGCATTACCCTTCTGGACTTGAATAGCTCAAGCGTGAGAGCTTCAGTACGTCCCATTTCCTTACCAGCCCCTTGAAAGCTCCTTGATGACAGTGCTTGGTGACCACAACAGGCAGTGAGTACTAATATTGCAGTACAGAGAATTTCCCCCACCAATGAAGCATAGCATTCAGTTCCTCCAGCTGCTCTTCTCATTCCTGGAAACCTGCTGGAAAAAGCCACTGTGGAGGTAAATGACTATCTTGGCAGGGACGTATCACCCACATGTCAAAAGAAGTGACAAAAGAGGATGGGTTTCTTGCCCTGAGACTGGCATTGCTGGGACAGAAAAATGCTTTCAAGTGTGTGTGTGTGTGTGTTATCTGGAATCTCACCAAAGAGAAGGACATTCCTCTGAGACTTTAACTGGGACAATCGACTCCCTTTGAGCTGCTGGGATGGAGCCTGCAAGAAACGGCTTCATGCCAATGCTCACCCTTGCCTTGATGTCTGATTCCCTTTGCCATTATGGATACACAAAATGATGGTTTGCCTCTGATAGGCACAGCCTTTCTCCAAGTGGCTGCCTGCACCCCAAAGCACAGCAAGGAACCCAATCTACTCATTTCTCCTACTGGCACAGGGATGTCAGCCAGTGTCAACAGAAGGTGGATATTTCTGTCTCTTTGTCTTTCCTTGTTAACTAAGTAAAACATTTCAGGCAATAGTCTCAGAAATCAGATTTTAACATTCACCTGTAAGAGACATCACTTAGGGGATTTTGTTAGCTGTAAAAAGATACACTCCACCAAGTCGGTTTTTCACCGAGGATTTGCTAAAGATAAATGCTACTGAGGTATGTATGAGCACCAGGAATGGCTCTATCCCATCAGTCCTGCCTAGCCAATAAACGTTGTCTAATCATAAGTCTTTTAGTAATGTCCTTCCAAACTTACTTCTAGGAATCAATTGACAAGAGCCATGAGTAAAACATCAAAATCTACCAGGAACTTTAATTATACTCGTAATTTTACCCCAGCACAGGATTTTCTGTCTACAAAATCAGGGGGTTTATACTGTATACACAATTTACCAAGTTAATTTTTATGTTCCTCCCAATTAATTAACTACACAGTAAGAGCCAGGACCCAGTCTTAGATCCAGGGACACCATCTGTCACAACCTGGCTCAGTCCCATTGTGTAAGGTCACCAGTCTGCTGTGAGTGGGCTCAATCCATGGGGTCCCACCTGCTTCAAACCCAGACATTTCTGAGGCAAATGCCCTCCTCTTGCATTCCTCAGGGCCCCAGAACTCCTACAGCTGCATTCCAGGAAGGTGAAACCCTGCAGGACAGCCAGTCCCATCCCGTGCTGCCCCGAGCTCATGCACACTTCTCGGAAACTGATCTGGGGCTTCAGGGGAGGGTTTCCACACTTCCAGTTTAACATCCCCACCAGGACAACATGATGTGAAAGCAAAGATCAAAGTTAAAGTAGAAGAATTTCTGAACCACAGACATGGTATTCTTAAAAGAATTTAAAAATCATAGACTTCTGAAAAAGGGCAAACTCCTGGCTTAATTGCCCCTTCTTGGGAGTGCAAGGGCTGGGATGAGCCCATCCTTGTTTTTCACACACTCTCACACAAGACTTACCCAAGTTCAGCTGCTGTCAGCTGCAGTGTCCTTACCAGGAATCCTTGGCCTTTTTGTCTCCAGTCTTCTGTATTAAAAAGGAAAAAGGCCCTTGCAAAGGCCAGTACCTAGAATATCATCAGCATACTTAGCCCCAGTTTTGCATCATGATGGTTTCTTACAGCTGCTGCCAAGAAAGGCCACTGAGCATATTTCTGAGGCAGAGACAACCCAGCAAGCTGCTAACATGATGTTTAGATGTGTGTCCAGGAAGACACAAAATAAAGTCATTCTACCAGACCCAAATACACAGTGCTGTAGGAGAAGGATTGTAGTGAGGCACTGCCATGAGGAGCAGTGTCACAGGGCAGGAGGTCACTGAATATAAGGATCCCTCTTCCAAGCTGTATGACAATGTGCTCACAACCCAGTGACTAAAGATTGGCAGGGCAGAGCCCCAGAATTACAGAGCTGAAAGGAAGATCTCACTTTGATTTGGCTGTATTTAAAGTTTCAGTCACAGGCTACAAATACTACAAGGGAGTGCCTACAGATAAATGCATTTTCTGGATTGCACTTAGAGTACTTATTATTTTGTAAGATCAGCATGCGGATCTTCATGCTGGTTTTTGACATCATCTGAATTTTTGTATTTATTTCTGAAACCAGTTAACTGCCTGGAAGTGTTCTAGGCAAAAAACAATGAAATTATCAAGAGACTTGAAAGAATGTTCTGTGAAGAGAAATTAAAAGCAAGTGTCTCACCTACCTAGAGAAAAAGAAATTCTTTAGAGAAAAGCAATTGCCTGCCTTTTAAGCTGTGTTGAATTTAAACATACATCTGAAATGCACATATTACATAAATAAGAATGATGGACATTATGAATACTGCACAATAAGAACTTTTTATGAGTTTTTCACTATATCAAGAAAAATGCACAGCCTTTATTTGTAATCACCTAAACAGTAATTATGGATGTACATGTATGTGTACTGGCACATGTGCATGTGTGTATTTTTAGCAACAAATTTGAAAAGTGAGAATAATAAATATGAAAAGAGACATTTACAATGGATCTAGGAATAGCAAGGAATAATGGAGAAAAACCTTCCTCAAAGTTAAGAAAAGAAGCATACTTTCAATATATGTTAAACTGACAGATTTCACAGAATATTCTGTTGGAATTGACTCACAAGGTTCATTGAGTCCAACCCTTAAAGTGAATGCCAACTATGGTGATTGAACCCACGACCTTGGTGTTAACATGAAATTTAAGATGGAAGACAAAAAATATAGCTAGAGAGGCAGTATATGGTTTTGTCTGCCTTTACAAGAAAGCAAATAAAGGTATAAAATAGATTAAAAGTAATTAGGGTCTTTAGGTGCCTCCACTTTGGAATGCCAAGTTTTACTCACTGTAACAGTACCTAGAATGCTGAAAGTGACTTTCTTAGCATTAAAAATAGGCCCTTTCCAGTGTCTCAAGTTCAGCACTCTAAGGACACAGTTGGGAAAGTTAGACGAAGGACCAGATGTGCGAATTATCTAATTTCCATTGATATAAATGGGAGTAAAGTGCCTAAGGAAGGAATGATGTGCCTCTTTGCTACAGCCTAGTGTTTTAATGGATTCAACAGAGACTTAAAAGTTGCACCAAAAATTAAGAGCTTACAGAAATTTTCAATCAAAACCTCCAACAGCCAATAAATAAATAAAAGCCTCTACCGTCACTCAGCATGACACTTCTTTTTACATCCCTGTAACACTTTTAGGCTTTCCAAAGGTGGCTTAAGCTATACAATATTTCTCTCATCTGCTATTTATGGGAGAGCTGTGTGTGCAATGTCATGGGTGGGAAAAAGAGCAGAAAATGTCCATGTGGATCATTGCTTGATTTAGACAGGATTTGCTTTCAAGACTGGAATGAACTTGGATGAAAACGCAGACTATTCTTCAGCAGCCCACCATGGATTTGTATATATGACTTGTTGGGATTTTTCCCCTCTGTGGTTAGTCCAGATCACGTCTTTCTATGCTCAGGAATACCAATTCTTTGCATTGCCTTCAGGGATGTAAGAAAAAAATCCCACGGGTTTTGAAGGCTGAAATGAAGTAGAAATCTATTGCTGCTGGCTGCAGTGCAAATACATAGAGATGGCCCAAACAAAGCACAAGCCATACCTTTTTTTCCTTTGTGACCTTACAATTTGAGAAACCTGGACAGTCTTTCAGGCCATTAGTTTAGCAATCTCTCTGTTTCAACAACAGAAGCAGAGGGAGATGTGACTCATTTCCCAATCACCCCTACCTCTAACAGATGAAAACAAATTACTGACCAATTTCTGGGCCAGCAAGATACTGGTCTATAAACTCTGATATGCCAGGCTCGTAGAGAAAAGATGAAGCCATCTCAGTCCTTGCAACACCCATGCTCTTTTCCCTCAAGATTTTCCATCATAAAGTAAGGAGGATCAAATATCCAATTCTAAATTTATCAGCAATCTATTGTTTTCTAGCAACTCAGGGGAAAGAAGGGAAAACCTTTATGTATGCAAACAGCCACTGCATTTGAATTTCCTCTTCTTTTTTTTTTAATTTTATTTTCAAGGCAGAAGCATGTTTCTTATTTATTTGAAAACATCCTGTTCAGATTTAAGATCTTCTGAGGTTAGTTGCTGTTCATTATTATCTCAAACCAGTCAGGATGGGAACAATTTCTGATGGGCAACCAACAGGGAAAATAAAACAAATGAAGAGAGAAGACGTGTGGGGAATCCTTGCATAGTGTGGTTGATGTTATGATTTGTATTTGAAGAGGGATAAAATATGGAAGGTCTACCAGCACTTTTGAGAAAGTCAGCTAAATATCAGGACATCTGCTGGGCAAAACATCCATGTGTCCTTTTTCGGACTGTTACTCATTACTGCACAGTTAAAAATGTGTGCATCATGAAATAATCTGGGTAACCTTATGGTCTAGCTGTTACACATGATGTGCCTTGTGCCTTTCCTTGAATCAATCATATAGATTTTTAATCATACATACATCATAACAGCAGTTATTTTTCTCCTTTGGAAAGTATTTTTATATATGCATTTCAAGTGATCTTCAACATTTAGTTTAGCAAAATCTTAATCCAACACTTAAAGTTCAAGTTTCCTGAAGTTTACAAAAAGCTCTTTGTAAATACTATCTAGAAACCTTTCCCAAGTTAGTGGAAGCAACAGGATATGCAGAATATTCTGGTTTCCACTTCAGTAATGGTCACTTTTTGGTCTTCAGCATATGTAGAGCCTCTTTAGCTTGGCAAGGCTCACTGTGCACTGTAGAGCATTACCAAAGAAGAATGCTGAAGGAGTAACATTGCACTGCCTTTCGGTTTTTGTACATATAAATCAACTTTAGATCATAAAACACAACCTGTAATAACAATCACAAATATTTAATAAATTTCTAACTAGTTTTAAAACCTGTTCAAATACTTTGTACCACCCACAAAAACATTTGTAATAAATTGCAAAGCAATAAAAATCACATAACACATAATTACTGGCATTATTGTATATTTGACTTTTTTTTTTTTTTTTAGGAGAAGGAGCTGGGTAAAGAGAGGAAGAGGCTGGGTTCAAGGTAAAAAGGAAACTTTCCAGTTGTATTTCCTGAGGTAGTTTATAATATGAATTTTTAAATAATAAATTTCAAGCAGTGCTAAATACAGAAAGGGGCTTTTTCAAACTGCTCACCAGATCTGCTTCTGAATGAGTCATTACTGATCAGTAGGATTCTCTTAAAAGGGGATTTACAGTAAAAGAACCAAAACCTATTTCCACTGAAATTAGTGGCAAACTCCCACTGACTTAAAAAGAGGATTGACCTGGCTGATTTTCTAGAGTCAGGGATGGAAATGTTAGAAAAAGTGGTGGAGGGTTTTTTTTTTTTTTTCACAATAAATCTGCAAGTATTCTTTCAATTATATTTCCACAGCTTTCAGCACATTTTATCATTCTCCTAGTTTGCACACAGGAATGAGGCAGGAGTATGTAAATAGCTTAAACACATGCAAACACTAAATGCATGTTTACATTTGCTCTAATGTAAGCCCCTGCTTTCTTATCTATAGGCTTGAGGTAAATTTACAAGAGTTGTTGTTTTAGGTTGTTTTAAAAAGTAGCTTACTGGCCACTGTAAAGCTATTCTGTTGTGATTCAAAAACAGAAGAGGAAGCAAGGAAGAGACCAGGAAGAGAACAGAACACCACTTTTCAGGTGAAAACATCAGCTTTTGTGCTCAGTAAGGACTGAGTTGCTTGGAATGTAATGCTTGCAAAGCATCAGAAATGACTTAGAAGTATGAATCTTTGTTAGGTTTTCTTTGGGTTTTTTGTGATGAAAATCCAGCAAGCCTAATACCCATTGAGAGTTACAGGAACTTAGGAACTTGCACATCTCTTGGGAAAAAACTTAAAGTCTTCTGAACATTTATACATTTGAAGGAAATTACCTATTCATTTTGTTTAAAAAGTTCAGCTATAACCTTTACTTATGATTCTGGTTAATTCCTTGTCAAAATCTGATTTATTCTTTAATAAATTCCCTGATAATTATTAGTTACCAAACATACTACAAAATACTAATTTCTTTTCAAGAATCTCAATAAATCTGATAAAAGGTACAATATAAGGGTGATTCAAAACACTGTAAGGATTTATGCATGCTCTGTTAGAGATGGTGCCTCTGGAACTGGATACAACAGAATGGGAACTGCAGGACAGGGCTGAGTGCTTCTGGAAATGTTCTCACTGTCTCTAACCTAGGTTCTGTTCTGCCTAGGGTTTTCTGGGATTTAAGCAAACCAGAGTAGATCATGCTTAATTTTTAAAGTATATATAAGGTGCTTTATGTAGATATAGATATAGATGATATAGATAGATATAGATATAGATGATATAGATGATATAGATATAGATGATATAGATGATATAGATATAGATGATATAGATATAGATACATATACATATACACGGATATAAAAAAATTATCACAAAAACTGGTCTACACGCACACACAAATTTAAGATGTTTCTAAAGTATTGTCTTGCAAGGTCTTGTTGCTGAGCTTGTTCTTGTACAAATGGGATCTGAGAAGGAACTGCTGGTACCGTGAGGAGTGGGTAAAAATGATTTGCAGACCCAGTCTGGAATATGCTTCTTGGCTCTGAATTCACAAATGGCATTTGGCCCTTAGGGTGTGGTGATACTACTGAGTGGAAGAGAAAAAGGCAGGAAGTAAGACCAGGTACTGAACTTTGTCATGAATGTCCTTGTCCCTGGCAGATATCCGAGTATCTCTGTGGCTCTCAGAAAGACTTCCACTCACTTTGGAGAGTGAACTGACAGCTCATTTGAAGGGAAGAAAACTGTCTTTACTCCCCTAAAAATAGGATTAAAAATAACTCAGCATGTGGAACTTTGCAGTTTCCTACCTCCTTCTTTCTCCCAACTAGAGTACTTTTGTCTTTAAACCAATGCTTGGAAAAAATTAAGTTAAAAAAAAAAAAGTAAAGCATACAATTAGAAAAACATTTATTTCAATACTGCTGAAATGCTTTTCCTGTCCCTAATTTAAAGTCCTGCAGGTGAAAAATGCAAGAAAAACAATTTGGGGCATTTCCACAGGCAGTCACAAGATCAAGTAAGACAAATTGTGGATGAAGGGAGGAACTGTCTGTGCCAACTGCAGCAGCTGAGTTTGAAAGTTACATTCTTCCACCAAGTACTTTTCCCATTGTTAACATGTGTACCAAGGCATTCGGGGATGATATGAATGCACTGCACACAGACAGTCACAGGATTAAGCAGAGCCACTCACAGAATAAATTAGCCTCAGTGTTAATCACACAAACCTGGCATGCAAAGAAACTATAAGTCTTTGCCTTGGCATAAGGGTTACATTTACCTTCTAACAATAAAAATTATATGTGTATGTGGGACATTACTTGTAGATCATTCTGGGATTACCAGTGAGCAAGCAGAGGGTTGACAGTGTGGTGAAACAAAGAAAAAATCCTCTGCTGAATGGTATTAATAAAAACATGAAACCAAATTTTTAACAGACTGAGACAGAGGAAGCAAACTGGAATTTAGTGTACACTTGAGATGCAAGATTAATGCTCCAAGAGCAAAAGCATTGAGTCCAAATGTCTAAGTTAGTGAAGGCATATTTAGACATCTAAACAAAAAATAGTTGGATTTGCCATGTCACTGAGCACCTGCTCTTCCCAATGAAATCAGTTTGTTTAATGGTATAGCTCTAGTAGCACAGGTTTGAAATTTGTGAATATGAAACGCAATAAAAATGGGGAGAGCAAAACCTGCATCAGCAGATGCACTAGTGTTTGCCATAATAATGTTCTGCAGATATTACAGAGACTAAATCGATTTTCCATGATAAATTATATATTCAATATATAAAATTAAAGTAATGGGGAAAAAAAAAGAGAAATGGGGTCATGCTCATCTGCTCTTTTGAAGATGTTTTTTCCATAGAAAGAAGCAGCTGAATGCAACTGTCATTTAGTTACACCAAAACAACATAACATGTGCGAGCGAGGGAATCCTGGCACATTACTTGGCAGGGTTGCCGGTAATGTGCTGTGTGCTGGACACTGATGCCTGTCTTTCTCTCTACCTCCCACCTTCCCTCCGCAACCACCTCCCCCCATACTTTTTACTTCTTAATAGGAAGAGTGAACTCAAGAGAAGACTTCCAGAATACAAATAAGAATGGATTCCCAGATGGCAGATAAGTGGGATGTATACAACAGGTTTTATACCACTGGGTATGGGAAGATGAACAAGTCACTGCAGAGTAAGCCAGTACATTGGACTGACAGCACACAAGCTACTCTGTAGTAATAACCCTTATGCACTCTGCAGGACACTGCAATAAATGCAAAATACTTCACCTCTCAAAGGACTTGGATGCCTAAATACACTCGATCTTCAGGAGTCTAACCTATACTGAAATCCATGGGAATCTGGCACACGAGTGCTTTTGTAAACACTACTAGCTGTCCACCTGCAACTTTATGTACCTGAATTCCTTTGAAAAACCTGACCTTGGAACACAGGAAGGTAATGAATCATTTTCATACTTGTTTCATTTGATGCATGTAGCGCATGTAGGCCATTAGGAGAACTATTAACTTGCTTGCCACCGCAGGAGTTTCTGGTCCTCATGGCCTCTGCTGCTGGGGGAAAAAAAGGCAGCTCCTGGGGCAGGTGAAAGGGATCAGCATCCTATTGCATTTGGCAATATGGCTCTTCCACATCCACCTGCATTAAGTTTTTCTGCCAAACTATGAGCCCTATTTTTTCCTGGTCCAGTTAAGTCTCCCAAAGTGCAGGTGGACGGGTAGTATAGTAGACTGGAATTTCCACAGGTTCAGCCCTGAAATCAATATGCTCCAGTTGTACCTAAAGGGGCCAGATTTTCCAAGTTGAGCAACGCTGGCTGAGGTCAGGGGACTGCAAGTCCATCCAACAGAAACTTTGGGACGTGAATCTCTGAGAAAGATTCATGGGTTCAATTCTCCTGCTTTCACAGTAAGACCACTGCTAAGGGAACTGGGGACCTCTGATTCTCTATGGAGTCAGCTCTTTGCTAATGTTTCCTCTTGCTCTTTTTCCCACACAACAGCACTGGTGCTTGCGTTTAAGCCTTCCCTTTTGAGCAGTGGAGAATACCTGGTGAAAATACAGACAAACCAGCATGGATGAAGTGACTGGCCCACACAGTTTTCAGGTAGTATCTAAGGGAACTCTCATAAACAAAATTACAAACTTTTGGGTGCTTGTTGAAGAATGACAAATTAGGAGAGCAGTTGGCACAGGAGAATTCAGAAGTCTGAAATTAGTGTATTTCCTACTGCAAATACACTTTGTCATGGTATTGTGCCTAAGCCAATTGCCTTCTCAGATTAACACCCTGTGCTATGTAATATTAATATAATAAAAATTGCATAATTAAAGGCCTCATAGGTATTAAAACAACTAACACTTATCATTTGCAGTCTGACACAGATCTACAAGACACTGAAAGATGTGACCTTAACATTTATTGATTACTTTATACTTTTGGAGCATTATTAAATTGATATTGACTCTTATGCATTTAAGCTTCATTATTTACAGCTCCAGTTTAAACCTTTAGATTAAATACCTAGAAACAACAAAAACAACAAAAAATTACTCTTGAGAAGGTACTAAACCCACTGAAATAACCATCTTTGCAATGAGGATTCTTTAATTTCTCTTTTAAAAATATGAACTAAGCCTCTACTGTACTAAATATACCAAAAAAGATGATGCAAAGAAGTATTGCATGGATTATTTAAGCCTGAACCTTACTGCTAAGTGCACCTGTGGTCACAAAATGCTTCATTTAATTTGATGGTTTCAGAAGCCTAAGTACAAGGAGATAGTAGCTGGCTAAGGGCAGTTTAGCTGTTCTAGTTACCAGAGGAATTTTCTCTCTAAGCATTTTGGCACAGATAAGGGAAAAAACACTCCTGTCTCCCATCTCTTAAGCCTGCACTTTACCCACACATCCACTCCCTCCCTATCTATGTGAAAGCTGGAAGACCACAGTGTCTGGCAAAATAGTTAATGATAATAATACTGAAACATTTCCCACTGACTGAGAGAACTACAGAAGTAACATATAGTGTGTGTAGGCCTCTGTCCAGAAATAATAAACTATAGGTTTCAGTCTGATGGTGAAAAAGAGCTCAGATAGCAGTGAAACAAATACATTTATCCTTATAAGACTGAAAGATAGCTGTGCTGGGCCAAATATTAAGTGATAATTACTAAGGATAAGCAAACCCTGTGGAGCCAGGGGTTTTGTAAGCAGTTCAGGCTTTTAATGTGTTTTGGAGTTAGAGTTTTATAAAATCCTAGGCTTAGGGGGAAAAAAATGGAGAGGATTGGAAAATTCATAACTTTCCTTTTTCTGTTCTTACTCCACGGCTTCTGTTGGAATAACAGTAATGGTCACGTAGATTCAACAAGGAGGCATAAAAAAGACATAAAAATATGGATGTTCACCTCCAGTCTCGAAATCCTGGGCACCTTGCAGGACACGGAGGCTGACTACGTTGCCTCTTGCACACCCAAGCTGCTCAGAGGAAGTGCTCTTACACCAACTGAGAGTGCAGAACAACCAAAAAACCTCAAGCCTCTCAGTTTTTATTGCATCCATTATGATAGTTGCTATTTCTTTCTCAAGGTCTCACCTCCTGCAGCTTGCTTATTACCTAGGAATCTTTTTATTCTTTTAGGAAAAAAAAGAAAGAAAGAAAGGATAAAGAAATGGAACAAAAATCTAGATGTCATGTTTTCTGAAAGGAACTGTCCTGAATCATGTCTTCTCCACTCAAAAGGTTTGCAATGGTGATTGTACCATAAATCTGCATAACATTATTATGCTATCTATAAGCACATCCGAAAAAGAATCTCTGAGCCCTTGCTTGGCTTTTTGAACCCCACGCAGAAAAAGAAAAGATCAAGAGCAGAAGCACAGAAGTTGTGTTGGCAGCAGCAGCAGCAGCAGCTGGGAGCAGAGAGTTACTGCTGTATGGAGATATCCAGCTGTCTAAGCAGACAGCTCCAACATGCCAGCTGTTTTGCCCTCACCCACCTAGCTTGTTACCTAGCTTCACCTCTCCTCATTTGAGGCCACACCTGCAAACTTCACTGCTCTTACTGCAGCTTCATTGGACAGTGGCAAGACCTTAACTGAGGGAGGAAGTGGCGAGTAGAGCTATTGCAAAAAATGCACATTTTTAAGAGGTAATTTGGACAGCTGCAAAGAACAAGTCATGTAAATCATCACATGGAGAGATACACAGGCTTTCATCCTTCCAAAATCTCTTGTCTTCATTTGCTGTGGAAAAAAGGCAGCCTAGTTCTGCAAGTGGATGCTTTTTTATTTGTCTGTTTAGAGAGAAGAAAATGAAAGGAATCAAGGCTTGCTGTGCTGCATAGAAGACTTTGCCACGCAGTCCGAAATTCAGCTGCAGTAAAGGCACAAAGGCAAGGTGTCAGAAGACAGCAAAACTCAAGGTGTACATATCACCATAAACAAATGCAGATGGGCTTTGCTCTGAAGCAACCAAACCCCTATTTTTGAAGGAGACTGCTTTCTCAGAGCCTAACAAGAAAATCTCATACTATTGGCATGGCCAGAAATGCTTTGCTCAGACCTGCAGCTGAGTATTTTGGCATTGGTACTCCTTTCAGCTGTAAACATCCTCCATTACTCTGCAAGAAGTTTATATTCCTGGGCAGCAGTGGCCGCAGTGACAGCAGCAACAGCAGCCAGGACTTGGGCATAATACTTTTATTCCACTTCCCTCATTTTCACTGGTCTGGCTCTGCTCCACTACCCAAAAATGAAATGACTAGGAGTTAGTGACTCCTGAAAACAGACCTCTCAAAGCAGATGAATGTAGCAACTTTCTTCTAATAGAGAGGATAAGATGCCATTACTTCTTCCATTCAGAACTGAAGAAACATGAAGACTATGCTTTATGTCCACAGAAGAATTGGTTCCTGAGAGAATGAGAAGAGAGAGCTTTACCAAAGTTGCAGGGTACAGTTTTAAGAAGTGGGATCCACTGATAATATGGCATTTTATCCCTCCTCATAACTCAGCCAGAGAGAAGAGTGTTTGGCCGCTGCTAGGAATTCATACATTGTTAATTCAGGACTTCTCTTCACAGCAGCCCAAATTGGCATTTTGCCTCCTTTAAAGGAAAAACAAATCTAATCCTTTTGGAGTTCTGTTCCTCATTTCAAAAGTGTGTGAGTGGGTTTGAAATGAAACAAAATATGTCCACCTCTTCTTAGTAATGTCACATTGCTGGAGCTGATCGAAGGAAGGAGTGATTGGAGGGCACATTACATGAACTCTGCACAGATTGCATGAAACAAACCTCTCTCTATAAATGCAGCTCAGGGCCCAGTGAATTGAGCATAGTGCCCTGAAATACCAGGCCAAGCACATCGCTATAGTATTGCTGTTTTTGAAAGAACTGAAAGATGCATTTATCAGAGAGTATATGGTGGAGTCAGCCAGTCTGAATTTTACTTGGATTTGGACAAATTGGGTGTAGTGATGTTTGAATCAATGATCTCATGTCATCAGAAATGAAACACGAGTCAGAACTAGATTCTAGAAACACACCCTTCACCACTCTGTTTTGTTTTCTTTCCCCCTTGCCCTTCCCCACTGTCTTGGGCTGAACTGGAGAACTCAGATAAATGGTATCTTGTCACTGAATAAAATAGCTGAAAATGGCTTCTGATGAGCTGGATTAACCACAGGAACGTTGCCATGAAAACCAAATAACAATCAGGGAATTTGGAAGCAAAATTCTAATATCTGAGGTCTTAACATAAACTGAAAAGGGCACAAATCATACCAATAATTGTGTAAATTGCTTGAATCTTTCTTTAGTGATGCAGCAATGTAGATGGAGTGTGAGCTTGAGAAGCAAGTCTGGAGGAGGCACCAGTCTGTTTGTATTATGTAGTCATAGCTGGAGTTGACTTGCAGCATCTGTGAACAGGCTTCTCCTAATACAGAGCCTCTCTCATATGAGGGCAATGAAATAGGATAGAAGTGGTGGGGGAGCGATGCTCACACCAGAGAAAGGTGCACGTCTTAGAAGAGAACAGGGCAGCATTTCTGAAGAGAAGCAATATGACTCACTCCACAGGAAAGCTGGACTTCTAGACAAATAGAATTGCATAATCATTAAAGCAGTACAAAGGAAAAATGGATCCAGAATACTGAAATGACTGTAAGGATTAATAAGGCAAAGATTTGTCTCTTTCTCATATACCATGCTTTGGCTTGGAAGTGGAGGAATAATAATTGACATGATTTTAGGCAGAAAGATACTGTGGATAGGTATTGGGTTTGGATGAAGGCTGGGAAAGTATTTTACCTAGAATTAAGAAGAGTGTAACTTAGATATGTGAGTTACACAACGGAGAGTTCTGGTATCCACATGTAACTCTGAAGACAAAAAGGATTCCCTAATCAAAACCAGCATTATTGGTGAGATGTGTGATTTCAGTTTGTAGGAGAAAATATCAAGAGGATCATCTTCAACCCTGGGGAAACACATACAAATGTCAATAGCACAGGAGCTGTCCAAGGGAAAAATCAGAGCGGTGACAGCCATTAGTGTGCACAACAAGTATGTAGATGCAAGATAAAGAAGCCAGTGACTCAGGACATAGCCAGACTCAAAATCATGGCTCAGTGCGGAAAGAATATGAAAGGCAGAAATTAACATTCTCAGCCACTGAATACAAATGTAGGGTGTAGCAAATCTTTCCCAGCATACGGACAGCTGAAGAGGAAGAACAGTTTTCAGCAGATGAAGAGATTGTAAGGGCACTGGAAGTGGTGAGATTTAAAGACTGGGAAAACTAGCATTAAGGTTGGTGACAGCATTAGGATTTGTAAGAGAGCTTTTTCATTGCCAGATCCTGCAAGACTCACAGAGCCAGTGGAAAGCTTGGGAGATAATGGGCTAAAAAGCTACAGCTTCAGTAGAGTGTTAGAGGTGTGAACAGCAGAGATGCAAAAGAGTGTCATTATTGCTACATGCTTCAAGACTTGCAGGAACAGAGCGAGAAAGGGTGAAAGATGAAGACTATTTCTGAGTCTCTTTAGTTTTGGCTACAACTACAGTATCAGCTTAAACTTCAAAATGACAGTGTCTGAGAAGCTGTGCTCAATCCTGTGGAATGCCATCAGCCACTCAATACGATACCCAGGGTCTGGCCTTGGCAAGGCAGAACTCAGTTACCTCTCCTCCCTGGGGGGACACTTCCAGCGTGCTCTGTGCAAATGGTTTGGCCCAAGCCCTTCCTCCCCTCCACGGCCGTGCCCTGTGGTTTCTACCCGCTCGGTGTGTCCCCATTGGCTGCCGGTCAATGCCCTCGCCGGCCCTTTGCCCCGCCCCCAGACCCTCTGCCTGAGGGGAGGTGGGGGCGGGGTTCCCCCCTTGGCCTTGGCTCCCTTTGGCTCCTGCGATAAACCCGGCTGGAACTGACCTGGGGTCAGGGCCTTCTCTTCTCCTAGCTGAGCTCACCGCGTGGCGTGTGTGGATGTGGTAGCTGATCCCCCTGCCTGAGAATGCCCAAGGGGCTTTTCCATGAGAGAGGCTTTTTTGGGCTCAAACTTCAGCTCCACTCCTTAAAGACACACAGCAACACAATCCTTTATTGCATGTCTTTCAAAGAAAAGTAAGTTGTAACTAGTGTCCCAGGTTCAAGGGACACATTAAGCTCAGGATTAGGATCTGGGACTGGCCAGTTTGATTTGCTCCTAGACTTGGTAAGGAAATTGAGCTCAGCTTGGTAAGGAAATTGATTTGATATGACAAGTGGAAGTGGTTTGTGGCTATGGCTGGATCATTGGCTGTTTCAGATCAGTGACCACAGTTGATAAAGATGTGTAGAGCTTGGACTTAGGAACACAAATTGGCCTTAGAAGATCAAACCAACAGTCCTCATGGCTCTGAGAATGGTCATAGGGAGATGCCTACAGTATAAAACAGAGTAAGCCTAATAAAACATCCTCAATATTCAGCCATGAATTTCTTTTTCATGATCTCACCTTGAGCACATGTAAACAGTATCCACTGTTCATCCAGCAAAGGATTATGTGCCTTAGTTACCCAATGTGAAAAGAACCAACTCCTTTCAGCATTCTGAAACATGCCTCTTTCTGATTTCTTTTGAATACCCTAGGTTTGCATTGAATGAGACAATGAATAAATGATCACTATTGATCCTTTCCATTCTGCCAAAGATTTTATAAATCCTTATCATACTGTTCCTACACTTTCTACTTTCCAGAACAGAAATGCCTAACTTACTTATGACTGGGCATTGTATGGTTCTTTTACATTTTTATTCATAAACCAATACTCAGTATCAAATTAGGTAAAAGATCTTCAGCTTTCTAAAAAGAAAGGAAAAATTAGGTTGAATCTGGTTTAGAATAAGAGGATAATGTGTTATTGCAGCCTCTGGACACTCCTCATGCCACACTGAGACATGAGATACAGAGACAAAAAACCCCCCCTTGGCTGTGACAACCTCTATCCCTGTGAACTTTGCAGACCTAAATCTCAAAGCCAGACCTCCAGTGAATGCCCATTGGGTTTCAATACTTCCTGCTGCCAGAGGACAGGGGAAATAGAGGTGTGTTTGGGCATCTTATAGCAAAGGACAATAACAAGAATAAGATGGTGTGTTCTGGAGAAGAAATTAATTTGTTACTGCCTGAAAAAATGGTCTCCCATGACAACAGATCAAACTAGGAACTAGCTAGGAAGGATATCTTTACTCCCTACTGTATGCTCAAGGAGCAGCTGCAGCAACCAGTTACATGTTTCTCCTTATAAAAATCTGCCCTAGCAGGAATTTCTACTTTCTACATAGGCCTATGGATTGCTTTAGTAAACTTTATCTCCTTCTCTCAGCTACTCTCCTGCTGCTTTGCCCAAGCACTTGTGGGGATGCCTAGGGACAAGACACAGAGTAGCAGCCTTGCCAGTGTGTTTCTGGCAAGAGTTGGGATTAAGAAGCAAGGATCTGCTTTCTTTCTTGAATCTTGGATTTTCAAAAAACCAGATGAAGGATACAGCTTAAAAATGTGAGTTTGCCATGTAAAATACAATATACTTGCATTGTAAACTGTTTTGGATTACTGCCTTCAGACTAGGGTTTGGGTCAGCTCAAGGGTTGCAATTTAGTACAAGGAAAGCTAGAATGAAACACAAGCCTCAATCCTGCAGGTGCTTGTAAAGAAAGATAAAGCAGTGGAGAAATGATGTGTGGTTGAGGTTTTTGCCTAGCTTCTGACTGAGCTCAGCATGAATAGTATAGTTAGGAACACTCTTAAAGAAAAGAAAACTGATAGAACTAGTTCTTAATATAAAACCTTGGATTTTCAAATAACTTCTTTTGAGTTGTAAGCATCTCTTTCAGGTGCTTAGGATTTGTAGGACGAGAAAAGAAGAAATATAAATTGAGGTTCATTTCTCAGTCTTGCAAGTCTTGCTATGATAAAGATGGAGTGATGTAATTAGCAGGAAGAATTAGTTCACAACTAACTCTTTTTTTCTCTAATGGTTTGTGATCTCTGTTTCAGGACATATGGTTAGGTATATTGATAGAATTACTTTGAGAAAAGAAGGAAAAATGTTGCTCTAGAATCTCACCGGTTGTGCCAGTCATGTGTTATGAAAAAATAAAGAAATTATGTTTTCTTTCTGCAAGGAGGAAAACCTCCCTTTCAAGGTTGAAGCTGAGGATAAGAAAGTCTCTAAATAGTTTTATGCTCCTGTCCTGAAAGTCATAACAAGCAAGACAAAGATCACAACTAGCAGGAAAAAAAAAAAAAAAAAAGTAATGAGTAATTCCAGCACTTCGAGAACCTGTCTTTCGGAGCAGAAGTAAGGTGAGGAAGAGGAAGTCTAAAGTTTCAGGGACTTTCTTCTGGGAACTAGCTAACAGGATCAATATGAGGTAAGCAGCCTCCAGGTCAGATAGTTTGTGATTAATTTTATGGTTCACATGCATTGCTGATGGTCTGTTTTAATCTAGTTCCATCTGATGAGGCATAAGAAATTCGTCATAAGTTCTTTTCTCCTACTAATTTCATGCAACATTTTACTATCTTAGTGGCTGTAAGATTCAAATCCAACGTCACAGTTTTCATTGCCTAAACCCCACCCTAAAGGAGAGGCCTGAAGCCCACAGCAAGAATTGCACTCATCAAAGAATCACAGAATCACAGGGTAAGGTTGGAAGGGACCACAGTGGGTCATCTAGTCCAAACTTCCTGCTCAAGTAGTGTCATCATCCTAGAACACACAGCACAGGCTTGTGTCTAGATGGTTCTTGAATATCTCCAGTGAGGAGGACTCCACAACTTCTCTGGGCAATCTGTTCCAATGCATGCTCACTGCACAGTAAAGGAGATCTCCCTCATGTTCTGGTGGAATTTCCTGTGTATCAGTTTTTACCCACTGCCTCTTGTCCTATTGCTTGGCACTACCAAGAAGAACCCTGAATCTATCCTCTTGACACCCCCACTTCAGGTACTGATAGACATTGAAAAGTTTCCCTCTCAGTCATCTTTTCTTGAGGCTGAACAGGCCCAGATTCCTCAGCCTTTCCTTGTAAGTGAGATGCTCCCGTCCCTTAATATTCATACTCCTCTGCTGGATTCACTGCAGGAGCTCCATGTCTGTCTTATCCTGAGGAGCCCAGAACTGGACACTCCAGATGTGGCCTCACCAGGGCTGGGTAGAGGGGCTGGATCACCCCCCTCCACCTGCTGGCACTGCTCTTCCTAATGCACCCCAGGATACCTTTTGCCTTCTTGGCCACAAGGGCTCACTGCTGGCTCATGGACAGCTTGTTGTCCACCAGGACCCACAGGTCCTTCTCCACAGAGCTGCTTGCCAGCAGTTTGGCCTCCAGCCTGTACTGGAGCAGGGGGTTATTCTTCCTCAGGAGCAGGACCCTGCATGGTCCTTTGCTGAACTTCATTAGATTTCTCTGCCCAGCTCTCCAGCCTGTCCAGGTCTTGATGAATGTCAACACAGCCCTCTCTGATATCAGCCAGTTGTTCCAGTTTTGGGTCATCACTGAATCTGCTGAGGAGGCATCTGCCCCTTCATCCAAGTCATTGATGAACAAGTTAAACAGTAGTGGACAAAATGGGAGTCATTACTGAAGAGGATACAGAGGACAGCAAAATTTTTTTAAGCAAACTCAATATATAAAATGTCTGGTTTTCTCTGCAGCTGTTCCCAGCATAATATGTGTGATTCAATTAAAAGTAGGCTTCCTGTGACTGAGAACAAGCTGCACCTGCAGTGTCGTCCATGATCACCCACGGCCAGCACTGTGGCAGACCAAGGAGTGCCTATTATGCCTCTGCTGCCAGATGAAGCCAGCTGATTTATTTGATCAGAGTGTCACTGATATACAAATTCATTTTTGGAAAGGACTCCCTGGAGCTGTGCTCCCCCTTAGAAAAGAGAGGTTCAAAACATCCCAAACCCATAGGCTTTTCCTCCAAAAAAACTCAACACTGCATGCACCTTTCCCTTATTGTCTCAGTTCCCAGCTTCCAAGTGCAAGGTCTCAGCTAAACTGATGTGTGCTTTGTTGGTAGTTCCTTCCTTGTTTGCTATTCTTCAAACTGGAAGGGATATAAAGAGTGATAATGAGAACCCAAACATAGCTGAAGAGCTTTCACTGCCTCCTCAGTACCAGAAGTCTGCCTGCAAGCCTTCCAGCACATGAGGCATTAATCTCCTCTGTATGGAGACTGGTATTTATCTTCATGTTTTATAAGGAGGAAAAAAAAAATTAATCTTATGGATTTTTTTTTTATTGAACCTAACAGGTAGCAAAGCATTCTGTTAATTATGGGAAGTAGAATTTCTCTGCAAAGTTTAGCCACAGATTTTCTCACTTTCTGCAGTTACTTGTAAGCCTAAATTGAATTCTATTGTTCAGGACAATTTATATTCAAACCCAAATGAGAAGGTGTCCTTTCCCCTTGTCAGCGTAGGGAAACTGCTGGATTAGATTTAGCATTGGGAGTAGCATGGACGAAGTATTTTAGGTTGCTCTTATCTAGCAGGTCCTATTACAGAATGGATGATTTGCCATGCCCAGAGATCAAATACTAGAGAAAGTACCAGAAGAGTCTTTACCTGTTTTTGGCCTGTATACTAACATTAAGACAACAGTAGCATTTGGAATAGTGAAAGTTTCCAAGTAGGAGACACTGTGAGAGTACTTTTATTATTGTTTTGCAAGTCCTCCAGAAAAAAAGATGGTGGAAGCTTAGCAAGAGCAAGTAGTTCAGTATTCTTGGTCACTTGGAAATAGTGTAGATTAGGCCTAGAGTTTTGAAGACAAACTGTTTTTCTGTACACTACAAGGCCAAAAAAGGTTGTTTCTACGTAGGTACTAGAATAAGGATAATGTCAATATTAGGTATTTCAGATTAGATTTTTCAGGTCAGTACTTTCAGATCTAAAGAATAAGGCAGCATCTGGCCATGCTGCCTCTACATTTTTTCTTTGTTTCTAGCCCTGGATGTTTCTTGCTCCAGATCTTTTCTTCACCTCATTAACAGGAAATGATTCAGTTGTAAATCTAAATCCTAAGTTCCTCATTTTCTACACCCAGATCTACTCCTAACTGTAACCTGACAACTTATAACAGCCACAAGACTATGCATTCCTGCCAGCTAGTTTCAGTTGCACTTCTAACCTTAATAACATCAGAAATGATCCTTACTCATTCAGACTTGCTATCCATGGACTAGCATGGAAATTTATGGCAGGTAACTGTAAGTGATTATTTTTCACTTTCTGATGTCATCTACATCAAGTCTAACCAATTATATCTCTTAATTTTATCACAGACTAAAGAAACTTTGTTAATTGACAACTAGATATTGGGGTTTGGGCTACATTAAAAGTTGGGGTTTAGATTGCTTTTGGGACAGCAAGGACTAGAGAGGTAGTTTTATTGTTGGATACTGCATGACCTGTAGGACTAGCAGCTAGACTAACAGAGACAAACGGCTTGTGATTGATTCTCTTGCTTTTAGGGGTCTCTGGACTATTAACTCTAATTTTAAGGTTAGGGTTCAGAAGATCTGGGTCATCAGAGCTAGATTTATTGCTGGATTCTGCAAAGCCCAGAGGGCTAGGCTGATGGCTGGAACAAGAATGAGCAAATGATTTGTGGTTTGGGGCAGTTAGGCATGAGTAGGCCATGGGAATAATGTAGCAAACGGTTCGCACAGATGCCAATTTTGGCCTCAGCAAAGATTTGGACTGGTAGCAAGCAAATGATAAGTGAAAGTGTCTTTTACATTTACTTAACCCATCACCAGAAAAGGTTTCTATTAATGTGCTAGATTAACAAACTTATTAGGCTTACTTTCAGTCTATTGGAAACACAACACTGTTAAGTAAATAATATTAGACAATTAATTTGCCAGTTCACTAATTCTTATTCAGTGCAAATTATCAGGAAGAAAAAAATGCAGCCATGTAAACAAGAGCATTTTAGAATATAAAGCTTGGTGTCACTGACAGGCCAACCCACCAACAGCAGGTCAGCACAAATCATGCAACTAAATCAGATTTTTTCTCAGTTTGAGACAAGAACAAGAATAATTACCTTGTTCAATATTCTTCTGCATAGAAAGACACATTTCAAGAAGACACAAAACCTGCTGAAGCCAGAAATTACTTTCCCTGTGCAGGTCAAAATCTAACCATGATAAAGTCACTAACAGTAGTTCTAAGAATGACAACCATTACAGCCAAAACCCAGTACTAAATGAATCAGTGTTCTAGTAATCAAGAAACAGCCTTCAAAGGAAGGTGTAAGGGTGCTACACAGTTGAATCCTGAAAAGATTTTCACTACCCGAGTAAGGCAGGGGGTTACTAGAAAAATTGACTCAGTGTCCTTGATGTCAGTGTTGGCTTGAGATTGTGAACATATTGCCTGTAACCTGGCTATTTGCCATCACATTGGACATTTATCTTTAATCTCAATTCTATTGTCACAAACGTAGCTACTCAAGATTTCTGACAAGAACTAAACTTGTCACTAACTAGACAGACTGAGGAACACCAAGCGTGTAGCTCACCGTGTTCATTTACAATCTTATTGCAGTAGCCAAAGGTAACAAAAACTGGATATTCAGTGAATTACAGGATAACAGTCACAACCAATTCCCAAGGAAGTACCAAGAGTTTAATTTATCTGAGTGCAGACAAGAGGAAGCCAGACATCTTCTGATCTTTGAGAGATACTGGTCAGACCCGAGAAAGAGAGAGACAAAAGCCATGTCTAGACCAGGAGATGAAAGGGGAAATCCACTGATTACATGCATGGCCCTTTGGTTTTCTGGCTCTTGCTTCCTCCAAGCTCTGCCTTAGACAATTAACATACAAAGATACCAGGTCCCAAATGGACCTGGAAAAAGAGTAAGAATATCCTGAAGTGCCTTAGTCTATGGGGCAGAGAACGCAGCACCTTTGAGATGGGGGTACCTCACCTGTATGGCTTCAGGACAATTGCAAGGAAGAGGAGGGAAAGAGGCAATTAAAATTTTTCTCTCCTTTTCCTACAGTTTTTCTTCTTTCCTGAAAGCTTTCTCTCCTTCTCTGACAGGCCCTTGAAATGAGGACATTTAGTCTGTTTCAGTGGTGGCATGGGGATAAGAAGCTGACAGGACCAAAGCTTTTGGGCAAGCTGAAGTTCTCTCTTGTGCGTGCAGATACCAGATGACTGCCTGCTCCTTCCCATGCCTGCTCTTCCCTGCACAGTGGTAAGTTGGGTGGGGCTTTGGGTATAAGCTCTGACTCTTGGGTTGACAACATGGTTAGGTCTAGATTCCCTCTTTTGGAATGTTTTCCAAAAGATACTCAGCTCAAAGAAAGCTGCTTTGGGGAACAGCTATGACGGCTATGCCAGAGAATTTAGCATAGGTAGGAGATACAAGGGCAGGAGACAGAGAGGAAGAGACACCCTGTTGCTTTGGGAATAGAAATACAGAGAAATAGGTAGGAAGCTGGAGCTGTCAAGCAACCAGATTAGGAAGGTGGGGGAGAGGTAAACTGGACAGACTCTAATCAGTTGGCGTTTGAAGTTGTACAGAAGAAGATGTTTACTTTTTAGAGCTATGTTTTTTATTCTTGAGATGGGGCCACTCAAGATGGGGTGAAAGGGTCTGCAGAAGACCCCAGAGAGGCTGTATGCATACTGACAATAAAATGGGAGTGGTAGAAATAGTACAGGAGGGACAGGGACAATGTTACACACCTTGAAGAAGTCTGCAAAGCCGCCAGCTCAGAGCATTGCTCTGAGCACTGGACAGAGCCACATTAAAGGCTCAAAACCAAAACACCATCCAAATGAGCTCCTTGGAATTAAAGGATGCTATGACTTCACTTTTTAATTCTAGCTGCATATGAAATCCACAGGGGGAACTACTGTTCACTATGCCCAAATAGTTAGTAAATTTGGTAAACATACAGAGCAGGATACCAAGGCTGATAGAAGCTGTGGACTGGCTTCCATGTAAGGAATGATTAAATACATTAAGACATTTCAGCCTGGGAGACATTAGGATAGATACCTGTAAAATCACAAGTGGTATAAGCACAATAAATAGGAAACAACTACACTCTACTTCTGGTATACAAGCCAGAGGGCATCAAATGAAAAGTGAGAAGCATTTTCCAAACAAATAAAAAGGTGGCTTTTAATTTGCTTAAGTCACAGTAAAGCCAGCTAAGCCCTTGCCACAGGATGTTGTGGGATACCACAGGTTAACTTGCATTTAAAAATTTGTGAACGAATTCACAGAAGAAAAATCCATCAGAGCTCTTAAAAACAAAGGCCCCATCTCTGGCTCAGGAATTACCCTAGCCACAAATTCCTGGAGCCTGAAGAGTATTTTACATTTCCCTCTTCCCACAGCCTTCTTCAGACATCTGGCCTTGACCATCCTCAGAAATGAATTATTGAATTAGGGATACCTTACCAGCCCATTTTTGTAGGCAAAATGCAAGAGGTAAAGAAAAACAAGAATATTGCTATGGGACAAAAGCAGAAAGTCCATGTGTTACAAGAAATGGAACCAAGCCCCGTATTTGGAAATGCAGAGCTTTAGCCATCACCGGAAATAAGATACGCCAGTACAAGCAAACAACCATGAAAACACCACCAAACAATAAAGAGAGGTCATAGGATGGAAGCAGGTCCTTCACTAGAAGCAATAATTCAACCACATAGTGGGAGTTTCATTTCAAAACCAATATATTTGAACATCTGTGAGACTTATGACACTGTAATGGGCTGGCAAGACAAGATTCCTTGTCTCTTCTGTGACTTATGTGCTTGTAATGTCTGGCCTCAGAAAATCAGCAAGTACTGGCACAAAGAACATGGCAAAACAAATGCGTTTAAAAGTGAACATGTAGCAACCTGCATGGAGCTCGGAGGGAGGAATCCAGGCTGCTGCCGGTCAGAGGGAGGGAAAGCAGCAGGAAAGCCAGTATGCACTGGAGGGATGTACAACTACAGCTGTTGTACAGTCTTTATGCTCATCCCTCTTCTGACAGAAGCTTTTCAGTAGACTTCTGATGCTCAAAACTCATCCCAGTTCCTAGGCTAATACCTACACATCTACTTTTTACCAGTGAATTCTTTTGCCCTTAATTTTTTTTAGCTTAGAGAATGCTTCCTTGAAATCCAGTGTTGTCTGCTCTCATTTCTCACTGCTCTCATTTCTCACTGCTTCAAACCAGCTCCACCTCTTCACATGTATTTATAGAGATTAATCATTTCCTGCCTCAGTCTTTTTTTCTACCAGAAAAAGTGGGCAAAGCAGTTTTTATTTTCTCCCATAAGACAGACAAAATGTCTAGTTTAAATTCATTTTTCTTTACCATACAGGACCAGAACTGTACATGGTATACCCTTCTTGGATCTCGCCCATGACTTGTAAAATGGTTTTAATTCTTCTCCATTTTTACTGAAGTTATCTCTGACATAGTTTAAGGGTTTAATCTGCTTCTTCTTGGGCTCCTTCAAATGACATGAACATTTGTTGTCACCGTGTAACCCAAATCACCAAGCCTTTTTCTTCCTCATGCATAGGGAAATTGATGACTTCTCAGCCCTGAGCAGAAATTTCTGGCTTTAGCTATTTATGTGCATGATCTCACGAACAAGCCAGTCCTGAGTGTCATACGATTCTTTGCATAAGATATTTGGATCTCTCCTTTTTTTGACAGTGCTTTCCATCAAGTCAAGACCAGATTTTATTAGAGCACAATTAATTCTGAGCCAGCATCACTAATGAAAATATTCAACTAACTAAAGACCAAAATCATCTTTGCAAATATTTATGTGTGTTCTCTTGCCAGGAGACTTTCACCTATAAGTACCAGCCATTCCTGTGTACCTCTTTCCCATCTCCTTATTTCTTCTTAATCCATACATAATGTAGGAGAAAATTTCAGTGGGAAACATAAAATATCAAACACAGATATAATGTAATCCTGGTGTGATATACCCTGGATGCAATTTAGTTCATTCCCCCGTGATTTCTAATTCTCCATATCTTTAAAATATAGACTAAAATGCTGCATATTGAGGAGGTTAACCTAGAAATTATGTAGATTCTCTAAATCAGATTTCCTTCTTTTCAGCAGCACTAAAATTTTATTTTACAAGAAATATTAAATATAAGTTTATAGAAATGTGTGATTTACTCTTGTTGGTTACCTGGTAATTGTCTTTTTACGGATTATTAAATTACTTTGTATGTGACATGTAATTTCATGTGCCAGCATTCAGACATGGAGATTATCCACTTTCCTCACTTGATTGTAGCAAGGATTTTGAATTTTGCTTCACATCATTTTGGTTTCTGCAGGTCGTCCTCCCTGCCTGTCAACATCCCACCATCACCCATATTTGAAATCTGAAATATTTACTCACTTTTTTTTGGTTATACTTTGAGAATCAAATCCCTGCCATATATTTCGTTTATAGAGCATTTCAATTTCATGTCCTTTCTTCTCTTGCTCTGTTTCTATAGCCAAAGAACTTCTTGCTTCTTGCTTTATTTTTCTTTTCGAATTTCAACTCTGATTCCTGGCAGTTCTCACTTTCTCTGAATACTTACTGACATTGAAGACATAGCTTTCTTCGCTGGTTGATTCTTTTTTCCATCCCTTGTAAGCTCCCTACTTAGTCTTAATATCCCTTTCAAAATGGTTATTCATTCAGTTAGAGCTGGGGCCCTCTAGGTAAGACGTTTCCACCCACTTTGTTGGGATCCAAGTTACAGAAAGGTTTTTACTTTTGACTTGAGAAGTTCCAAACTTCTCCCACATTTAAATCCCTGTATTTTTCATGCCAGTTGACTTCACTATTCAGTTCACTTAAAATTTGTCATATGGATATTTCCGAGTATATAGTGTTACATAATTCTTTATGTGTTAAAAATACAAGTACCACTAACTTCAGTTGCAGCTGTGAATGCTCAGCACTTTTGTAAACCAGACCCTAGAGTCTCCTGTCAGGACCCCAGAAATGAGGAAAACACAATTAGTGACCACCTGCGGAAAAGTGTGATGCCTGGCAAAGCACAGGGACTGAATGGTAACAGGAAAGGGAGAAAATCCAACTTTGTGGAGCAGAATTCAATTAGCGCAGCCATACGATTTGTTCTTTTTCTTCCTACAGCCACCTTACATTACTGTACATCTCACAGGTTTTTGTGAAGAAATTAAGAAAGAGTACTAAAGACGTTATCTAGCCCCAGTACTCATTCCTGATTCACACCCCAAACTGGTCAATGTGTAAATGGCCTGTGGAGAAAAAATACCCAACATAACAAAAAATTCCCCAGTGTGCTTGCAATTAAAGATGGTATCAGAGACCAAATTTATGGGAATGGGCACGGAAACAAAACCATGATTGCAAAGTCCAGAATGCTTTGGAAATTAAAAAAAATTCCAGATGCTTAAATTAAACTTTAATAGTGCTATCAGTATGTAATTTTCTTTGCTTATTTTTATGGTTTTTGAAAGGAAAGTGAAAAAACAGAAGTTCCATCATGAGACTACTCGTAAGCACTGCACTGTCAGCTGTATAAATTTTACATACAGATCTAGGTAATTTAAATTAATGGAGTAGTTTATAGCAGTAGGTTGTTGACCTCTTTATTGGCAACACTGAAGAGGGATGACACACACTGCATTTAAACAGCATTTAAGCAGACTTTTGCTGACAGCAGAGAAACTGGGAGTGGACCTAAATAGCACATGCACTGTTCCGTGTTCCTCAGCTATTTGTCTATGCCATGTCAGCATTACTGCTCCTGTCTCACCTTCTCTGACACAGCTTTGCCTTCATTAATCTCTTCCCTCAGGGATCCAAATCTCTGCCCCAGGATCCAAATTTCATCTTTCTCATGAAATCTTTCCAGTTGCTGCTCTCAGCACATCTCTCTCCTTGCCTAGCAAGTCTGAATCCTCTGGGTGCTTGTGCACAGTCCCTTTTCTTCTCCCAGTCCTAGTCTTACTCTCCAGAAAGCCTCAACCCCCATTTTAGGTTGTAGGTTTACAATTCAAATTCATCTATTCATTTTCACTGCTTTATGGCAACTGCCTCATACCACCTACCCTTTGTTGCCATGTTTCCCTTTCCCATGTTCCAACACATAGGGTATACACAGTCTTTGTACCTACCTTGTTATTAACAGTTTGCCCTCAAATCTTTACCCAGCCAGCTAGCTCTGGTTTTCTCTGCTTAATGATCTAGGCTCCTCTTTAGCACTCTGCTCCCTCCCTCTCTTCCTTCTCCTGTTCAGGTATATTCTTATTCTGTTTTCATTTTCCAGCCAGCACTAGGTTCATCAATTTCTCATCCACTATCACTTTCCTTCTTTCTCCTATTGGTTCTGGCAGTCTTCTCATCATTCTTCTACCTGAAGCATTTTCCCTTTCCCCAGATAGTTTGAGATTTTCTTCTTAATCTCAAGAACAACTTGTGGCTGTGATTATGACAAATAAATTTACACATCCAAGATCTAAACATTTATTTTAATCAGTTTTAGAGGTTTTCCTTTCATGCTCAGTGTATGTCTCAAAGTTCAGATAATGTTGTGATGCTTAGTGTTAGACAAATGTGCATGAAATCTTCTACTTCCTTTTTAAATGCATTTCCACTTTCTTTCTGCCCCTGTTCATTGAGATGGACATAGCTCAGCCTCTAAGCCACACAGAAAAAAAAAAATTTACCTCTCTTATGTGAACACAGTGAAATAATCAGAACATCAAGCATGGAAAGTTGGACATCTAAATATAGAGAGAAACTAAGGTATTGCAAGAGAAAGCGAGAAAATATTTTAAATGGACAGTTTACAAACCCACAGCAGTCTAAGTGACTGCTGCTCCATAGATATACCTGATCTGACAGACGGCTGTTTTATTTGATAACTCCACACTTCAAATCAAATAGGTCACCTCATACCAGTTTCTAACACTTTTTAAGAAATGTCTTATTTTTATATGGGGTGCCTAGCATGTGCCGTCACACTAGCTAGGGTGAGATGTGATAGACTGCAGCATTAGTCAGTCTCATTCATAGTTGCTATCCAGAATTAGCTTCAACAGTGACACAACCTATAGCTGATTTAGTGCCTCTCCCAGACACAGGGTTTCCCTTTATGTACAATCTGCCTATTTTAGTGTCTGAGTATGGGCATGAGGAACCCCAGCTTTGAAGCTAGCATTCATAGAGAAAAAACCAAAAAACACAAACCACAGAAAACCCAATACTGATTTAAGCGTGAGGTAATGAACCTACTCTCCATAGGCTCTGCATGCTGTGAAAGGACACAATTCCAGCAGAATGCTGCTTCTAGAGAACCCTGAAATGTTCTAATGAAGACAATATGCCAGAGAACAAAGATTAGCCATGTCTGAGACCTTGGTGGGTCAAATCAATCAAACAAATTCAAAGGCATGTTGGGTGGGTAATTTTGGAGCAGACTATTACTATCACTAATGTAAGCCACATGGCAATATTTCAATTCCAATGCTTTCATCTGATGATAAAACAGTCTTTCAGGAATATAACACGACGAAAGACAAAATCTCAAAAAGCTAAATACCTCCATCATGATTACACACCCCTGTACACTGCATGCTGTAGTGGCAGGAGTCGTTCAGGGAGTTAAAACTGAGAGTGAAGCAGGGCTTTCTTTTCTAATTACCTTATTTATGAGTGGAAATTGTCATTCTGCTCTGAATGTATAACAAACGGAGTAACTTAAAACCTTGAGTTCTGCATACCTTTGGATGAAGACCAAGAATCCTGAACACTATATACATGCAGTTCTGATTAGCTAGTTCCAAACCTGCACTGAGAATGAGGCAGTTTTCATAATAATTTGAAATGGCCCTTTCAATGCTGTGTTCCAACATAGGTTAACCACCTGAGAGGTAAAAAGTGCCAGACTCCACTACAAATTTTGTTCAGAAGCAGTGGCTAAGTTGCGGCTTGGTTTGTCTGGTTCGCTTAGCCAAAGACCTGGGAAATGCATCGTGAGGAGCCATCTTCAGCCTGGTTTTCAAACATGCCTCCAACCATTAGAAGTGGAGTTAATCAAATTAGGCCTAAAGTCGGTTTCCAAGGTTTGTGAACTTTAACAAACCATTTTCTCAATAGACCATCCTGGTCTGAATTTTGAGTTCACAATGAAAGCTGAAACCAAGACAGTGCTTGGTGGTTTGGGATTTGACAGAGAGTATTTCACATGGTCCTAGTTATTGGACAAGGAAATACAGTATGGCTGTGTCTACAAAAAGAACTAAATCCCTGAAAACCAGATTGGTAAAATAGCAACAGTATTAGAAAAAGTCTAATGTGAAATGACAGCCTAAGTATTTTTGAGGTGTTTTTGCAAAAAGCCTGCACTTAGGATGGATTTGGCACCATTTCAACTGCACTGTCCTTTATTTGTCTAGCCCACAGGTTTCATCACAACTACCTGAAGATCTGTCTTTTGGATGAATGGGAAGATCTCCCAATAATCCAGGAAAAACTGTAGAAGAACAGTCAATACTCTTGGGAAAGATACATAAAACTGATAGGTGTTTCAAAGCTTCCTGAAGGAAGTGAGCCTTTGATGCAACAGCCCCTATGCTTCTCTTGCAGCCAGCTGCGTGCAAAGCTGGTCAATACTGCTGATGAACTGAAGTACAGCTCTTGTGCACAAATAGTAACAGACAGGAAAACAGTGCATCTATTCTATATCTGATATGAAATATAACTCCTAAACAAATGATTGGTCATTTTTTCAGAAGTGTAATAAACCTTATACCTTTAACAGTGGAGATCCTCCTGTGAAACTGGGCTGTGGATATTGTGGACACTTTTCCAGCTGTTGCTTTCTATAGTTTTTGGCAAGAGACAATGAGGCCAATGGACATAATTAGCTTCAATCAGCTTGGATTCAGGGTGTTAGTTCTGATGGAAGGAAAAAGGTGCATTTTGTTCTCTAATATCTGTTCTGTTTTGTTCTGACTACAGCTTCATAAGGTCCATTTGAAATGGGCTCTCCTTGTCCTCCACCAGTAGTTTAGAAAGCATACTGAAATTATATCCATCAAAGGGCTGACAAAAACAATCTGGCCACAGTCAACAAGTGAAGAACACTGACTATGAGCCAGATTGGCTTTGTTCTGGGGGATTCACAGAGGTTAGGGACAACCAGGTGATGATTTGCCTCTTGAACCCTATGCTGATGCCTGCTGATGGAGTTGGATGTGTAACTCTCCCAAATAAGAACGGGATTTAAGTGCGTAAATCTTTATGCCTTATGATTAAATATATCCCATGAAGAAAATCCAACTTCTATTTTGTGCCTGTGTAATAAAACTTAAAAGAAGTGCAAATTTTAGCTGGGAGGGAACTTTTTATGACCTAGTTATAAATCTGTGCAAGGAGCAGTTTGCAATTGAAACACTGACAAACTCTCAAGCAGAATAGCACAAGTGGGTGTGCCAGTAACATCCCCTCCAATTTCTACTCCAGTGTAATCAGTGTGTCTCATGCCAGCATTTACAGTCCACAACGAAAAAAACAGTACAAAAAGAGGAAAATAGTGATTTCTGAATTACTGTTTGTCTTCAGAAAATAACCACAGAAACAGGGTAATTTTGTTACTAGAATGTTACTAGTGGTTACTAAGTTCTAACAAGAGTGTCAAAGCAACATATTCCTTCCGGTGTATGTAAACAGGAGAAGAGGAAGTGTAAGAAATGGGTTGCAACAGTACTACTGTGACAAAGAGAAGCGTTCAGTGTTGTGCTTAGAGACAGTGAAATGGATTTTAGATTCTTTGTCCATTTCATAAGACCATCACATCATTTTTTACCCCTCTTTGTTTATTTCATTGCTATTTAAATTATATTTCTGGGATTTAATTTTACTTTTTTTATTTTTTTTTTTATTACAGACTTGAAGCTTAATGAATCTACCAAAACCAAGATTCATAAAAAATCTCAATGTTAACATCTTTATCATATCAAGGTGCCTTGATCAATGAATCAGTCTTTTTTTTTCATGGTTCCTCTTCTGTGTCCTTTCCTGGCCAAACTGCTCTTAACAAAGAATGGCATTTCTGTATTATAATCCCACTGATGGAATTAATGACTATGCTTATTAATTTGGATTATTGGAATTTCCCGTCTCTGTTTCATCGTAGCACTTCACCTCTCCTTGTCAATCATAACTACTGACTCTATCACATTTTGCTTTTTTAAATGAACTAAAATGTTTGGCTTGGCTCTGTGCCAAGAATGGGGTCATTCACAAACTTGTAATAACATATCCTTAGCTGATGTTTCTTAGTAACATGTGTAAATAGGAAAAAACAGTTGCACTGCGGGGGTTTAGCTTGGCCATATGTGGCTACAGTTAAAGAACATGGGAAGAAAAATCAGTGGTCTTTCCATGATAGCTGTCCAGTTCAACAGCAAGTACACAGTACAGACATGGCAATGCAGACGCAGCTGAATTTAACAACTTTCTTCACTTAGCAGCAAGCGAGTGCAGCATGTCCCTTCTCTGCTAGGAAGCAGATGTGCAGCCTCTGCCTGGAGCTGAGGTGAGCAAGCTGAGCTTTAAAAACCAGTCCAGCCAAAAACACAAAGTCTCCCATAATATTCCTTGTGATATCTTCTATTTACCTCCAGCAACACTGAACTTTTTTTATGACTACAAACACATCTTGGGATTAATAACATTACAAGTGGTTTCTTGGTATCACCCTCTGGGTAAAAGCAGAATGTTAGTGTCACTGTGAGAGATGGACTAAAGCTGTGAAGCTTGGGCCAGGATTTGGTTCTTGGATGTCAAACATTTTCAGTTTGAGATCAAGGGTTTTGCTCTGACCACTACAGAAATGGGCTGCCTTTCAGCTTGGCTTAGATTTTGATACTCCTAGCAACTAAAGTTCAGGAACTCATGAACTGAGAGTATTCAGATCAACAGAACAAATTTGCCCCGTGTTCTGTTGCAGAGTAAAATGGAAAAATGAGAGATTTGATATGGAAATAAAACACAATGAAGCAAATACATTAAACATGTGAAATTATCTTAAAACTATTTTTCCTTCCAGAAGCCCCAATCATTTTCATTATTCAGATTTTTACTGGTTGTTTAGATTAACTTGCATTAACATTGCGTTCTGCAGTGCAAACAGCTGCAGGGAGAAAATTGTTATTAATACAAGGAGAAAAAAAATACTGTTAGAGCAAAATATTTCAACTATGAGGAACTCCATATACATTGCTGGTACAGCAATTGCCCAAATCCACTCTGGGCATGCAAAATCTTTCCCGCTGTTGACTCGGTTCTTTCAAGATCAGCTATGCTGCCTCAGCCTGATAGAACTACCTGCCCTCCTGTCTGACATCTGTAACAGGGGAAAGCTGCAGGCCACATAGCATAGCTTCCCCCTTTCAAGGACCAGGTGCCTATGTAGAGCTATGAATACAACATTTTGGAACCACCGTAGTTAGTCTGAGAAGTTTGGCAATTTAAAATAACAGGTTTTCAAAGCAAGAAGAAAACCTAAGCTGTAAGATAAAGATGTTTAAAGAGTCTTATCTGAAGTTTTTTCCCTCCTGCCCTTCCAGTGTAATGAACTCTTCATTTGCAATACCAAAGAAAATGTCATTCCCTTGTTCCTCTGGATAGGAATAATATACTCCTGATCGGCCCATAAGATTTAAACAGAAGGACACTGTATGGTTGTCTTCATTACAAATTTGTCTTTGTTTCTTTGTGACTTGAGAGACTTTGACTAAAAATGATCCAGTGCAACAGGGCTGTGTTTTGAAGGCCAAATGAATGCATCATGTACTGGGAAGAGCCCTTCGTTTGTGGTTTGGTGGTTATGGCGGGAAACTGGCAGACACAGCTCTTGGGAATTGGCATTTGCTGAGATGCTGGTGTGCAGCAAAGTAGATTTAAGGCAGGTGGAAAATGAAACAGCATTCAAAAATGATGTGGCTGGATTATCATTCGTACTGTGCAATAGGACACGAAAGTACAGCCTTTAGACTGGTCCAGGATGAAGTACTGAACACTTTGTTTTTTACATAAGCCCAGCAGAACTTTCACGTAACTTGTACGGAAGCTGGTGTCTGCTCTATTTTTCACATACTATAGAGTTTCTCATACAGGAAACTGGAAAGTAAATCCAGATCTTGGCCCAGGCTGTGACTGCAAAACTGGTTTAGCAGCATATCCAGATACTTTCCTATCTTTGATCTACCAATGGGAGTCTGGTGGACATCCATTTCAAGTCAAGCTATGGTATGCATGAGGCCAATCTCATTTTCGTGCAGGGTTAGTTTGAGTAGAACAGATCTACAACCACAATTGCCAAAGAATATGAAAATCTCTAAAATTTTTAACACTCTTTCTCTAGTCATCTCTTATTCTTTTATTTATCAGATCCAAACTTTCTTTTGCTAGATTATGGACTCTGTATTGGTTGTAATAAAAGAAAGATAGTACATTGCACTGCTCTGTTACAGTGTAAGAGACAGTGGGAGTAATTACCAAAAGCTCAGTGGGCTAAAAGCAATAACAACAGCTGGAGTTACCTGACTTTCCCATATTCAGTGGATGCCTCTGAAGATGATATATATGACATGATGTGAACACTGTAAATATACATACCATGATACTAGAATGGAATTCTTATGCATTTAAATCAGTGTCAAGAAGTTCAAAGTAAGTTCATAAGAGTGCCCAGCATAAGCTGCAAATTTCCAGAAGCTAGACAGAATAGATTTAAGCTGAGTGCTTATCCCTTAAATAAATACGATGTACCTTCTATGAGGTACAGCACTCCTGATGTTTTTTGAGGGGGCAGATATTTTATTCCAGCAAGGCTGGAGCTATCAATCTAGTCAAAGTTCACTATAGTTGGAAGAAACTACAGCAGGAAAATAGGATTTTATGCGACAGTTTATATACTTTTCTTCACCGAGAACGCTCCTCCCATGTACATAATGACATTTCTTCATGTGATGGCACTCTTCCTGGTACACATACAGCATTTTCACACGAGAAAAGAATAAAGACCATGTAAGCAGAAAAGTAATCTTAAGAACTGTGTCACATATCTGATGCCTATTCTTTCATTTGTCACCATGGGCACTGTGGCTGATTCATGTAACTACCTTTAAACTTGGAATTCAAACATGATTTTAAGGGAAATCATGTAACCCTATTACAAGGAGATATTCAAGGTTTAGATGGCTGCTTGGGACTTGACACAGACATCTTGAAACAGACAGGAATAATATCAAGGCTCATATGTAGAATATAGAATGAATCAATGATGTTGATTCACTGCTGTGAAAAGCTGATTTAACCTTGACCAGAGAGGCTGGAAGGGAGTCTGTGTGAATTAAGGCAACAGAGATCAAGGCCAAATCCTCAGCTGGCAAAACTGTCATAGCTGCACTGAGGTAAAGGGTGTTGAATCCCCACTATCAAATGGGACGGTGCATATTAATGAACAAAAAAAGGCTTTAAAGTGTAAAAATGCAGATAAGAAGCTCAAGAGGAACAATTGCTTTGCAGAGCAGCAAAAGCTATTTATTAAGTAAGGATCAAGCATACGGGCATTAAACTTCCCTTTATTTGATCAATTATGCTTTAAAAATCAAATTAAAACCATTCTTAAGGATACATGAAGCAGTTAAAGCCACAAGAATGTCACTTGGTTGGGTAACAGTAAGGCAGTAAATCAGATCTTTTTGTAGGCCTAATGAATGCATGGCAAACAACTAAGTAGACAACAGCAGCAGAGCTGCATCCTTTGAACTGGACACTGTAACACAGATATACTGTGTTTTGCAAAAGCAGCACAATAGCATGCTGCAGAGAGCATACAGAAAGCTAAAACAAACAAACAAAAATTCTCTCTCTACTTTCAGTCATAAAACCCATGAGGAAGTTGAGATAGAGGGACATTACAAATGCTTTCAAACAGGTCACTCTGCTATGTGAGGTCAGCAGTACTGCTGCTATTGACTTCAGCTGAATCAGGATTTGGCACACTGGTTTTAATTTATTACATTACTGAAGTTCTACACTTATAGAAATCCACACAGCAAAACTGGAATAATGCTGTTGTTAATCAGGCCTAATGAAACAATGATCCTCTAGGTCAGAAATACAGCTGTATCTCTGATGTTGGGATAAATACGCAGCTTTGAAATTCGTTAAAAAGATTCTAGCTGTGGATCACGCACAGTGAGGCTAACCAGCACAGTCCTCAGATCTATGTGATATGGGAGAAAAATGTCTCACAAAGAGATGAAAATCAATGATTCAAATGATCCATCTGCCAGAAGAAATTCCATTGGCTAAGCACTTCTATAAAAATTCAGCCTGATAATATGGATGAAGCCCAACACCAAAAATATTTGCAGATTCATAAACTTTTTCTTACAGTCTGGGCCATAGCTCAGCAATATTGGTGCATATTACTGAAGAGGAGCAAAACCACACGTGCCATCTGCCCAGTGTCAACTGGATCATTCATATATTCTGACTGATCTGCTTCAGACACCTTTAAAAAGCTCATTGATGCACTTCCTTCAACAAAGAATTATCTATACTCATGGAAATTACAAGGTATTTAAAATGAAGATAAATCAGTATTAATCATCCCCTAAACCCCTCAAAATCAGTATCAGAGATCCCTGAGGAAGGAAGGAAGTGATGCATTTATAATGGCTGATGATCTAGCTTAAGAAGGAGTTTTTAGTTTGATTATATTGAAAGACACAGACAAAATTTCTGTATTACAGAGAAACATATGCTGGTTGCATACCCATCAGCTACCCAGGAGTCAAAACCAAGCAGAAACAGTTGATGTACAACATCAGGTTTTTTTGCTAGTTCAGACATGCTTCTTATGATGTCCATAGCTCATTCCTATGGGACTGTGCTGACTCCAGCCTCCCCCCGCTGCTGGGGTACCTCTTCCCACAGTCACAATTACCCAGTCTGCTGTTCCCTGGTCTATGCTCACACCCTGGGAGCATGTCAATGAGATCACTCATGCAAACCATGCTTGAAATGCTCTCAAGTCAATGGCTGGCACTCTCTGCCCTGCAGCATCTGCTATGATGAGGAGAAAAGCTGAAGAAAATTAAAAAAATAATTATTTCAATTCTCACTAGCCTCTGTGGGTGACTTCAGCCATAGTAAGCTACAGAAGAATGTCCTGCACCTTACTAAAGATACTCCTGTAAAAAGTAATTGTGTTGCATTAAGGGACCCTTATAGACAAATAATTCAGCCACCAAGAATTATGTTCATTTACTTTAAAATATTTTTGTTTTATCAATCTGCCTTGTTATTTATGCATCAATCAAAACAAGTTACTTATTGCTAAAAAGGCAATGATTTATTTCAGCATCTCTCAACAACACTGCAGCCACATTTTGCTCCTAATTGGAATGCAAATGCTATGCCTGTATTGATATAAAGAAGTTTGGCAAATTGTTTCAAGGTTTATTGATGCCGCATAATACTTTACTTATATAAATTAATGAGTTTCTAACTGAAAAATGTATTTTACAAACTTTTTTTTTGTCCTAAGATGCAAATACAACACAGATATGGAAAACAATTCAACTTCAGAAGCCCTGTGCTTAGCAAGTCAATAAACAGATCTACACCAGCTAAAAATAAAACACATTCCTTTTCATTCCACAGAGCAAGAAAATTATCACAGAGATATATTTCTCCCCTTTAGCTTTGCACTAATCAAAATCCACTGTTTTATAAGAGTAAGAAAAGGGCATTTGCCACAATCTTGGCATTTGAGAAAGAAAAGAACGAACAGAACCATGTAGTGTCAGAGGGAGAAATATGATCATTTCAGCAGTTTAAGAAAAACACAGTCTTATAGATATTGAAAAAAGTTAGCAAAGAGCAAGACAAGTTTTGTTATGGCCTGGGATATATGCTTAGATAAATGACATGATAGTTCCAAAGAACACAAATGAAAAAAAAACCTGATTCAAGTTCATGAAATGTCAGACTATGGGAAAAGCTAGAGAGAATTTGACCCTAAAACCTATTTCTTAGAATATGATTCCTACTCTAAAATTCAAAGACAAGCCAAAACTAATAAACAATTATACAGTGTCAATGCTTATGCATAGCGAATCATGATGTGCAAGGCGAAGAATATCAGCAGTTCAAGTTACTAAGTGAACACTCAGTGAGGTGTATCAATTGCTCAAAACATTCACGGGGCAATGAGATGGCTGAGAAAGGCTGCAGCAAACTCACTCTTTTAAACACAGCAAAAAAGGCCAGTAAAGATGTGTGACTGGATCCAACTGGATCTTTGGAGTGCACCACTGAACAGGACTGGTTTCTTCAGTGTTGATAACACTGAATGTATGAATATGGACATTGCTGCTGAGAAGGTCATAAATACGAAATTTACAGTTGTGTTAAACAGCAAAGGGAAAAAAAAAATCTGTGAGGAATGACACTCAGAAAGCTAACCCCCAGCTTGATGGTCACAGCCAATATGCCAAGCCAGACTGTTCACCTGAGAACAGATCAAATATGTCTCAAGTCAGAAAGAAACGTCATGATGGAGTTAGGCTTTCAGCCACAGACACTGGGCATGGCTGTCCCGGCTGCCAGTGTGGGGTACTTGTGGCATCCCAGCTAGACAGCAGTGCACAGCAAGAGGTGAAACGGGTCTCTCATTGCAGCTTGAGGGGATCATATAGGATGAGGACAGTAAAGTACAATTCAGCAGATAGGAAGGAATTTATTCCTATTTAAGCAGAAGAATGAGTCTGCTGAAACCTAGATTTTCTATTATAAAACAAGCAATAGCAGCTCTAATAGCAGCTCTAACAGATAAGAGGGTATGAGAAGAGCACCGTGGACACATTTGCATTCTCCTGCTCATATCTGTTTCCCTCCCCCAGGTGAGTCTCAAGAGGTGGTGACAACTATCAGGAGACTAAATTTTACTAGCAATGGAGAAAACAGCTCATATAAGTAAGTTCCTTCCATGTCTTTACCACTTGGACAGCAATGCTGAGATGTGAACCATCATTTTTATTTATTTCAAAAAGATTTGATTTAAATTCTCTGCTGGAAGGCTCCAAGTGGAAGTGGAAAAATGCCAGGAGGAATGGGATTATCTGTTGTGATGTAGCTCTTTTTTTGAATTTTGCAGGTAAAATCTGTTCCTCTTATAAGCATTCCTTTGGTAAAAATTCAGTCTCAGGTGTTGCAATAAGCATCATCTGTGACAGTGAAACAGAAAAAATGTCATGTGTCAAACATTACAGTAATGACTTGAAGTTGTTGCCATCTACTTTCTGTATCCTCCTCTGAGTAAATTAAGTTTAGTGATTGCATTCCTGTTCACACAGCACAGACATCTCCATGAAAAGCACCACTGCAACCCTCCGGCTACACCTGGTAGAGAGGTCAAGTATTTAAAAGCCAACAACATTATCTAAGGCCACCTCCAGATGATCCTCTTCCAAAGAAGGTTACAGAAACAGCAGAGGGATAATGAGAGAAAATGTACATTAAGCACAATTTTCTTTTTGAATACACAGTTGAGATTGGTTTTGCTTTCTGTTAGCCAAGGACAACAAAAGCCGTAGCTGTGTAATAAACATTTTTTTGAGGAAGCTGGACAGAAATGCCCTTTAAAATTAATCTAGGGGGGAATAAAAACTCTTTCACTTAGCAACAGTCCCTTAGTCCCTCGACCCTTCTGAAAGTCTATCCCTCTAAAAGAGGTGCCTCTAGTCCTGTCTGTTCCTTTTGGGCTGTCAGCTGGGAATCGTAGCTCTCAGCTAATTTCCAGTATTTGGGTACTGTCTTGTTATACAGAGGCACCAGCTATTCCCACAGGTCCTTCAAGGGGCCACATGCACTGTTAGAGTTCTTCATCCCATGCTGTCAATATAACTGTCCATATTCTCTACAATGGCAAGAAAATTACTTCTGAAAGAAGAATGCTTAAGACCCCCCTGTATTTTAGACCATAAGTAGAACCTTGTGTCCCACTGGGCATTCAAAGAGCTGCTAGGCATGCCTTCTTGTGAAATTTCAGGGCACACAGTTCCTTCAGTGATTATATCTGATACGACTTCAATTTGCATCTGCAGAAGTTTAACACATCTCAGATCTTTTTGACAGCACTAGAATTTTTGCTGATGCCGAGAACATTTTGCTGCTAGTTTATATCCTTTCCTGAGGAAGCACAGAAAGACAAGCCAAAGCTTTAACTCTTCTAAGCTATTTTTTAAGTTTTTCTTTTGATACACAGCTTAGCCATAGGCATCTTGGTTGCTGGCTGCACTTTGTGTGTTCCACAAGCACTTTGGAACACTTCTCTAATGATGCTTGTTCTGAAATCTCTGTTTGCAGAGAGCTTGGTCAATAAGACATGTTCACCTCTAGCTTCTCCTTACGGTGTTTTCTAGGAATACATACCACTCCTACCTTCTGCGGTCTATTAGGGTATGTGGGGTACTACCCACAGCACCCCAGCATGTGTTATGTACTCCGGTTCTTGAGAGGGTAGGGCTGTCTCTGTGACCCTCTTCTGTGCTGTTATACCACATCTAAAGCTCAAAGTGCTGACATGAACTTCATGAAAACAAAAGAGAGATTCACAGGTTGGTACAAGCAAAAACAAATCTGAGGAGCCTATTTGCACACCCTAGGGTGGTATCTGTGCCATGTATATGCGCTGTGTATTTGTGTGGTACCAAGAAAATCTCTTTCTTCTGTTCCTGTCTTTTGTGAAGAGGGACAGAACAAGAAACTAGTTGCTATGATCTGCAACTGAAATACAGAAATGCTCTACAGGGCAAAGGAGTGGTAGGATAAGCTCTACAAAAGACAAGCAGGCTCAGTCAGCACATTGTTGCAGGCAGATGATGTGCCAGCAGAAGAGAACAGCAGTCCCAAGACAATTGTGGCTGGCCCACAACCTCAGTCTATGTCAATTCTGTGGCCTGTAAGCCAAAGGTTTGCTTTTTTTCCCACTCCCTTGCATACCACATGGCATCTCTAGCCTTACACAATTACTGACTTCTCCCTGGATCTTTGGGTGAGAGAAGTGAAGCTGAGGGCAGACTACTGATAGCAGCAGACAGTATATCAAACATTCAGTCTGAGAGCTGAACAAGGGTAAAGGCTTCTCTGTCTCGGAAGAATGTTCCTCCCTCATTCAAACCAGCTTTCTTGAACCTCCTGCACACATGACAGCAATCTGAGTCCAAGAACAGAGAAATTCGCTTTTCTGGCAATCCAGGTACTCTTTCACAGCTACACAGAAGTTGTTCCTTTTTACTCATGCTCTCAGTCTTTCCTGCTCTCTATATCAAATTACTGTGGTTATTCATGTAATTCCTATTTTACTGGAATTCACCCCTTGAAAGAGGCTGAAAAATTCTTTGTAGAACAGTTTGAACAGACAAAAAAAAATCTTCAGTGGATTACAGCTCATTTAATGTAGCAAAAGTTATTTAAATGAATGAAAATTATACTTAAACCCAGGCTGTTCTGCAAGATAATTACTTTCATTGCAAGATCATCATTACTCTAGCTACTGTGCTTTTGTAAGTTATGTGTCCTCTAATGATGGTCATGGTATCCAAACAGTGAGATACACACAATCAATTATAAAGCTGCTCTTGAACAATCTTCCATATATACCAATATGTGACTCGCATTAAATTCCTCACATTAACTGGTCTGGGGCCTCTGCCTGTCTGCAGCAACACAGCCTGTTAGGATCAGGTGTTTGGAAGAGATGATAGTTCGAAATGATTCCTTCTTCACAGAGACAGAACAAGAACTAAGAGGCAAACCTGCACTAATGCCTGTCTCCATAGAACATCAGAGAAGTCATTGATCCAAAAGATGCTAGATAATCCAATATTTCTCCTGGGCACCAAATAACATAAAAAGGGAAGAATTTTAGTGGATGGGGAAGCGGGGAGGGAGAGAGTCTGGGAAACTTGACCAGGCCAAATTTCGAGTGCTCACCAACATGCTACAGGCAGTACAAGGTTCTAACGACACACACCAAGGCATAGGATAACGGTAGCTTCCCTTCCCCTTTCCTCTTCCCTTCCCCTCCTTCCCGGGATGTTGCCCCCGCACGGCCGGCCCGCACCAGGAGAGGGCGCTCGGACACCAACCAAGCGCAGGAGTTGCTCTAATGAGCGCTCCCGGCTAATTAGCGCTGCGGTGCCGGCTCCCGTTCGGCGGGATTAGCCCGCTCGCACGCACAGCCGGCTGCAAGCGGGACCGCAGCGGCCAGGGCGTGGGTCACAGGCGTGCCGGGCTGCAGCGACTGCAGCCCACCGGCAGAAGATTCTCTTTCTGCTTTCCTTTTGCACTATGCCTGCCAAATTCTTCCCCAAGTCAGGGCAGCACTAAGGCTATTCCTTACTCCGTGACATTCCTGGGGGCTGTGAGACTCGTCATTGAATCTACTGCTGCTCCTTTTGCAGCGTGCAGTACCTACAGGGACGGACACACTGGGAAGCCAGAGCTGCTCCTGCAAGAATAACAGCACGCTGGCTTCTGTCCTCTTGCCACCCTCTCACATCCCACCTTTGCATTAGGCCTGGCATGTATACTGAGTGCTGATGAGGCAGCCACGGGGCTTCTGGAATGCAGAACTCATATCCGACCCACTGCCATGTCAAGCTTTGACCTCCCATGATGCTTAGGATGCCAGAAGCATCCCTCTAATGACTGCATCAGGAACGAATGTTCAGAAGACTCTACCCCACGAGGTCCGTCTGCCCCTGCCCCCTAACCCACGATCTGATCCATGAGGTCTCACATACCAGACAAAAATGGTGACATCCTTTGGTCCCCTGATCTAACCTCGCAGCCAGGTATAACTCCAAAGTTGTTCTTGTTTTCCGCAGGAAGTTGGGTGGTGACCTCCAGAGATCCCTCCCAAATCAAATGGCTCTGTGATTGTCAGTGCTGGGTAAGTACAGATAAAATATCCTTATTCCCATTTTACAATGCAGAAGCAAAAGTTAGAGATGGGTAAGTCTATTTTGACCTGAACATACAAGGACTAGGAAAGCTTCAGACATTGCAGACCCTGCAAGGTGATTGCCTCAGCCCATCCCTGCCTTCCTCTCTTCACTGTCCTGTTCACACTCCTTTTACAAACTCTATAAACAGTGTGGGGGCTGGGTTACATTAGATTACATATGGGTTATACTCCTGGATTCACTATACATATGAAAATCAACTTCATTGATGGTGGATATCCATCCTGTAGGGAGGTATGATGTTCTATGGGCCATCAAATTTACAAATTAAAAATGTTTCATTTGTAATCAGCAAGAAATTTCTTTCAGTGCTGGCAGGCAAAGAATTGTCACATTTTGTCATTACAGCTGCTCACTAGTGAGACTGCTGGCTCACTCTCTCTTTCATGTTCCACCACCACAAATCCAGAACTGGTTTAATTGAAGTCCCTCAGTCTTAATCAATTTGCTTTTATTGCAGCCTGGTAAGAGAACTTGCCCATAGCTATCAATTTGGTTTGATTATATAAGTGGATATTTTTAAAACAACATAGTCCATGCTTAACCTTATTTTTAAGTTACTGTGACTATTACAAGGGGCCAAATTTAACTCAGACTGGGTTAGCATACGATGAAGTTTGTTTTATGTTGTTTCTGCAACTGCTTTGATAATATGGTAAGAATATAGGCTTGACCTAGTGGATGCTGCTGTACACTTGCATTTGGACCTCTCAGGAGTCCCTGGATAGGCTGTGTGCCACACTTTGGTTTTCCATCTGCAAAAGGCAGGTAACAGTTCCCTGCCTGGCAGGGGGAGTGGGACTAAAACCCTGCTAGGATTGCAAGATGCACAAACACTGCATCAGTGAAGGCCATAAAGGTGCCAAGAACAGATATCTATCTACATATTCAGGCAGCTACAGACTTATTGTGGCTTAATCAAGTTTAAACATTTTAAGATAAAAGCTGCTATTTCAAGCTTCTTAGTCTCAAGGAAATCCATAATAAAAACAAACCATCAGCACGGAAATAATTTGGATTATTCACACTCAGAAGAAGTGAGAGAAATCATTTGTCAAGGTCACTTTTGAGACTTTGACAGACTGAGGAGAAAACAAAAAAAATCCAGCATATGAAATCCAAGACAAAAAAAAAGACATTGGATTAAAACTTTTTTCCCCATTACCTATTCAAATGCAGAGGTAAATCCAGTCTTTTATCTCCAGCTGAATACTCCTGCAGGCTGAAAATTAAAATGGGTTTGTACATAAAATGCCAAATTTATCTTTTCTAAAATGCCTTACGAAGAGGTCTGGGGCATTGATTTGGTCCAGAACATTTATCTATTGGGTAAAGATCAGTTAATCTTGAAAACATTGCAGCCCTTCATTTGCCATAGATTGCTGGAGTGTCAGGAGACAACTGCTTCATGATGTACCCTCTCCTTGTCAATTCTCAGATCCTGGTCTAATTCAAACTGATAAATTAGAAGACTGGCTAACTTTTAACCTCTGGTTAGAGATTTTCCTCCCAAGTGTTGGCCCACAGGAAATTCTTGTTTTAAATATGCTGCAGTGACACTAGCAGAGTCTTTCCATCAAAAGGAAATTTTGATCCAGCAAAAGTGCAAGACTGGTCCTGTTGCCAACTCACTCTCTTGTGTCCAAGTTTTAGAAATGCAGTTGCTTGTACAGACAGCAATAAGCACTACCATTCATTCATAGCCTCTTACTACAAGGATGGGCCTGAACTACCAGATTCTGGTGTGAATCCAAAGTGTACCCCATGTCTCCCTAATTCTGGATTTAGAGTTTCATTCAGCCACAGTTCTAATAGAAAGAGTCACAGACCCAGTCACAGAAACAGAGATATACACGTCCCTAAGGGGGAACTTTCAAACATATATGGGCTTAACTGGATCCTTATCTCCATAACTAATGACCAAAGGAGCATGAAAATCAATGTTACACACTATGTGTATAATAAGCTCTTCAGTACTACCTCAGCCTTGTAACAACGGTATGTTCTGTGTGTGTACCCGTCTGACGTGGGCAAGCTGTACACTCAGTGGAATGGATTACTGGGGCAATTCTGCATGAGTTACTTGCTGCAGAGAAGATCTGGAACCTTTTCTGTAGCAGATCTGTTGTTCTCCCACTTCTGCACTTCAGTGAACCCCTTTGGTCTGAGGCTTCTCCTAGTGAGTTGCTTCATTCCTCTGCATTAGGGTGCATGCGCAAAGCACGTGGGAACATTCGTGTGGAGCCTTTACACAGCAGCAAAAGTGTCATACATCTGTTTTGCAAAATATAGAGTGTTTCATATGCAAGTTATTAGCCAGATATAGGTACAGATATAGATAAATGTCTGTATAGCTCTGAAAAATGGTTCACTTTTCTGTGCAGTGGATAATTCATTTTAAAACTGCTAACACCAGAGAAGAGGCAAGACATTGTTCTTAGATGGTGTTTGAGGGATGAAAGCAGTTGGTGAGGGCTTCATTTAGTAGCTGGAGTGAAGCACTGCTATTCAACTCAAAATGAATAAAATATCGTTGTGAAAACCTTCCCACCAAGTATAACAAAATATTTTCTCATAGTTTTTAACCTTGTATTTCACTCTTCATTTTGGCATTTGATTTCAAGTAACATATTTTTCCTTCTTTCTTTCAATGGAAATGGAGATCAAAGAGCACTGTAAATCCAGAGAAGCTCTGTTACAGAGCTTGCCAGTTACCTTTTGCTTCTGCTACCCTTTAACTGTAATAAAAATGTGAGAACACAGAACTGGAAAGGACCATCTGGAACCATCTGTGAACCGTTCCTTGCACTGTAGGCTACTATGAATTAGATGTTTAATTACAAACAGTGCATAGAACATCTACTCCACATGCCACAGGCCATGAAACAGTTCCTATGTAACACAATTAGGAAAGAGGATGAATAATAATGAACATCCAGAACTATAATGTGACATAGAAAGAATACAGCATCAAGCATCATCAGCATCTAACTACGGGGAGCTAAAATCATTTTAGGGTAAAATGATTTTGAGAAATAAAGCATGAATTTTGCTGTAAGAAGGAAAACCCCCCCCAAAAATCCCAGCATCCACTACACTGACCCAGAGGAATATTTTTTCTTAACTTCAAAACTTTGCAATCCATTTAGCTTGGAGTCTGTGAATCAGATTCACCTCCCACTCACTTCCAGGAGAGTTCGTGATGGATGCATGTGTTATTGCCTGTAATTCATGTCCTTTTCATTTCCCCCATCAATAGTACTACAGTCACTGTATTTTAGCCATTAGGAGTGTCTGTAAAAGCTAGAGAACCCCATGCAGTAGAAGTCAACCCTGGGCCAACTCACCTGGCTTGTGCCTGTACTACAAAGGGTGTTGTTGGAGTTCACTGATCTGCTGCCAGTGGCATTGTAAGGGAAATATAAGAAGTATTTGAGGCTGTGTTAAAGGTATAGCTTAAAAAGACAGTGCATCAAAAATGCTGCAGTTTTGTGTGCTGGGATGAAAAATGTTCTTTCTTCACATTCATTCCCAGTAAGTCTTCCTCAGAGAGTGTCACTTTTTTGTCTAAAAAGGAGAAGTAATGACTAATGGGTTCTTTAACTGGATAGCTTTTGGGTTTGGAGGGTATCTTCTAACATTAAGGGCAGACTGAATCCCAGCAGCTTCAGTTTGCCATAATCATAAAACAGAGCTTAAAACAAGTGGCAAGAGGTTGTGAAATAAAAAAAAAAAATTAAAAAAAAAATTTAAAAAAAAGGGAGAGAGAGAGAAAAAGCAGTCTACAGCTTTTTTTTTTTCTCCCCTCATCCTTATGGGCCAATCAAGAAAAATGTGGTCTCTGTAAATGGAAGATATTCCTCAAATACATTAAGTGGAGCTTACAGTGTCCCAAAAGGGCTATTCATCACTTCCAACAGGAATATGCCCTGGGAAGCTGTCACTAAATTTTAAACAAAACCAAAACAAAACAAAAAACAAACAAACAAAACAAAACCAAAAAAACCAACAACAACAGAAGAAGAGCTATCCACTTATCTCATCATTTGGTTAACTCTGATTTCAAGGAGTGAATAGAGAAGCCTTCACTAGATTTTTAAAAAGTGCTCCAAAGCCCAATGCCTGTTTTCTCCACCTAGTTCCCTCCTAGGTTGGAGAGATATCCAACAATTCCTATAAGTACTGTCTTGCATTAAAAGTACATTTTAATTACTTTCATATTACATGGGATTTAAATATTATTTTTGTACTCGTTTAGAAAAAGCTATTAAAACCCAGACAGAGCAATTCAATACTTCACTGACAGACAGTTTTAAATACCATTGGCATGTATTAGTGTCCATTCTGCCTGAGCTTCAGCAGAATTTTTGTAATTAAATTTAAGATTCTTTAGGGATTGTAAAATGAAAAAAAAATGGTCAAGGTTCAATCTTACAAAGCACTAAACATTTTCAAGACAGATTGAGTGTCCTCAGTTTTATCTTAAGCCAAATGAAAGCTGATGTGCTCAGTATCTATCAGAAGTGCTCAGCACTTTGCAGGGTTAAGTCTCCCAAGAATACTGACAAGCCTTTAGAAAACACTCTCATAATGACCTCAACCATGACCTGAGGGACTACTTCTTGTGAGGCCAGAGATAACTCAGCATCTGTGTGAGTTCACACTTGAGACTTTCCTGACCAGAAATGGTTAAATTCCGCAAATTGCAATTTAGTGGTCAGGTTTCAAGACACAAGTTACTGTCTGTTAGGAAGCAAGACCTATAAATGAATTTTATTTGCAGTTCAACTATGGTAAGAAGAAGTACGCTCTATATGCTATGCCACTATTCTCAGGAGACTTCCAGCTTCGACTGAGAAGATTTGGAAAAGAAGAACCTAGTTATATTGACTCCACACTATGTTAGAACTTTTGCATTGAATTGGTCTGTGGAGCATGAAAAGAACAGACACATTTTAAATTTCACTGAAGTTTCACTTTTTGTCTATAGAGCAAAAGGTAAAACTAAGCATACATGTTGTAGAAATCAACTTAAATTTGTAGAAGCTACTAAGTTTTGAAGCTGTCTGATCCTTCAGTCACAAATGAAACCCAGCATGATGCACTTCACTAACCTGATCCTTTTTCTGGCCTGATTGTATTTATCCCAGGGTGCTCAAAAGAGCTGGCTGATGTCACCGCAAAACCTCTCTCAGTGGTTTTCCAGTGGTCTTGGCAATCTGGAGAAGTCTCAGTCAACTGAAAGCTGCTAAGTGCCCCAATTTTCAAGAAGACCAAGAGGGATGATTCTGGTAACTATAGGCCTGTTAGTCTCACTTCAGTGCCTGCTAAAGTTATGGAGAAAATTTTTATGGAAGTTATTGAAAAACACTTGAAGTAAATGGTAACAGCCAGCATGGCTTCATGAAGGGAAAATCCTGCTTGTCAAACAATTTCATTTTATGACAAGGTTACCCACTGAGCTGACCACCAAGAGGAAGCACTTGTAATGTTTTTGGGTCTCAGTAAAGCTTTTTATACTGTCTGTTACAAGATCCTTCTGGACAAAATGTCCAGTCCGCAGCTGGATAAACACATCATGCAGTGTGTGAGCAATTGGCTCACAGGTTGGGCACAAAGGGTTACAGGGAATGGAGTGATTTCAGACTGGTGACCTGTTACTAGTGGGGCTCCACAGGGCTCCATCCTCAGCCCTGTGCTCTTCAACCTCTTTGTGAATTACTTGAACACGGGACTGGAAGGGATATCAAACAAGTTTGAAAATGACACTAAATCAGGAGGAGCTATTGACTCCCTCTAAAGCAGAGAGGTCCCACAGAGAGACCTGAACAAATCAGAAGATTGGGAAGCAGCAACCACGTGAAGTTGAACAAAGAGAAGTGCCAGATTCTGCACCTTGGACAGGGCAAATCTGGATGTATGGACAGACTAGCAAATGAGATGCTGGAATGTGGCAGTGCTGCTTGGCGAAAAGCTGAAAATGCGTCTCTAGTGCCCTGGCAGCCAGGAGGGCCAATCGTGTCTTGGAATGCACCAGGAGTTGGACTCTATGATCTCTGCCTCTTTTCTAGTTGAGCACTAATAGCTCAGAAGTGAAGGGCGACACCTTCACACCTCTACTGTGCAGCAGGATTTGGGAAGGATACCATGCAGGTAGAACTGTGATGGAAAGCTAGATCAGCAGGATGTGTCTGTCAAGTGAGAACTGATCAAGGAGGCAAGACTGAAGAAAATGGTTTGTTGCAAGTATGCTTAGGCTGGGAACCATAATGGTTGAAACTGGGCAGAAATTTGGCCTTGCTTTTTCTCCCAAAGGCATTATACCCACCCCAGTATTAATCGTTTCAGCTTCTGACATAGTGGTACATGTTCTGTCAAGAAAAAGAACCTCTTTTCCATCAGACTCCCCCATCCACAGAGATACCTTTCATCTAGTGCTTGACCCATCTATATTACTTTAACTGGATGCTGTAAAGAATGGTGCCACTGCCAGAAGGCAAATTGCTACACTTTTTATAGCTTAGCTTAGCTAGTATGATTAAATCTCTCAGAATCAGACTACTACAGCATATAATGAACTTGCATCTTGTCAAATGAAAGGGACAGCCAAGTGACAGAAGGCAGTGGCTTAATATGACACTGCATTATAATGCAGTTCTGGAGAATAAAATTCAATTGAAATTATTTGGATGGAAAATGTTCCATCATATGCAAGTTTTTTTTCAAGAAAAAATGTTGACTTGGCTGGGCTGAAGCATAGTAGAAAAAGACAATTTTCCTTTATATCTTCCCCTGGAAATTAAGACAGAAAAAGTATCTACAATTTCTGTCCCAGTAGAAGTGCCAGTCATTCAGCAACTGACAAATGGGCTTTGAAAATAATTTTCAAATTGCATTCATAATGATAGTATGAACATTTAGAAAAAATAAAAATGGTTGAAGTAATAGAAAATTTCATAAATATTTCATTAATATTTTATCCAGGTTTGTGAAGTTTTTTTTTCCTTAACTTAGATTTTGATTTTTTAAAAAATTCTGTTGTAGCTGGGAAAAATTAAAAATATTCTAGCAGCCCTCACGCCTTATTCTTTTCTGCCAGTCCTGAGGACTCCTGTAGCCCTAAACAATACTTTTCTTTTATCAGGGACTTGTATTCCATAAAAGACAAAAAGTAATTTGAAAAAGGCTCCAGATTTAACTGGGCAGACAAGGATACGAGAAGAAAACTAGGATTATGTAGAGAAGCTTATATAATAAAGGAACTATGAATGCATGAACAAGACTGCCTTTTGGAAATAAAGAAGTGTGAAGTTACATGGAATCACACACAGACTTCATGAATTTCCTGACTCTTTTTGAAGAAAAAAGCAAAAGGTCCTTTGTTCAATACAAATAATAAAATAACAAGAATTACTGCTGTGGAGAAAGGGTGGGACAGGACTCAAGATGTGGCTTCAGCAATGATCTGAATGTGTTGCTTCAGTTTTCAAGTAAAGATGCAGATGTTGAGCCTAAAGGGCAAGGATATAGTGTGAATGCAAATGAGATTTTGTAAGGGACACCTCTGAAGCAAAACCAAAACTGAAACAGATAAGCATGCTCAAATCACAAGGTAATTGCCACCCCAATTTTTACTTTTTTTAAAAATTGGCCTGTTAAATAGTAAGCCTGGTAACAATCTGTTAATCAATCTGTCAAGCTGTGGGAGCACTGAATTACTGGCAAAATTTGAATGTGGCTGCCAGAGATAACAGGGGGGAGTGTGATCCAGGCAAAAAAAGGACATTTGAGTGATCTCATGAGGACTTTAAAGGAAAGAGTAATTGAGGGCATGCAGCTACATGCAGCTGAGTAATAAAAACTGCACTGTTTCTTCAGAGGTACTGTGTGACAGAACATCCACAAATCTTTCTTTGAATTTGACAAAAAATTCCTAGAAAAGCAAGACCATTTGTATTCAAGAAAACATTTGTTATGATGCCACAATAGATATTATTAGGAACTTTAAGAGGAATTGTACTTTAAAGCTCAGTCATGTCCCAGAACAGAGTATGGAGAACTGATATTTTCAAATCTTCTCCTCTATGGTGAGTAGGACTTCTTTCCCAGTGGTTTTCTCAGGAACAAAATCTGGATATTTTAATGAAAGTCTTCAGGAACTCCAAGAGAATATACTGCAATGATGGTTGAAAATGTGACCTATGATTAGTTAGGATTAACATGACTTAAAGAAGAAAAACTTTTAAAGACAGTTACAAAGGCCAGAGAGGATGATTGTGATGACACTTCATTACTGGCAACCTAAGCTGTCATCAGAAGACACTTTATATCCTGAATACAAAGAAGAAATATCCAAGAACAAAGATGCCAATTAGGAGTGATACGCAGCTTGGCAAACATTACAAATGCACTAAAGTTAAAAAACTCTGTCCTGAAAGATAAGCTGAACAGGTGGAGGAGTTCTCTATCTATTGCACAGTACCAAACATGCCAGGGCTTATGGCATTGAGCACACAGTCACTGAAATGGAAATATGTGAATTGTGACTACGGCTGGTGGATCTCACAGACCTATGGTGACAGCGTCAATGCTTCTGACAAACTCAGAAATCCCTTGACCCCTTGTCGACAGGATGGTGACCAGCATCCAGTCTTCCCAGTGGTCTGTGCACTTTTCTCCCTAAGGTCACAGGAGCTGTAACAGCCTGGGTCACCCTGTGAGCTCTAAGAAGCACAATGTTCCTACTGTGCAATCTGTCTCGTAGCACAAAAAGAGAGACTATTTTCAAGAAGAGCAGTAACCTGGTTTTGAACAAGAATCTCTGAAGACTCCACAAGGGCTCAAAAGTAATAAATGAATGTCAGTTTGAAACCAAAATATAATGTAAAGCCCTTGACAAGGAAGCTTTTACAAGAAAAGTGACAAGAAAACATTTATCAAGACATGAGCTGGGGGCTGCTAGACTGGCCTGGTGCACCTCGGTGTGAAAAAAGTCAACCTCAGTCATTTATTAATTCTGTAAGACAACTAAAGGAAGTTAAGACATCAACAGTGAGCCTCATCTACTTGAGTGCTACAATGCAATGTTTCTTACTGCTTTGCTCTACTATCCCAACCATTAGGAAGCAGAGTACTACCCCCCCTAAATTCACCCCTGCCGTTTGGTTGGAGGGAATGAGATATGATGTCTGTGGTGCATATACAGGATGAAGAAATTGTACTCAAAAAGCATAAATTGACAGAACAATCCATACAGATGTGCTTCAAAAGTCCACCTCCTTTCTGTTACTACTAACAATTGGCTGGTGAAGCACTTGGATTCACACACACAAAAATCATTCTCACTCACTGATTTATATATATATATATATATATATGCAGATGTACTCATAAATGAACATAAAGAAACTGAATCAAACAAATACTAGAGAACATAAAATTTCTTAAAATGTTGCTGGGTAATGTATTATATTTTGCAGCATGGTGCTAATGCACATTCAAGTATATTACAATGTAAAAATGCAAATACTTAAGTGAGGTCATATGGAGCAAATTATCAAATCTAGGCACAATGAATTTTATGAATAAGCACATGAAATAATTCCAGCCAAATTATAAGCTGAGTAATTCTCTTCAAACTGCCTATATTTTACTTGAGGTTTGAAATGGATACAGAATTCTTTATTTCCTAGGCTAAACTTTTTTGGCTGTGAATTTTGTCTTCGTGAAAGATGCCAGATTAGTGGCCTGGAGACCAAAATCCCCCTTATGCACAGAACATAGCATGTTACAAGCAGAAGCAGTGCAAGTTCTCTTCATTCTCCAAGTAACACTGTCCAAACATGGTCAATTGCTTTTTAAGGGTTATAGCATATTTCACAGAATCACACAGAATCATTTCAAGAAAAACTGGAGAGAATTAGGCAAAATGGTATGTATGACAAATATTATAATGTTACATATTAATCAAATACCTTTGAGAAAGTTGGATATTTTAAACATTATGGCAATTTATGGTTAAGCTGAGTGGACTGGAAGATTAAGCATGATCAGTTGACATGAGGTTAAGTGGCCCTTATCTATTGTAATATGTATTTCTCCAAATCACCTTATTTTATGGGTGTTCTTCAGTGATACGATTTCCCATTTTTTCTAAAGCCCTTTGTACCTATTGAAACTTGAGATTCTGCTGAAATATTGAACAGCATGCTATTTCAATGAACATAAATTAGATGCAGAGGAGTGCCAATAATTGGTAAAGGAAACAAAAAGTATTAATGAAAATCCATGATCAATAGGGGTTAATTGCAGAAATAAATAATTCTTGTCCCAGTTAGCTTATAAATCAGGTACAAAGGAACACCAGCAATACATCAGGTCAAATTCTATTTGGAACTTTTATGTCAGCAATAATGAAAGAAAAAGAGCAAACTTATTTTTTACATGTTTAAACATTATAACTACTTCTGTTCTGTATTTTTTCTGTAAAAAAAAGAAAATGGGAGATTGCACAGATGCTTTATAATGGATTACTTTCAATTTTAGCAATAATTACAGATGTTGTTTGCCATAATGTACTCATGTTAACAAAACCCAGGTCAAATGCATTTTTTCAAACATTTTGAAGGAGCTGACTTCAATGCTCTGTTATCACTCAAGTTCTGGGTTTTAATATTTATAAAATAAAGAGAAAATTCAGATTATTAGAAAAACCCACTTAGTTTCGTTACCCTCTTCCTGATTCCTAGATTCAGTTATGCTAAACAACCTTTCCTAAGTTTAAAACAGGTACAGAAGATAAGAATTTATTGCACATTGGGAACTGCTTAGAACGGTGCAAATCATTTTAATTTCCCCAAACCTTCCAGTGTCTCAGTATTATAATCTGAATACATTATGTGGAATATAATTTTTAATCCTTACTGGTAACTGCTAAAGGCAATGAAAGCTTGGTGTCATAGTAGCAATAGTAATAATACAGATCACCTAGGCAGAGTGGGCACTTGACAGTGCTCTAGATAAGTGACCTGTCTTAATTGCTGACTGAACTTTGTAAGTTCTGGTCAAGTGCATTACAGGTGTCTTAGCACTGTGGAGACCAACCCAATACACCTTTCAACAGAGAATACCTGTCATACTCACAGTATGTGGCATTTCGCCCCAGGAGAAAAAATTAAGAGGTCACATTAATTAACATTAAAATGAGCAAAGATCTTTGTATTGTATTGCAAAGGACTAACAAACTGGTGCTTTTTCTGTCTATCAAACTATCCTTTTTTTGTTTGTTTGTTTATTAGTTTGTTGTGGGGGGAAGGTTTTTTGGGGTTTGCGTTTTTTTGTTTTTTGTTTTTTGTTTTTTTTTTTTTTTTTAAGTTGTTCAAGCAGGAACACAAAATCATAAAGGTTTTGGGAAAAAATACGAGAATAATTTAACCTAGGGGGCTGCTGATTGGTGAAAAACATATGAAGCTCAAATAATTACCCTTCCAAAGAGAATGTTAATATGTAATTTTATGATGTTTTCTAAGTCTCTACAGTAAAAGAAGGCATCAGATAATAAAAATATCTCTAACTATCAGACAAACATCACATGCTGTCAAACTAAGTCCGGGTGTGTTTCCTTCTCTGGTGAGAAAGAATCATTTGCCCTAATGAAATAACCCTTTTTAGTCTCTAAATTACTCTTTCCAACTACACTTCTCTTGAAGGTATTTTTGGTTTGAAAATGACTGAAATATGGAGGCAAATGTGAAGGGTAGAATCTGTCTCTTCCTTGGTCTTAGGCAATAGCTCAACAAACATTGACCTCTTAGCAAATAACTAATTACATATACTTCAAAAATCAACAATGAAAAAAATGTCCTCAAAATCTAGCTTATTTCTCTTTTTTTATACAGATAGATGTACAAGCAGACAAACATTTTATGTTATCCAAAACAAAAACACACAGAAAATGTATACTGGAACTTATCAGTGCTGGAATCACATGAAGAATATGAGATAACCTCTATCTGAAACACTTCAATATATTATACTATGGATGATGATGTTTTACTATAATAAATACCACTGATGTTTTATATGGCAAGTGACTTCATCTTATATGGATCCCCTGGAATGTCCTAACTTCCAGTTAAAGATATTCTCTTTCATCTCTAAATAGATTACACCTTCAGCAGGTGTTTGAAATAGGGAGACTTGTGGCCTCATAAAGGGGGAAAAGGTGGATGATTGGTCAGACATGTAAAGTGAGAGCTGGTAATCATTTTCATGTGACACACAAGAGATGTTATAGCAAAGCTGACTAAAGCTGAGCATGATTTAGCCAGTCTTCTTCAACAATGATGTCACTCTGTTCTTGCTTTCTATAAAGTTATGATTAATAAAAGGGGAGGATTATTACAGTAACTCACTCTTAGTGGGCAGTGGGTGACATCAACAGCAGCTGAGCAAACTGACCAAATTTTGTTGTGTGTTACTGAGGGTTTTTTTTTTCTCTAGCAGTGACTAACAAGGGGCTAACAGTGTCTGACAGCACAAAGGGCCCTTGAAACGAAGGATGCTTCTGGTGGAACTTCTGAATAGGAGCCACCATTTTAACTCTTCCACTTCATTTTATGGCTGCAAGATGCTCTTTTGGCCTGCAGCAAGCTCTTCCCTTTCTCTGTTAATGCACAAACACTCAGACTCAAAACCAGTCAAAAGCTATCCCAGCGGTCTTTCCAAGACAAAGCTGCATGGTCCACATTTTCTGCCTCATCTACTGGTATTGGAATAACTTTTTTTTTTCATTGCAAATTACAGAACATCTTTACAAAAGCAGCTTGGGCATCTTCAGAGCATGAATTTTACCAGGAACAACACAAAAAGTTAGATATATTATGGAGAATCCTGAGCCTCTGGTTCATCTGTGGGAGAATACTGGGTTTAATTACATTTTCTTTTTTCAAATTGATAGAGACTTACAACAATCCTGTTTGCTAATTAACCTCTGCAAATTTGCCCTCCCTAAAATTATACTTGGCCACCTGGAAATATTTACCAACTGAATTGAAATGCTTATGTGAAAAGACTTCCAGTGTAAATTGAAGTCTTACCCCTACAGAGTAACAGCACTTACATGGTGCAGCCCTGGATATAACTACAGGGTGCTCTGAGAGAAGGCCAGATACTTTGAGCTCTTTCCCTCAATTTTTTTTTTCTGTGAGGTCTACAGTTTTTGCATTGATAATATAAAGAGTGTATGACACTACTTTCAACTACTCTGTCCTACAGGCACTAAGACAACAGTTCCAAGAGGGAGCTGCAGAGGCTGGACATTACATTTCAAAAATGTTCCCCAAGCTAGGACAATTCAAATGCCTTTTCTAAACACTATGAAACAAAAGGTAGAGTGTGAAAGCTAAACATTTTCTTGTCCAAGTACTAATAATGTTGTACTTCTCATTTTCAGAAAGACTTCTTGAGAAGGAAACAAACAGAATTTTCTAAACTGAATCAGTGAATAATGGTCCCAGTGGTAGTATCTGGAAACCCATGCAGCAGATGAGCTGAGAAGTACTACAGGTACTGAAATGGTCAACCTCAGACCAGTTAACTGTATTCTAAATATTTTCTGTCTGAGGCTTTGTGCATCTTGGTGTGTTTTTACAGTTCATTAGTAGGTAGCAACATATTCCCATTTTAATCCTGACTGCAGACTCCTTTGGTAGCCCTGAACAGCAAACTCCCACCTCATACCTTCAAAGTTAAAAAAGTGACATACATATTTCAAAAGATTTAGTGATTAATCAGCTGATTTCTTAAATATATATATATGTATATATATATATATATATATATGCCAAGTATTCATGCTACCAGGGATCAGTAACTTTTATCCCTTATACTTAGCTTCACTTTTCAGTTAGAACACATTTATAAGACAAGTTTAGATTCTCTACAGTTCATACTCTGTGTTAGCCTATTACTGAATCTCAGAATATGCTGGGGAACAACTAACTTTTACTTCTGGGATGACGGGACTTTCAGCATATGCCAAAATATGTCTTACATCTGTAACTCTGATGTCCAAATATGCCTATATTTAGATGTCCAAATAGCTCATTATATGTAGAGGTCAGGTATTGAAATACCTAGCTGTCCCTTAAGCAGTTATTTCATGTCTGTCAGCTGGAGAGCTCAAATGAATCTACTAGGGAGGCTTTCACATAAAAGAATCACCTCCTGACTTTCACCCCTCTTTCTGAGTCAGATACTGTCCTGCCATTCCAGCCTAACAGCCTGTTTCTGTTTCCAGATGCTGACATACAGCAGACTTCCCATAAACATTAGGACATCCGGCCATACCTGGGCAATTCAGACCAGCTTTGAAACTAGACAGCAGAGGCAGTCTTTCCCAGTGATTCAGCTTCGAGACTATGAGAGAGCAGTCTAATGTATACAGAAGATGTTTTCTTAACTTTTCATCTTAACCAGACCTTGACGTGATTCTTCATCACTGGCTGAGGAAATGTTTCCAATTGCCTCTGATCAAAGTTAACCAATAATCTGATACAGTGTTTTTGCTCTTAAAAGCACTCACCAAAATGACTGTGAGGTGTCTGGATTAAGTTTTTATATATGACACTTTTCTCTGTTCTAGAGCAGCAGTTCAAACCCAACCTGTGTCAGTTGTGATTAAACGTGGTTATTCACACTTCCTTTTGTCTGTGGTAGATTTCCTTTGAAACTGGTGGCAAGAGATGGGCTTTTCTGAAGGTGACTCAGGGCAGGAACAGTTACATTTCGCCCTGAATCACCTTCAGGAACTTTCTTGTTCTTTCCACAGCATTGAGACAGGAATGCCTCACTACCACGTAAGGACACTTCCTGAGTAGTCCCCCTGGTGGTCCATCTAACCCCTTTTTCTCATTCCAACATTAGCAACAATTGATGTTATTTGGAGAGAGAATGCGAGCCTGGCCGCTCCCTGCAGGCCTATCCCTTCAAGATCCCCGGCATCTGCAATTGTTGTATTAAGGATATGTCCCTGCCTATTCCCTCTGGTAGTTTTAAATGGACCTTCTTGAGTCCTCTAATACTGCCTCCACAGCCTCCTGGAGCTCAGTCTCCAATGCATAAGCTCTGTATCTGTTTTAAATCTTCTCCTACTAGTTTCAACGCATTCCCGCTAATACTGCAGGATTTGGTGGGTGACAGTTCGGTATTCACCCTATCTACCATCTTCATGGTTTTTTAATCCTCAAGCACATGTTCTTTCAGCCTTCCCTTCTCCAAGCTGCTTTTCAGTTTTTTTATTAAGCAGCTGCTCCAAAACCTTAATAGTTTTAGTTTCTCTTCTCCAGCTCTCTTATGTCCTGTCTGAGATGCAGAGACCAGAACTGCAGACAACATCCACCTCATGGATACACCATATATATAGAGGCTACATGGTGCCCTCTGTCTTGCTCTCACACTATTCCTAACATCCAATTTTTGATGGCTTTTTGAACCGCCACTGCACATTACATTTTTAAGTTTGGATACCTCTAAATGATACATCTGAGACTCATCTCTCCCTTGTCTGCAGATACCCCTCATTAATACTTCCTTGAATGTCACTTCTACAATTGGCTATTTGCTGATTTGTATGAAAGGACTCACTTCTTTCAGCTCATCTCCCTCTCAAAGCTAGACACTACAGCAGGCAGCTCTGCTGAATGTCTCCAGAACTTGTTGAACCGAGGGCATGAGCAACTGTGTACCCAAGAACTTGGGTGAGGAAGATTGTCCTGTGGCTGTCCCTGCTGTTCTCTCCTCTGAGCGAGCAGATTAAATTATCGTTCAAAGCTGTCAATTTGACTCTGATCACGTGAGATAAATTCAGTTTAAGGGGCAAAAAAAGAACCAGAACTAACCCTCTCAAAGAAGAATCTGCTTTATGAGAAACATCTGAACACTTCTTTGTTGTTTTTATACTTCCTAGATGCTTGGTTACTGTCCCTGAATGGGCAGCTTCAAAGGAGCAATTAAAAATGTGTGCATAGACGCACAGTTGAGCCCTGTTTGCACACAAAAACTTTATTCTGAGCTACCTTATGTCACCCCTTTTAGAGGAGTCATCATGAGGGCATGACACCAATAAGCAGACAATGAATAAAGAAAATAACTGTTTATAAGTTCATAGTTGGCATACAAAAGTTATTGAAGAGGAACTGATATTCTAGGCAACTGGCCATCACTGCTGCCTATCAACGCTCTGTTCCCCCAACTGTTACTGGGTATTATAAAGCTCATTTTGAAAGCACTTCTCCAAGACCTGTGAGCTTGGCAGGTACTATTTTGTCCTTACTGATACAGAGGCTTAAGCCTAGTTGTTCGTGCACATTGTAGTCTGTAAACAGACAACAGGCAAGTAGGTATTCAACTGTCTACATGTTACATGTCCCACCTGCACTGAACTGTAAGTATAAAATTTTAACCATAAAATGTGAAGCCAACTTAAAAAATTTAACAGATTAGAGGACCTCATACCCATTCCAAAAGTTCAACTTCATGCTACCAAGTTAAATCTCAAGATTTATAACCCCAGATTTGAGGAAAAATCTGAGATAAATTCTCAAAACATAGGTAGGTTTACATTTGAACCTGGAAACTCAGGGTAATCTCCTGTTTGTTAAGACAATGTTGGGTCAGGGGCATGTGCATGGAGAAGCGGAGCAGCTTCATGATGTCAATAAATGTTGACTGTCTATTGTACTCCTCTCACTTCCCCACATGTGAAATGCTCTCATTAATTTCTTGTTTCCCTGAAAATAAGAATTGAAGCCTAACCCATCCCTCAGATTTAAACTGTGTCTCTCTTGGAAATGAGTTCAAACATTATTTTAAATAGCCCACATGAAAACTAGTGACCAGGAGAAAAAAAACAGCAGCAAGGGCTTGTTTGTCATTTTTGATCCACAGATCTCAGAAGAGATACTGATTCTTTCCACTTTACAGATGGGGACATAAGATATTTGTCCTCAGTAGTTGATGATAGAACCATAAAATCCAGATTTCCTGGGTTGCCATTTAGCACTCTATTCAGTTAACAGTTGCAAGCAGTCAGGCTTCCTCTTAAAATTTTCACTGCAGAACGTATTTACTTCATCTACAGTGATTTGCTCCACAGGGGATTCACAGTGACAAAGTAGCAATCATGCAGAAGATCAATATATACTTCTTAAAATTCACGTGTTGGTGTCCTCAGTACATCACTTATGTCAGTTGTCTGCTGGTTACTCTCGCAGATGGGAGTATCTGCTGATGTGTGACACTGCAACTTTTCCCAATGGCCTGTACATGACGACTACCTTGGAAGATTTGCCAGTGTAATCTCTTGTTGAGTTCAATTCAGTGAAAAGAGAAAGCTTATGCTCTTCATTCAATTCCCTCCCACACATCAACAGATTTATAAGTAATCAAAACTTAATATGCAAAATGTATCCCCATCATGGAGGGAGATAAACCAAGATGAAATTGGGACCTTTCAAATGAGACAAAAACTGGGATCTGCTTTTAAAAGGAAAAGCCAAAACGTAAACATTAATATGGAGAAGTTAAATTAACCAAATAGACTTTACATCAGACCTTCTACTGAAATCAGAAGAGCTACCCCAATTGATATTAACTAAAGGTCCAACATTCCTCTTGCAAACACAGTGGTAAATCTTTCTAAAATCCACAGGCAATATTGCTTTGGGGAATACCTCAGTGAATGATCATCTAAGCAGCTTTCATCTAAAATATGATTTTTGTTTCTCTTGCTGTCCATCAATGATTTGTACTTATCCTCAGAGTCAAAGCTTGATTCAACTGGCTTCTGCTCCCACAGTCAGCACTAACTTCAGTAGCATCAAGAGTTGGCCCTGAAAGTTAACAGGATCTGTAACTTAAGCAGTTGTGTGTGCTGTGCTTTGATTAACTGTATTAAAAGGAACACAGAACAGAGAATTCAGGGCTTGTCAGAGAAATAAGATCATTTCCCACCATTCTGAAGCTGGTGCAAAGATATCCTTGATAAAACTCCACTGGCTGATGTACAATTACATAAGAAATTATTTTGATCTATGCTTTGAGCAACAGTCAATGTCTTCAGCAGCAAGCAAATTATTTTTGGGGGACCATCAATAATAGCTTTAATAGCATAAATGTTTTCACTCTATCTGGAGGAAAATAAGATCTGTCAGCTGGTGGTCCTTCCCTTTGGAGTTTAAATCATTGAGGTGACTCTAATCATAATCTCAAAATATCTTTGAAGACAGAATCACTCAAGATATTTTACACATTACCGAACTGTTTCTCAAGAAAAAAAGATTATTTTTGCAGTAATGTATGAAAAGTCACCTGTCAAATGAACAAGCTGCATGAACAACTTTAGTTCTGTGGACTACTCTCTCCAGTTACAACTTAAGTCCGTACTCTCTCTATAAATACAAGAAAATTCTCTTTGTAAATAGGTTTTTCCCAAAATGAAAAGTTTTAAACAAGCTCTGATTATAAGACATATTTCTGTCATGTTGTATCACACTAATAACATCATCTGTATCACCTGGCTTACATATTCATATGCCTTGGCTTTTATTTTTAAGTGTAAGAGGGCAACACATATGCTAATATAGCATGAACATGAAATATCTTTGTTAAAGTGCACTGTTCCAGAGCTGGTAAGAAAAAAATGTCAATGAGTGACATGTCAGGAGACGTAGGTATGGTTTAGAAAGAAAATGAACATACTTGCTTCTATTTGTCAGATTGACTTTATATAAGGTTCTTATAAAACAACTTATACTTATCCTGCCCCCCTGTAAAAGGTGTCATCCATCAATATTAAAAAGAAGGGAAAGAAAGCTCTTATTTACCCTACCCTCTAGGCTGAGTTCTTATCCTCAGATGAACTTTATTTTTTGACCAGCTCACTAATTATTATTGAAATCACTGACCCCTCTAAACAGCACATAAGCATTTGAGTTAGTAGCAACAGCAAGACCAGCCTTAATTGGTCCACTTACATAAAAGTAGAAACATAAAACTTCTAAATATAAGTTTCTGGCATATCTTTTCTTATTATTACAGGAAAATGAGGTACAACAGAGTGAAATTCCAGCTGATTTGCACAGAAATCTGTGCCAGTGTGTTTTCTAGTGGCTGCTCTTCAGAGCAGGGATGGAGATGGACAGATACTGTTGTATGCAATTCAGGATTCCAAAGTAGTCAGTAAATCACACAATATCCAGTGGGTGAATAATGAAGTGGCATTGGATCTTTTTTAAAAACGTTTTGTAAGATAAATTTCACAATTTGGAAAATAATAATAAAAGAAAAGAGACAGGATGCTGGCGTATTAACCTTTCTTTCTCAGTCCCATTCCTTTAGTTATTTCTTATACAGCAAGGCACTAAAATATTCCTGTGAGCCAGCAAGATAGGCTCAGCATCACTCCAATGTTTTATGTGGTCTCAGTTGGTGGCATCAGAAGTTAAATTAGAAATCCCAACTGAACAATGATTACCTGGACTCTGAAGTTGACAGAAAAAAAAAAAAATCAGAAAGAAAGAAAAAAACCAAACCCAGCTACAGTCTTTCCCAAGAGCAATTGCCCTTTCTGGCAGGAAGGGGTAAAAATAGAGGCAGCTCATTAATATGGCTTGGCAGTGCTTAATGGCAGCTGGTCTGAAGAGTTAGATCAGTGGGTCTTTCCAGCAGTACTCCCGGACCACTGCCAGCAGGTGTTGCTGTGTTCAACAAAATGAAAAGGAGTGCGGGGGGGGATGGGGAGAAAAATATTTATAAAGAGACAAATAGGTGTGAAAAAAAATTAGTCACCGAGTAAAGCTTTCATTAGGCCTTTGGTAAAGCTGTACACAAACTCCCCGAGGCAATAAGGAGCTCTGAAATGAATAATGCTTTTCACTTCTCCTAAACTCCTTTCAGAAGTTATCCTGCGCTATAAATCACGTAACATGCTTGCCGTGCTTCACTCGGTAACTTTCTCGCTCTGTCACAGACCACACACTTTCTCACCGGGAATCCTCTGCCCCGCCGCCGTAGCGGGAGAAGCTCGGTCCCGGCTGGGCGCTCCCCAGCAGGGCAGTGACGGTCACACCGGCACCGCAGCACCGCTCTGACCCCAAGGACAAGACAGCTCCGCCACTCCCAGGGCGAGTTTTCTGTCCTCTCTGAAACCAATGCAACGTAAGGTCTCTTGCTGAGAGTATGTCTGCTGCCAAATTGCAACAGGCACTGCACCACCAGTACGCAACTAATTTCAAAGAGTTTTAGGACGTCAGTTAAAACCAAATTCAGCCTGGTCCTGAGGAAAAACAGGATTGCAAGGTGGAAAAGCCACTCGGCAAAACTTGGGTTTAGGACCCCCACTAAAAATAGAGTCCTGTGACTAACTACTTATATACATGCTCATTATCTGTTTCTTGAAGGAAGTGTTCCTGAAGAAAAAGTAAAAGAGGGGAGAAAAAGCAAAAAAAGCAAAAAAAGCAAAAAAAGCAAAAAAAGCAAAAAAAAAAAAAAAAAAGTGCTGTTGTTTGTAACACTGGAACCACACTCAGATTGCAGAAAAGCTACTGCAACCTGTTTCACTTATTATATGCATATTAAAAATGGGAAACAAAACAACCTATCTGGTCATATGTTTCCCATTAACTTCTGATTTTTTTTTCTCATTCTACCAAAGCTGTTGTGTGAATACAGCACACACACCAGTTGGGATCAACACTGCTATAAGGACTCCCTGGTATCACTGTAAATTTAAAGTTTGAAATCTTTCTTTGATCCAGATCGGCCGTATATTCCGAGACAGATTAAAGTTACATTACCAACAGGACATAAAAATATAAGTACGATTCAGGCCAAAAAAAAATTCTGAGGGATGGGGATTTTCTGGTAATCAGTGGGTGTTATGAATGAGTAAAGACTGCATGATCATGCCATTTGTCATAAACGGTACCACATAAAGCCAGTTATTATATGTGTTTAAGAAAGGAGATGGATTTTGGATTTACTTTTGACCTTTTATGTATTACTTCTGTACTGCCTAATTGGCATAGTTATTTCTGATTTTCATTAATGTGAATTGAAATGAAAATTGCTTTTTATTTTATTCCACAAATGTTAATACCACACTTGCAAAAAATGTGACTTGTCATTCATTGTAATTTATTTTTAGATGTCTAAACAGTTTTTAATAGTGTGATGCAATCTGCACGTCAAGGAGCCAGGAGACTTGGACAGGAGCAATATGATTCATTTTTTAAAGAGCTTTAAAGGGATCCCTAATTTAAACAGAAGGACATATTTATTCAGAGGTTGAATTTAAAAAAAAATCATCCAAAGCAAAAGGATTCTTACTCAATGCTTTTTCCTGAATTTGAAAAGAATCCAGATTTGCAGAAATATTATCTGGTATATCCTTAAGTATGTAAGAAGAAGAAAACAATTTGCAAGGTAGTAATTAAGTATCTGGCAAATAACTAGAATAGTGTTATCTTCATCTAATAATATCTATATCTAGCCATGCAATACAACAAGTTACAGTACATCTTCCTGATTCATGTTTGCTTTGTCTGATTTTAAGTTCTCGTCTTTAAATGGATGCAGAAATCACCATTACGAGTTGATCAACGTTATTTTGTCATACTAGAGAATTACGAGTTTCCATTAGATAATTATGAGAAGTATGTCTCATACAGGAAAAAAAACACTCAATTGCTGATGAAACAGGATTGACCAATCAAGCGTAGTGATCCGGCCCCCTTTTGACAGACGTGATATGTGACTGTGCCCATGGGAAGTACAGTATAAAGCTTCACATTATGAGTACCACAAAGAGGAACTTCAGCAGTTCTTAAAGCACAATACAGCAGTCTCCTTCTGAGAGTCAGGACTAGAGAGGTAAAACTTTCAATCAGCTTTTTTCCTTTAAAACTGAAACTTTTATTCCTGTGCATGCTGTTGCATACTGTTAGGGTTATACTGAATGAATGCATATACAGAACTTTGCAGCTCAGGTAATTTGTAGAAAGAGTCTGAACCACCATTTCTGTATGTATTCAAACACATTTCTGTATGTATTTTTGTTCATATATATATATACATGTAAATACAAACAAACCATACGCCAGCGGTATTGGAAGACTCGATTTTAGAAAACAGTGGTTTTTAGAAAGTTAGGCTTTATGATTAAATCTGTCATCATCATGGCATGCAAGTAAAATATGCTATATCTCTATAGAGAGATTGCATGCGATAACTGTACCTGTAGTATATGGGAAACAACATATACCCCACAGCAAGAACCCAGGCATTCTTATCTGTATTTTATTTTGATTTATGCCTCTCCCTTACTTTTCATCAGACACTCTTAGGATAGGTGCTATATTAGAACTATATATAACTCCTTTAATTATGTCATCTGTTAGTACATCTAATCATGAACGCATATTTTCATCTGAAATTATTTTTTCATCCAATTAAACTTTTAGTTCTATTTCAAGCTGACTTTCAGACTTCGTATAATTACAACAGACTTTGGGCTGTTCACAAGATCCAAGAAAATTCGATGTGTTATAGTGAGGTTTGTGTTACAAAGATGTGTTTATAAGAATGGCTGCAGGGTTTATAATGCTGACAGACCTGTAAGTGTAACAGTATATAACAGTATAGCAACTAAGGTCAGTAAAACACAGATGAGGGGGTACTCTGGATGCCTTATAACAGTAAAAGACTTATAAAAGATCTTAATTGAAAAGGGCTAGCAATATATAACATTTGTAAGACTTTGGTTGATTGTTCAATTACTTCTGTATGTTTCATTTACTCTACCTATAATTCCTTGCCTGTCTCTTAGCCCAAGTGCCTGTAGTCATCTCATGGAAATTAGAGACCTTTCAATGCTTATATTTATAAATTAGTCCTTTCCACTGTGAAATACAATGGTTGACAGTAATATACTGAGAGTGGAATATTTGCTGGGTAGGAGGGAAGCCCGTATGAGAAGACAGAGGTGTGCGAGAGAGAGAATGAAAGGAATGAAAAGGAAGAGGGTAAACATTACTTCTAAGAAAGAAGAAGCTTTTCTAGAGAATCTGTACAAGATAATGCCTGAAAGGGAAGAATCTCAAAATTTATAGTTAGAGCTGTCATTTTTCCATTACCAAATTCAAATGTAAGCGAGTTCGCAAACTTCAACTTTGCTGGGTAAGGAACAGAACAGAGAGGATACAGAGTGTAAAGGCAACCTGAAGCCATGGCAGTGGCACAGGGAATGCGTTTTCACTGCAGAGCAAAGCCCTTCCAGGCATAAACTTACAAGACGCTACCAACACTGGCTGAAATCCTACTTCTTGCAGTGCTTTAGATTTCTTTTAATTTCCAAAGTCTTATTCTAATATTATGGTTGCTCTCTATGATCTAAATGAATGAAGTAATAAGTGCCTTCTAATAACAGTGGGCCAAATGCAGAAGATCTTACTCAGCCTTCACTCAGACAGAATTATTATTGGCATCGATGAGGGATTTGCCTGAGTCAGAAGCAAGTATGATTTGGCCAGATGACATGTAACACTTTTCACATTCAAAGCATTTTTCAGGCATTGCTTGATTAACCCCAAACCTAAATATATATATATCCCAGAACTTCCAGGCACAGACTAGCATAGCAGTAGGGATATTACATGGCACTACCACAGCATGTCACATATATGTACCAACTCCTGCTTAGGCTTTCAGTGCCTGGCTGCATATTGCAGCTGGAGAGTGTATCATGTATTATAGAGCCCTTCAAACAACAGTGCTATTTTGTGCCTGTCAGACCTCTTGCCAGTGTTGATAACCCCCAGCATTTAGAAGTGAGCAGAAAAGATATTTTTCTTCTACTCTAGGCAGAATAGTGTTCTGCTCAAAATATTCAGAGCCCCTGCCCTCATTCCCATCTCATTCACAAGCTATTTAACACCTCCTGTTATCCCCAAGGATGCCAGGCAGGACCAAGAGCAAGGTGCTCATTAAAGATTTCACTCTTTTCATTCATTCATGTTTCCTCTGTTTACTTAAGCCAGTGATACTGTTGAAGGAATAAAACAAACAAAACAAAACAAAAAGAAGAAAAGGGGAAAAAAAAGAGCGGGGGTGGAAGGGGAATGACAGCTGAGAGGGAGGAGGGTCAAACAGAAAGGAAAAAAAAGGAAAAAAAAAAGAGTAAATTTACAGGAACGAGAAGATATTTTAGAAAGGGGGGAGGGAAGCAGCCACGAGTAGTGATATTTGAAGAGAGGTGTGTGTTAGGGGAGCAATGAGCATAAGGAAGCCAGCCTGCCTGTTCCTCCCCCTTCCTAATCATAGCCTTTACTCACAGACAAAACTCCCTCCCTCTCTCATTCACTCACTCACTTTAGGCCAATCCGTCCTCTCTCTCTCTCTCCCTCTCTCTGTGTCTCTCTCCTACTCTGAGACAGAGTCAGAACTCTTCTCCCTGACAGCCACAAACATCTACAGCACTTATTGCATTCAGAGAGGGAACCTGCAAACAAAACTTCACAGAAAACTTTTGGTTCTTGTTCCAGAGAATTTGCTGAAGAGAAGGAAAAACAAACAAACAAACAAACAAACTAAACCAGCCCCCAAAAAAACTGTTCGTGAAGGGGGAGGAAAAGCAGGGCCTTTTAAAAAGGGAATCACAACAACTTTTGCTGCCAGAATGCCTTTGCTTTGGAAGAGAGGATTTCTGTTGGTGCTTTGCTGGATTATAGTGAGGAGTTCCCCAACCCCAGGATCCGAGGGGCACAGTTCAGTCACTGACTGTCCATCATGTGCCCTCGCCACGCTCTCAAAGGATGTGCCCAGCTCACAGCCTGAGATGGTGGAAGCAGTAAAGAAGCACATACTGAACATGTTGCACTTGAGGGACAGACCTAATATCACCCAGCCAGTGCCCAAGGCAGCACTTTTAAATGCCATCAAAAAACTCCACGTGGGAAAGGTGGGAGAGGATGGTTATGTGGAAATAGAGGATGATGTTGGAAGAAGAGCTGAAATGAATGAAGTTGTGGAGCAAACCTCAGAAATCATCACTTTTGCAGAATCAGGTGAGTGCTTGAAAAACAAAACTGTAAAATATCCTTTGTGCCCAAACTGAAAAATATCCTTTGTGCCAAAACTGCAATTAACTTACTTTCTTCTTCTTCTCAGCAATAATGTTTTCTGCAAACTTGTAGGATGAGACTTGGGGGAAGGGAGGAGGAATGGTATTGGGGGGGGGGGTGTAGAACTCTGAAGGAATTTGATTTTTCTGACTTAGTCTTGGCTACAGATTACACTTGCTAAGCACAGTCAGTCACACAGGGAGGAAGCTCTCTAACCAATCTTGAACATAAAGTCAGGCTGCAGCAGGGTACTCCAAACTCTGCCTGTAAATCCAGAGTACTTGCAGTAAAGGGCTGGATTGCAGAGTTGATGGTGAAAGAAAAAAGGCTGTAGCCTTTTGGGGACTTTACCAAGACAGAAAGTGAACTGTAAACTACTTCAGAAACAACCCTTTCGTGTAAAAATTATAGTGGAAGTTATAAAATCAGATGAAGCAGCTTTAAGTTTTAGAAGTGAGAGGGCTTTTTTGTGGTTTTTTCCCTTCTATTTTGTCTTTTTTTTTTTTTTTTTAAATTTTAATTTAACACAGCATCTTCGGCATTAAAAAGTTGCAGGGACTGTCAGATGACTTCAATAGAACTGGACAAGTTTCTGTAGCTGATCCAATTTGTTATGCAGACTTCTGCATACTGGAAAAAAGATTCTGCTCCTAAAACACTCCTGCCAAAAAATGCAACCTTGGTAGGGTGTATTTTGAACTCTTTCACACTTCTTTTTCCCCTAAATCCTGGGCAGTGAGAGCTCAGAGTATATATTTTTAGTTAGTAAAGTCTTAAGGCTCACGTAAACTGCCCATAGGAAACAGCTCTAAAGTTGTACTTTGCAGCCTTGTTCTTACATGAATAGGACCAGAACCCATTTTAATTCAATGTGTATGTATTTGCACATGTATCTGTTAGTGTACATGAGTATGTTAATGCATGCATCTGTAGCAGTTATTTGCAATAAGACTATCATCTAACTAACAGCAACTTTTTATGATGCTGTCTAGCCAAAGCATTTTTCCTGTTGCCAAGACGGTTTTAAAAGAATGTCATTGTTTTGTTTGGTACAGCATATGGTAGGCAAAGTATGCAAAGGAACTCCAAGCATTTTTGTTTAAAAGTTTGCTGCAGCAGTATAAACAATTAAGACAACACTCAGAGTTTCCAGTCCTGAAAACCTGTTGACTCAGATGTTCTGATTGCAGGGAAGCCATGCACGAGAAGTGTGCATGCTTTTAAGTGCAGACATTCCTGCTGGCTGTCTGATTTCCAACTGTACAAGGAGCCCTCGCTTTTGGAGTCCTTGTCAATATACACATTATCAGTTCTTTCAGCATGAGAGCTCAGGCTTTTCAGTTTTTCCATCCCCTCCACTTCAGAAAGCATGGAGAAGGTGTCAGTGCCAGAGGTCATTAGAAGGGGTAGCTCACCATTAGTTTAGAAAGTAATTTATAAAAGCAAGGAAACCTGTAAGCTATCTATGAGTTGGATTCCCCACCTGGTTTTCAGCAGCTCGCTCTGAGCACAGTGGAACACATATGGCATGAACAGTGGTTTCTCTTCACTGTGGGAGTCGCAATCATTTGTAAACACATTATTGTCTCTCCTGAGCTCTGACACAAAGGAATTTGGAATTTGATATATGCCTACTCTGTACAATACCCTCCAACGGCGGCTCCCAAAGCCATTGGCTCTTGGGGTCACGTGAGCAGCAAAACCCATGCCATTGCCCACACACCGGCCAATCATCCCGCCACCGATCCCCCGCCACCAGCCACCAACACTGACACGTCACTCCGCTTGATTTACGTAGTGTTCTTCTACTGCTGCTAGACAAATTACTTGAAGAGGACATATGCTATGGAGCTGCAGGACAGGGACATCCTCTGCGTTTTCATGCTTTCTCCTCTTTGCCACAGTTCTCTTCCTTTGTACTAAGACAATTCTGGAAGCCCAGGCAGGAGGGCTTCTCTGTCCATTTTTTCCATACCTGCTACCTTTCGATACCTTTTTGATTTGGGACAAGGGAGGGACAATTAGCAACCTAAAAACCGAGCTCTAGTTTGGGCTTTTAATGGAAATGATAAATCCACTCTGTGGAGTAACTGCAGATTACTGAAGCATATTCTTCATTTACAGCCATTCGTATCTGGTGACTTGCTAACACCAGAGGATATACCATGGTATACAGGTGCCAATGCACAACAGCTTAAGTAAACTCTACTTGAGATCCTGTCCTCTTGTGCACTGGCAGTTTTGCCTGTCGAATTTTAAACCAGTATTTTTTTTCCTGTAAAGGAAAGTGAGGGAAAAAACAAAGGCAAAGTGGCATGCCATATAAGAAATCATATATGAGTTAAAAAGACAGTAATAGAATATAGCTACAGGGACAGTCTCCACTTTTCATTCTGTGGGAACCTGGAATATCATGAAGGACTTGAAACACCAAGCAGGAGAATAAACATTTTCCGCTCACAGCCAGATTAATGCGTTTCCTGCTTTTAATGTCAAACTCATTCTGCCTTGCTAGAGGGCAACAAGAAATCAATGAAAATGAATTAAAATGTATCATATTGTATCAAATAAATGTCTATGAAAAGCAAAATAAGACTTTAGGCTTCTTGTTTCTTCAGGTATGGGTTGACATAAACCGGCCTTTCCCCATGGCTTTCAGATGCCACATTTACTATTTGTCTTTATAAAAAAGTATTATTTCCATCTTTCATCAGCCATATTCTCAAACATACAAAGAGATGGAGTGAATGAACAAACAGCGCCCTGTGCATGCGGCTCTGGTTTGAAACTGCTATTTTCTAAAATAGACCAAAATTCAAACAAGCACAGACTTCAGACAATTAGAGGGGAAATAAATGCAGTAAACTTGTCTGAAGCACAGGTGTAGTTATGTCCAGGAAATCAGCAAAATAGTTGGCAGGTAGTTTTCACAGCTAACAAATCCAGACAGATTTCTGCAAAACTAATGACTGTGAGTACTGGGCAAAAGCTACAAATGCACCCTACTGTCCTTTGGCACTCTTACAAGTAAAACATGAAAATTACTTTCTACTTGCATGTCAAACCAAGATTACTAACCTCGATTAGTTCTGCTGTAAGGGTAGTTGTGCCAGAGTTCTATGTGTTACTTCAAAGCCTTAAAAATAGTTTTTTGAGGAGAGGAGTCATATAATTTTGTGACAAGTGAATCCAACAGATCGATAACAGATATACTCAATCCTTATAAATATGATTGGCTACTAACTCGTTCATTATTTTAAGTAGACAGCTTATTAGGCAGATCTGGGGTTTTGCCAACTGAATTTGATCCTGGCAACTAAACTACCAATGAAATGGGTTGCTAACATCAGCCCCCAAGAAGGTGATAGGCATTTTTGAATGGAAATACTGAAATCTAAAGGTTTATCACCAGGAGAAATTCCAGGGAGAAAAAAAAAAAAAAAAAACAAAAAAAAAAAACCAAAAAAAAACCCACCCCAAAAAAGAAATCTAAGTCTGCCAGCTATTTAGACGACTTCTACTGCTTTGTACCACTTCATACAGAATTCAAGGTGAACTCACTTGATCATGTGATGCCTACTTTCATTTGCAGAGGGATACATGTATGTACATATTCATGTATTTTCCCAGAAGATACCTACCCTGTACAACCAAGCTGGCAGTTCAGGAAGAACAAAAACACAAAGGATGTTTCGCTCATGTATTTTGAATAATTTCAACAATTTTCTTTTGAAAAGAACTTTATTTAAGGCTACAAGCACTCATGCTGAATAAAGAACGGCCACGAGAGGGCACACTCCAAAGGCTTTTTACTCCACAACGAGGCAACCTTCCTGCAAACTCTTATTTTACCTGATTTGATTCTGAATCCCAGAGATCTCTATGCTTATCTGTAGCTGCTCTGAGTGGGACTCATTTCTCTTTTCTAGCTTATTTAAAAGGCAGGGATACATTGGAGTAAAAAGCTGCAAGGAAAATAATGCAGGAAGGAAATAGGTAGGGGGTAAAAGATAAATTGGTGGATGCTAGAAGTGCTGGAAATCCAGAGAGATCAGAAATTATAAATACATATTTTTTACAAGACACTGAGAAATGTGACCATGAATCATCATCTGAGATGATTTGCTCACTTTTTTTTTTTTTAATGCAATCTCCTCAGCTTTCAGAAAACAAGCCTATTTTCCCTTGATTTTTTTTCCCCTTGGCATAGCAAATCAAAGATTTCAAGTTTAGCAAATGAAAGCAAGTTTCTTCCAGAAGAGGAAAGATATTCTGTATTGATCTGTTTCATTGTATCAAAATGCAAGAATTCAGAGAGGTTGGTTGGTTTAAAGAACAACCTCAGAAAGCACAGATGAATCTAAGAAGGTGGGACCAGTTTAGAAAAACATACCTGAAAGACAGAAAGTGCTGTATGTGTCCATCTCTCTGTAGCCAGGCCCACAGTTTTGTGTGCTAGCAGGGAATATCTGAATATGTATTTGCCAGCAGGTGTATATAAGCACATGTATGCCCTTACATACAAGTATGCCAGAGCAGACATGCTCATATGTGTGCCTGTACCCATACCATTCCTGCAGACAAGAATGGGAATTCGTGTGTTTTCCTGTGTGAAGGATATATCTACTTTGCATACACGTAAGTGATTTATGCTGAGTTCTTATATCTATATCGATAAATAGGGATATGCCTATGAGAAGGCAATCTCATTTAATGCAATAGAGCTTTGCAACTTTGATTTAGGATTGAAGCTTACTTTACTGGGAGCAACTGGGAGTTCTGTTATTCATTTGAGTGGGCTTGGGATTTGGGCCTTAGTGCACAGAAATTAAATATGTTAATGAAAACACAGTGGCAGCTTCTGAGCCACTTAATATTAGAATTTATGACAAATTATTACAAGTATGCACAAAAAAAATTGCCCTCAAAAAAAAAAAAAAAGACTTGGGATTGTTTTTTACCTTGGAATATTTTAATATTTTACTGGTGCAAATGATCCTAAACTTTGCTTGAGCTATTTTAAACGTAAATGAAGAAATCAAATTTTAAAAAAACCAACTTCAACCAAACAAACACCTTTTTTGTTTCTAAATATTTAAAGCCATGTGGGGGAAGGGCTTTCAATTTGGAAAGAACTCAAAGCTGGGGATGTAAAGTGCTTCCCTCCTAACAAAATAGCAGAGGAGAGTCAAGGTTCACCAGAACTGAATTATTTCACATTCTGAATGACCTTGTCAATGCCTCTTTGGGTTAACTTTTGAAGAAAAGGTGTTTAAATAAAGTCGCTGCTGCTTTTCCCCCA
>VZSR01000170.1:1473152-1512933 GCA_013398615.1 Brachypodius melanocephalos
GCCACGAACGCTTGGGGAATAGTTCTTTCTCCTGATTTTTTTTTGCACTTTATTTTTCTCTTACAACAAAATCTCCCTTTTCTGGCAGCTAATGGCAGGTGAGCATAAAGATAAGGTATTAATTGTGCTGTAAATTCTCCTCCCACTGTAAGAGGTAGCAGTGTGAGAGCAGGACTGAATGTATGCAACCTGGATAACCAGTCATATATGCCAGATAATGAATAATCAGAATAAATTGTCTGCCAGCCATCCATAGGCTGAAAAGCATTCACAGAAATGGCCACTGTCTAACTGTGGCAATAGGAGGTTTGTAATCATCAATCTGCCTAGGGGATAATTACCACACGATAACACTAAATTCTCTGAATAAATTCTACGCTGCAAAGAATTCATCTAATTCCAGTGGTCACTCATTAGTAAACATTTTGAGCAATTATCTCTCAATAACCATGCTCTTCTCTTCACTCTCTTTAGAGGAACCTTTCTAGTAACCTATTTTTTCTCTGTCTCCTGGGGAACGGAAATGAGAAGTGAAGGGAAGGATGCTTTTGAATGTAATTACAGATTGGCACGCAGTACAAATTCCCCCAAATCTAAACATAGGCAGTAGTAAAGTTAGCAACTAAAAAAGGAAAAAAACGCTTGCTTTGTATGGAAAAACAGTGCACTTACAGCATAATGTAAAAACGTTTCAAAATTCAGCACCGGTGAAGCATAGAAATTTAAAGCGACAGCACCTTCTTACACACTGAGCATTTTTTAAAGGAAAATAAATCCTGTGTGTTAAGAGAAATTAAGAATAAGCCACATTATAATGTCACAAAGAATAATCACTTTCATTATGAAGGAAAAAAAAAGCCTTAATAATTTAACAGCATATAGTTAAAAAATTAAATATCTTTGCATTTTACTCAAAAGAAGATACTCTTAATTGTATAGCTTTGACACCACCTAGCAGATGTATATAGCTTGAGCTAACAGGGCTTGATCTTGAATCCTGCTGCAAATTGCAAATAAAGGAACTTGAACTGCATAATTAAAGCCAACCATACTGAAGGAAGGATCCTTAGCCTCAGAAGAAGAGCACGCTGGACCTGCAGATTCCTGCTGGAGCACAGCATGAGCTACCTCATGCAGGGCTGCCCCTCCAGTCTCCCCCACGCCTGGGCCCTCAAGGGTTCTGCCAATCTCTCCATGGGCCCCTGTGCCACATCTGTCACCCAAGCGCTGCTTGGGTGCAGGTGCTGACTGCAGAGTCCTGTGTGAGCTCTGGCCAGCCCCTCCAGAAGTGGAGAGGAGGGTACCTGTGCAGGCTCCCCTCTGCTTGCATGTTCAGGTTTCTCTCCTAAAAAGGTGCGTAAGCACTAGTGAAGAGAAAAACAGATATGAGAAAACTCCCATGCTATATATACTGCTACACTTTCTTTCCATTCAGTAACTCCTTCCATTAAACCTTTTACCATATATGCACTACTTCTTAGAGCTTGTATTTTTAACCACTTCTCACATCATTTGCTAGTGTCACTTGCCCTGCTAGAATGCTCCTTTGGCATCACAGCCCTCCTTCTGGAAGGAGCTTTGTTCAGCAGTAAAGCAGAGAGGTGGCCTCTCCAAAGTTTTGGGAAAGCGAAATGCGGAAAAGCAATCAAAAGGAGCCCACAGTAATCCCTTGTCTCCTTTTTCAGCTGCCTTCTGCTATGATAACAATCCAGGCTGTTGACATTGCTGTTTATACGAGCATGGAAGTGATGAAGGCATTATCACTGTTGGGCTGTGGGTCTTTCCTCAGCAGTCAGGCAGGAGGAGCAGGATGATTACAAATGGAAAAAGACCCTTGCAAATCTGCTGTGGCAAATGTAAAGGCAGGACAAAAGGGTAAACAAAATGTAATTATGGAAGCAATATCACCCCCAGTTTCAGGAATCTCCCTTTTACCTTCAGTTTGACAAACAGAATATATTTCCAAAGCCTTGATCCTGACCATTAATTCAGACCTAAAAGGAAAGACTGCTAAATCCTAAGAAATATCTGGAGGAAAATTAAATATAGATGATTTTTTTTTTGTCTCAGAACACTTGAAGAATTTATTTTATTGTAGCACTGAACCCTTTGGAAACAAAGATCCTGTTATAAAGTGAATGTGTAACCATAATAAGCCAGATCCTAGGGTCTCAATTTGGTTTTAGCACAGGCCAAACTCTGATTTCAAAATGAGCTTGTCTGAGAACAGTGACCTGTTAAAAACTGCGGGATTCATACCATTTGTTCTGTGTGATCGTAACAAACTAGTTGTGAATGTGGAGAGAATTCAGAAAAGCTTCGTTTTTTCCTAATGTGAAAGCATGCTTTTTATCCTCAACCTTGCACTATTCTCAGTCTCCTTCTAAAAAGACCTATGAAAGGGAAAGTGTTTTTTAATTGCTATAAAACCTTTTATTAGCTATGGAGGTTTCAGGATTTTGTTTCATTCAGAAATATCAGGCTCAGATAAGCGTCCTGAATTTTTTTCTTTAGAATCTTAATCCACCATTTGTTTCTGAAAATGTAGCTAACCACATCCAGAGAGGCTGTTATTGTAGCTAACAACCTACAAGTTTATCCCTGTATAATGACATATCTTAGGCTACCTTGTTCAAGTTCACTTCCCTTAAGTAAAGAAAAAGCAAGTACTCACGTACTTTCACCATGCTGTTCAAATACAATGAGGAAGAATTCTATTTTCACACATAGCGAAGCATTTGAAAAGCTGTTTAAGAGGATTCTTGCAGTCCTGTTTCTTTCATGTAATATTTGTCAAAAAGACTGCTTGCATCACTATGCTTCTGGCCAGTGCAAAAGGTAATATGAATATTTGCTGTTGCAGATATGTCACTTTGTAACTATTTTCAACTCCCACGAGCATAGAAATAGCAGAATGTGAAATACCATACACTAGCACTTAAGAGCATTAGGTTATTCTGTAATGCAGGGCTGCCTCGCTTTTCAGATTAGATGGGTCATACAGCTGCTTCCAGTGTTGAGGTCTGCAGCACACCTTACCTGCTTTCTCCAGAGCAGATAACCAGACTAGGCTTTTTAGCCATGTCCAGCACAGTTGATCTTCTCATGCACAGGACCTCTGCTAGTGCCAGAACTGCTGTCCACGCCCAGCTTCGTTTCTCAAGAATACAAAATAAGTATGGCAATTCCCTGCAATCATGCTTATTCCACACATAAGTCTGTGAGCTCTGGGGAAAGACAGCAGCAGGGGAGAGGCTGCTGGTGCCAGAAGACTTTCTGCAGCTTTATCTAAACCACCTCTTTTTCCCACCAAGGTTTCCTTGGGTAGAGGCAGCAAGCAGAACGGGTTGGATGGAGAGTTTTGGTTGGCAGCAACCCACCCTTGGAACATCACCTGCCTTCAGGTTCCCTTGAAGTCCAGGTGCCCCTCAGAAAGGATTTATCAGGACTGGAAAGGGATAACCTAAAGTTAGAAGCTTGCTTTAGAAGACAGAGTCAGGGGGAATAAAGGCAGAGGCCAGCTGGTTCTCACAGCCCTTAGAAGTACCCATTTTCATAGAGAACACTCTAGAACATCACTGCGTACAAGGAAACCAGCATTTTGGATCAGACTTCCTTTGGACTGGAGGGACATCATTGTACAACTCCTCATGCTCTGAAACTGAGTCAGGAGTAAGATTGGTCTTTATCACCTGACCTCTGCTCCAACACAGCTGGCAGCTTTGACATAGTTTAATTACCAAAATGGAAAAACCATCATTAGCCATTCAGTCATCATTGAATTAATCAATTAAAACATAACAGAAAAAGAGCAATTTCATCATGCTCCACAGTACTGGTTAGCTTGTGCTGTCTTTTTAATAAGCTAGTTCCTTTTCTAAAGCACAGTCCCGCTAGTTCATGTAGCTCCCTAAGAAATTAATGTAACTCACTCTGGAGACTGGCATCAGCAGAGGCAGTCAACACAAACCATGTGTTTCTGTATCTCAGTGACAGTTAAAGTCTACAATTTCACACTTTCACTTAGAGGGAAAACAAAACCAAAACACTCTGCCCTTTGGACACTGTAATTCAGAAATGTCTCTCTCTTTGGCTTGGGAATGCCAGGAGGGAAAGCTGAATGTGTCAGTGCCAGTACTTTACAGAGAATAAAAGCAATAGGTAGCTCAAGGGGCAGCACAGCCTGACTACAAACTTCAGAAATCAGCAACTCGTGAATTAGCAAGTAAACATAAGGTAGATGTCTCTCATGATTTTGATCCAGTCCCATCTCACCTGAGACTGGGTGAACAGGGGAATGGTCAGGGAGCCCATACTTGTGAATTCAGTTGCAGTGGGAAGCAAGGAGAAGGGCCTTCCTACAATGAGGGCAATTTTTCCTGTATGTGTCAAACTACTTCTCTTTTGATCACCACTTGCTGTTTTTAGGGTGCAAATTTCTGGTTCATTGACAAGAAGAATTGCTGCAGAGAGAATTTGCTAAACACGTATGGGTAGCTCAAGAATAATATTAACGACAAATTGATAATTATGAATACTGTTTCTTTCTCACTAAGGCCAGCTATCTGTACATTGCAAATCTGTGACCTCGGTCCATCCTGGCCTCCGTGCTGAGAAGGAACAAAACGTGTCATCAGGGCTTTTTTCTTTGTCAAGAAAATAGAAAAGTACTGCTCTTGAAAAATAATATCACCACCACCCCCCAGCTAATTCATTCTCTCTTAACTGCTTCATGCTCTAGTGATCAAATCATTAAACAGCCCTCATTATTCATTCCAACTTCTGCCAGGGATATGAGCTCTGTATCCGAGAAACACCTCCTCACCATCACAATCATCATAATGACATCTCAGCAAGTTGATACAATTATGCCAGAGAACCATCCCCATAATTATACAGTTCTTTAGCTCATTTCTCAGTGTATTCACCATTACTATAATCACAGCAAGTACAGTGTGTTAAAATAGGAACAGGATCTACAGCTAACATCTAACAGGATGAAAAGTCTGCCTGCTGCAATTCTTCAATTCTTTACAATATAACTCTGCAAATGTCTTAAAGCTGAGGGTCATATTATAGTATGTGTTTGCTTTTGAAACAATAGATATTTACAACTCATTTTAAGATGCAAACGAAAGATGCATTTTACAGAGGAGAAAGGGTAAACCTCCTTTCCCACATAATATTCAAAGTATTGCTAGAGAACTGGTAGCACCGGACCTCATTCCCTAACCTGATATTAGATTTAGATTTTTATGCATATGGTACATATGGACTGCCATCATAAAGTATTGCCTTTCAGCTAACAGTGATCACAATGACAGCTTAAGCAAATGAGCCCTTGGCAGCCACTGATGCTTATTTGCCATGATATGCTTTACATTAATGACTATATTGTTACTATGAAAAATGCTCTGGTTAAAATATGCTGGAAAACAGGCAAATATATACTTTTCTAAAAAGAGAATTTTCACAAAATACAAACTGAGGAGGGGGTGAAGGAAGGTTAGAACAGAAGATCCATAAAATTTTAAAGAACCAAATAGAAAACCTAGGGCACTTCATGCCTCTGGAAAAAGTAACAGAAGTCTCTTTAACAAAATGCAAGCAGACATACTAACAAGTTCTTCCTGTCTATTTCCATTTACCAAATCAGGCACAGCCAAGAAAATGTTGCACTTTGAGATTTCCAAGGAAGGCAGTGAATTATCTGTGGTGGAGCATGCTGAAGTGTGGCTTTTCCTGAAGGTCTCCAAGGCCAACCGGAGCAGGACAAAAGTCACTATCCGCCTATTTCAACAGCAGCGGCAGTCAAAGGGTAGTTCTGAAGGAGCAGAAGATACAGAGGATGCAGGGCTGAAAGGTGAAAAGAGTGAGACTTTGATTTCAGAAAAGGCAGTGGACACCCGTAAGAGCACTTGGCACATCTTCCCTGTCTCCAGCAGTGTCCAGAGACTCCTGGACCAAGGCAAGAGCTCTTTGGATGTGCGGATTGCCTGTGATCTGTGTCAAGAGACTGGAGCCAACCTGGTGCTACTGGGCAAGAAGAAGAAAAAGGAAGATGATGCGGAAGGGAAAGAAAAAGAAGCTGGAGAATTCACAGAAGAGGAGAAGGAGCAGTCACATCGGCCCTTCTTGATGATGCTTGCCCGACATTCAGAGGATCGCCAGCACAGGCGGCGGAGACGAGGCCTGGAGTGTGATGGCAAAGTCAACATCTGCTGCAAGAAGCAGTTCTTTGTCAGCTTCAAGGACATAGGATGGAGTGACTGGATCATTGCTCCTACAGGTTATCACGCCAACTACTGTGAAGGAGAGTGTCCCAGCCATATAGCAGGCACATCTGGTTCATCATTATCTTTCCACTCCACTGTCATCAATCACTACCGCATGCGGGGCCACAGCCCCTTTGCCAACCTCAAATCATGTTGTGTGCCCACCAAGCTCCGGCCTATGTCCATGCTCTACTACGATGATGGACAGAACATCATTAAGAAAGACATACAGAATATGATTGTGGAGGAGTGTGGCTGTTCGTAGACACTGGTGTGCACAAAACCCTTCTTGTTAAGAAGATGTATCAAAAGCCCAAGAAGAGGAAAGACCAGACATGGTATAATCTTTTTTGAGTGAATGAAAAAATCATCAGAAATATAAATAAAACCAGAAGACAGCAAGAAAAGAAAGAGAGAGAAAAAGAAAAAAAATAAAAAGACTTATGGAGGATCAGAAAAGACTTCAGCTATGAAAAAGGAAGAAAACGTCATGAGGCTGGGCTTGAGTAAGATAGGTCTGAATGGTGGTATGGGTTGGGGATTTCCCCTTCCTTTCAGTATGCTCTTTATCTTTTTACATAGTATACTAAATGTTAGTTTCTACTAGGGGAAGGAAGTTCTGTTCCCTCCCTTAGTTACCCATCAGGTCAAGCCATGGTAGCAGCTCCTCTAACCCGCGGAAATTTGGACAAAGTCCAAAAGGTCAATGAAAAGCCATGTGTGTGATCACTACAGTCACTGGCGCTTTCCCCCCACATTTACAGAGCAACTGAGTAGGTGTGTAGTGTTTGTGTTTGTATATATAGGGCTATGTATTTATATACATGTCTCTATACATACAGACACGATACACATACATATACTTAACATTGATCAAGGGTCAATAGTGTGCAGGTGTGTACACCTTCATCTTCTGCACTACATTTAGAAAAAAAAAAAAAAGAAGAAAAAAGGAAAAAAAGAAAAATGAAGAAAAAAGAGAATGAAAAATAAAGAAAGAATAAAAGTTACATTCTGTTAAGGTGCTTATAAAGTTAGAACTATGCAACCTAGATGGTTTGAAACTGTTTACCTGCGAGAGAAAGAAAAAAAAAAAACAGAGACTTTTTTTTTTAAATGGAAGTAACTTGTTTAAAAAAAATCTTCAGTGAGAGATACTTGAAAGGAACATGTTTGTCCAGTTACTGGAGTCAAACATTTCTATATTTTGTAAAAAAAATTTTTAATCGTTTACTATTTGCACTACAATGGTGTCTGACCTGTCTAATCCTTATTTAACAAATATTTGCAAGGGAGGGTGGTTGGGTGTGGGTGGGGTTGAGAGCTGCACTTATTGTGAGCTATACAAAAACTGCTACAGCACACAAAATAGCTATTTTTATTATTATAATAATTATTATTTTGTACCTTAAAATGAATAGACACATACACCAAAGACATTTGTGCAAGCCTCTATAAGGTCTGTTTGTGGTTGGTACCATTCACCTGTAATGAGTTAGGGTTTGAATTGAGAATCAGTGGGTTGATTACATTCAGGCTAGAATATCTGTTAACCAGTTAAATTCAAATAGTGCCCTCAACAGAAAATTGCCATTTGAAGTAAGCCCAGAAAATCTCTGGGATTTGGATCCAAGGTGCCTGGATCTGAGGTCCATCTGAGCATAATTGTACTGTTTTGTGTGTACAACAGTAAACTTGGCCCTGATGCACAGCAAATGTGCATTTTTGGGAAACAACTTTGTCCAAGGGATATACATATATATGTATATATTTCTCTATGTATATATGTATGTATAAGCACTTCTGGCTTCATTTTACTGTTCTTAAAACAATGAATGTTTGTGTGCAAAGCACAGTATGTTAAAAGATTTTTGTTTCTTACTGCCAAGTGGGAGGCTATGTGTTTAAAATGGTATTTGTGCAAGAGAAACCTAAAGTGCTGGTATACACTTAAAAAGTGTTGATGCAAAATTGCAAGCAGCCTTGGGCCCTGTCCACCATTGCTCCTGCAAATATACAGAAAATGGCAAACGTGGTTGGATTTCTGTTTGAAATACAGTCTTTGCTGAAATACTGACTTTCTCAACCACCACCCTCTAGCATGAGAACTCTTAAGGGGTTTGCACGTTACCCATAAGACCTAATTTTCAGTGTCAACACCTAACCTGAAGGGTCCAACCCATAGGGCATAGGTAGACAGTAGTTGTTTTTAAAATTTTTTCGCTGTCATATTTAAAAGAATGTTAAACTTACATTTGTCTTTGGGTAGGGGGAGATGATAAGAGGGAATGGGAGAAACCTTTAGGCCCTGTTTACACTGAGTTTGATAACCCTGAGCCTGAAGTTTCAGACTCTCATAGTTTTGCTGAACCAAGCTCCGATTAGCTGCCTTCTGATAGGACAGGCTTCTAAATGCCTCTCCTGGAAGAAGTACTAACACAGCTCCCCATCTTGTTGAGAGCACAGTCTGTCAAAAAAGAAAAAAAAAAAATAAAGGAGGAAAAAAAAAAAAAGATAGCACAATGTAACCCAGTCACACTGGCTGGGGATAGTGTGTTAGCACCTTCATGGCGAGAACCATGTTTAAACAGTGTAATCAGGGCCCTCATTTTTTAGCCAAAACTCTTTGTGTGTGCGTGTGTGTGTGTGTGTGTGTGTGTTCTCTGCGTGCGCATACGTATGTGCGCACGGGCGCATGTCCGTACTTGTATGTATCTATAGAGATAAAAAAGGGAAAAAAAGAAAAAAAAAAAAAAGAAAGAAAAAAAAATAGCCCTTTCCTCTGTTGAATAGATATCAACATACATGCGTATAGCTGTTTTCTATCTAATTTATTCCACAATATTTAGATTGCATAGTACAGCTAATGGGTTATACATTTATGTACTTTTTATACAATGCATTTTTTTACAGACTTGTTTGCAATTTGCAAAAAACAAAAGTTGAACAAATATAATTGGTTAAACACTAAATTTGTCACTAAAGTATTCTGTAAAATATCAAGGCTTTCTGATTTAAATTATTTGCAGAAGTTTGTTGGGTTTTTGTTTTTTCTTTCAGGGGAAAGGGAGGGATACCAAATGCTAGGAAAATTATCAGAAAAATAAAAAGATGCACAACTAATTTATCTTTTCAACTTTAAAGAAATTCCTGACCCTGCTTATTTGAAGCATGTGTCAGAATTTCTGTTGATTTTTCTAGAAGCAGAGCCAGACTTTGAAGCAGCAGGAGCAGGGACATTGTCTGTGACCGTTGTTAAGGAGAGTATAATTTAGTTCACTGGTATTTGTACTTGGCCTTAAAATTGGATGTCCCAGAACCCATTATAACATCAGATGTCCCAGAATGTTTACTCATGTCAACAGGTCCTTTGGTGTCAGCTGGTCTCCTTACAAGATCAGTAAAACTACTTATATGAGCAAAGTTGTGCCAGGGCAAATCACAGGTTCCTTCTGCTGTGGGCATTGTCAAGGGAGAGAAAGGGTCCCGAATGAATGGCACCACAGCCAACACTGTTTAATCCAATTACTTAAATGAGTAAAACTGCACCATGGTGGATCTCTGAACACAGTGGCAAGAGAAACAGGTCAGATAGCTCACATTGATAAAAATTATTCTCAACAGTGATTAGTTAGAGAGTATTGGAGACCTGAAACCGCAGAACCTTCACCTAGGTGACAATGGCAGAACTCCCATTGGCTGCTAGCAAAGTAGGTTTAGATTCATGGTTTTTCTGGCTAAAGGAGAAAGAGCTTTTAAAAATAATTCTGATCCTGAATTTGATAGCAGATTTAATGTGATGAATAGGGACAGGCCTGAAAAACATGAAACTAGCCTGAGATAACTTCCAAGTGAGGAAAGAAAACAGGATTTTCCATATTGTGAGCAGGTTTCATGATAGCTACACCAAAAACTGAAGGAAGTTTTCAAATCAAGAGGTAACTGTTCCCAAGCCCTACTTTTTAGTTTTCACTTGTGTGTGTATACTGGTCACAAATTTTAAAGATTTCTCCCTCTAATCTCTAGAATCAGCCATGGGGTTTTGATTTGTGGTCAGAGTTATTTAAAGTAGGGCGAAATGAAAAACTATATGTTAAAGTAAAATAAGAAATTGGGATGTTAATCAAGACTGACTGATTCCAGCAAAATAGCCCCTCCCTCATGATTTGATTTAATTAAATCTGCATGTACATAAAATAGCATTAGAAATTGTTACCATGCTTAAGCAGCTGTTCTAGGGCATGCAGTCTTAGAAATGACTTCTCCTTTCAGGTATGACTGTACCAAAAAAAAGAGAAAGGCTCTTAATTGCTAACACATTCCTTTCCATATTTATTGTTTATATTGAAGATACATTTTCAATATATACTTAATCACAGAAATGTATTTGTTCAGTATCTCCATAATCTTCTTGCTTGAGAGTTGACTACATTTGGTTGTCTTTCCACATCTCCATGTCAGATGCTCACTGGATGCAAAGAAACTGGCATAAGTGCATGCTAAGATGTTTCTTTGGGAGGGCTGAATGTATTTGTATCATCGAGATTTAGCAAAAGGAAATGCTTACAGATGCTTGTAATTATTGTGCACTCATATGGTCTAGTTCCAAAAACCGTAGAACTGAATGAAATGGGAGTTTTGTCATTGACTTCAATAGAAACAATCTCCTACCAAATCACGGCAAAGTAGGGCTCCACTATATATACCTCCTTGTTTTTGGTATTTAGTTGAGAATTAAGATGTCAAGTTCACTTAACAGTGACATCAGAAGACCATGTGGAGGCTAGCAGCAATATTTCTTAGGTAAAGAAGTTCAGGCATCTGTAAAGCCTATGTACAAAATTAAAAATTGATGGACTATAGTTACTTATGTGGAATTGTGCCTTACCTGTAAGCAATGCCATTGATTTTTCAGAGGGTCTGCTTTCCTAGAAAGTTACCAGTCAGCATTAATAAACTGAGCAAAATCTATTTCTGAAGTGTAGGTAGATAGAACGGAAATGATAAAGTTCTTTAAGTTAAACCTCATGTCAATTGTGTGCATCAGTATAAGAACCAGATCCCTTTCCTTACACTGAAAAAAGCTTTACTCCCCCATATGCTCTCACTGCATTACATGTGGAGTAAAATATTTTGAGCATGAGTAAATAAAATCATAATTTGATCTTTTGTGAACAACTAGAAGCAAGGTTTTCATGGGCCGAAACAAGCAGCACTTCTGTGTTTTATAGCTATTTATTTTTTGAGATATAATGAATCTGTTAATTCTCAGTGGGTTTCTTTGTATTTAAATACTTTCAAAAACAATACATTGACAATGGGTTGAAGATATATATATACATATATATATATAATCTATATATATGCATATATATATCTTCATAATATGTATATATAAAATATAATATAATGTAATATGACAATATAATATATTATAATTACATTGTATTATATTATATATATACATATTTTATATATGTCTACTCTATATATATATACACACAACTATATATATGTATATACATATATATAAATTATGAAAGCCAAGATATTATGAAGCCTATTTTGTTTTTATCATTTTGTGTTTTGTTGTTGATATTATTATTATTGTTATTATTATTATTTTGCATACTACATGCAGTGCTTTAACCAATGTCTGTTTGGCTAATGTAATTAAAGTTGTTAATTTATACGAGTACATTTCAACTATGTCAATGGTTTCTTAATATTTATTGTGTAGAAGGACTGGTATTTTTTTTATTTACATTATGTTTAAAGAGGTAACAGTTTGATATGTTCTCATTTGTTTATATTAGAAGTTATTTATTTTCACGGCATTCCGTCTGGTATTTTGATATTTGGAAGGCATGCTACCTATACTTTGTACAGTTAGTGGGCAGTATTCATCAGCTCCCAGTAGATTTTTAGGCCCTGTATTAAGTAAAGGACTTATCTGGGCTTTTTATTTTAGATTTTTCTTATTGGTTTGCCAGGACCACTCAGTGCACTTATTGTCAGACACTCTGCCTGCGTGACCAATTTATTCCTACTGTATTTAACCAGGACAGAGGACCAAAAACACCTCTGGTGTAAGTCCAGTGACTTCAGTGAAGTTATGCCAGAGATGTATTTGGCTCACAGAAAAAATGCTTGTGCAAATCAATGCAAAGAAAAGGCAGAAAGAAAGAGTCTTTGCATTTGGAACGGGATTTCAACATGTTAAAATGTTTGGATCAGCTGTTACTTTACTTTACTTTGTTCTTTTTGTTATTTTGCTCTTTCTTATACAACAGCAGCAACAACACAAGTGAAATAAATAAAGGGAGTTTCACCAAGCCTCGTGTAATTGTTCATTAATATGCATTCCTTGTTGGGAAATTCACAGCAACTTGGGAAATAATGCCTCTTTGGGCTGAACAGTATTATATCTTTCTCTTCAGCATGATTATGTTAAATGGACATTTGAATTCATGGCCCAACAAGTAATGGAATTTTAGGTTGTTCACTTCTCCTTGTGAAACACATGGAATACAAAAGCTAAAGCTAACTGCAACTTCCCTTTGCCTGTAGACTGGTAGGTCTCCAGCTACTATCACCACAGTTCCCTTGAAATAATCCAGTACTAGATGCTTACACAGATAAAAGTGGAATTTTCATTACTGAGAAAAAAAAATTGGAAAGCTGTCAGTTCACATAGGTTAATTTATAAATTGATAGGTAGTCAGATGAAATGATCAGAGGCCTGATTACAAGCATATGATTCTTGCTCTGAGTGAGAAATTATCTGAGTACCCTCATATTTGAAAGCAGGGTGAATTTATGAAGGGTTTTCACCAGTCATTGCATTCCTATGGTGATAAATGGACTCCAGCTACATTCCAGTGGGGTGAGAATTCTGAAGTTGATCTTTAAACAGATTATTTGGATGGTATTCGAGCATAGGCCATCACAGCTATCAGCAGGCCTTTAAATAATTAGGCACTGAAAGCCTTTCTACAAAGCCTGGAAAACTGAATTGGTTTCCTCTTATTGAAAATATATTTTAAAAAAAAAATGCAATCAGTGCTAGAAGAAGCACTTATTTCAGAGACTACTAAGACATGTTTGAATATTTGCTTTTTTCTCTTTATTATGATCACTATTCTTACAGTTGGACTCAGTGATCTTAAAGGTCTTTCTAACCTAGATGATGATTATTCTATGATTATTATTGCCAGCAAAGACAAATCCAACTGGATTTGGAAGTTGCTCTAAGAGAATAAAACCATAAGAGTTACTTGATTCCAACTGCCAGTGTATTAACCTGGTACAACTGAAGCTTACACTTCAGGTGTAAGGCAGAGAGGTATCCTTTCTCTGTCAAGAAACTGAGTGCAGTACTAGATAGTGCAATCCAGATGTTTTCCATTTTCTCCAGCCATTTTATTTCCTTTTTACTTTAAGAATGCTGTTGAGAACTGTTGCTTGTTGAAATGCTCCATCTGAAAAAAACAGTGGAGAATTAAGAGCTGCCTTCTTCACAGGGAGAACAGTATGCTAATACTGAAAAAACCTATCCTAAACAAATTAGACCAAATTAATAATATACAAAGGCAGATAACACCAAATGATTCTTGTAAACAGACACATACATAGTTGCTAATCAGTATGGACTTCTTACCTTAGAAGAGCACCTTCACACTGCTGTTTGGGCTGTTGAGTCACTGCGTTAGTTTCAGTGCATATCACGATTCTTTCCATGCTTGTCAGTGGCCTAACAGAGTCAAAGTTTTGTCAGTTCTGTGGCTGCCCGCAGTGATTCATTTCTTACTTAAGTTTGTCTGTCTCCTGGAAATACACAGACTGATTTGAAGTACTGTGTAGGGGTCAAGGTGACTGTCCTCCCTTACACTGCTGATAGAAGCACAGCACAGTGATCAAATCCATGGCTTGCAAATACCTGCTGCCCAACTTCTATGACCTTTGGGTGCTTCATGGTTTCAAAAGAGCTGTATCACACCATGTCACCACATGATCTCATCTCTCCTGTCTGCTATTGTTTCTCATCAGCTTTGCTAAAATTGCATTGACTGGGAAAATAGTGCAGAAAGTCATTGTCTGCTAGAGAATCCCAAATACTCTTTGCAGGACAGAGTTAAGTGAACAATGAGGTTTCCTTTTTCCCTCCAATAGCCAGCGACTCTGAGCATCAAAAGTGAAAGGGTTGGGACAAAAGTCCGCATGACAAGACAGTATCTATGTGTCTTTGTCTTTTGAAGACTGTGACAGGGAATGGGTTTATTTTGTCTTTGAATGGAGGACACAGGGACAAATTCAATCCCTTCTTGTGAGACCCCACCTAGAGTACGGTGTTTGGCTCTGGGAGCTTCAGCATAAGACATGGATCTGCTGGAGTAAGTCCAGTGGATGGCCACAAGGATGATCACAGAGACGGAGCACCTCTCCTACAAAGACAGGCTGAGAGAGCTGAAGTTTTTCAACCTGGAGAAAAGAAATCTCCTGCAAGACCTTAGAGCAGCCTTCCAGTACATAAAGGGGCCTACAAGAGAGCTGGAGAGGACTTTTTGTCACTTTTTGTGACTTCTTGTTACCTGTAGTGACAAGACAGTGGCTTTGAATTAAACAGGGTAGATTTAGATCAGACCAGACATAAATCAGAAATAATTTCTTCACTGTGAGGGTGGTGAGACACTGGCACAGGATGCCCAGAAAATCTGTGGATGCTGCATCCCTGGAAGTGCTCAAGGCTAGGCTGGATGGAGCTCTTAGCAATCTGGTCAACTGAAAGGTGTTCCTGCCCATGGCAGGGAACTAGATGATCTTTAAGGTCCCTTCAAACCCAGGCCATTCTACAATTCTATGAATTATTTAATATATCTGACTCATACATTTTCTATTACATGAGAAAATTACTGTTTCTGAGAAGATGGAAATGTATATAAACAGAATTATGGCTTCCAGAACATCATATAATAGCAGACAAAACCAACATAGCAGCTTTATTCAAACAAGAAAAACATTCAGAGGAAAGTTGGCAAGAGATACTAGTAGAGATCCCTAGAGGGACTCTTGAGCAGACTGCTTCTCCACAACTTAGACACACAGAAGAATGCCTCTTATGCCTGAATTAGGATGCAGTTGGGTTGATCTTAATGAAGGCAGATAGGTGTTACAGACCTGGGTGGCTTAACTGAAAGTAAAATGACGTCCTATTTTCCAAGATAGATCACTGAGTATAAAAGGGCAGATAGTAAGGTGGTAGAAAACACATCCACTTTACTGAAGTGCATATGAGAGTGATCAGAGTTGAATAGCTTTGAAAAATGTGAAGAAAACTGAAATTAGGCTAGAGGTAAAAAAAATTCCAGTTACAGAATGCAATTATGCAATTTCACAGGGTCTTTCTACTTGAAGGAGTCCATTCAGAAGTCTAAATCTTAGGTCTCAGCTGAGCTGTGTGTCTTCTTCACTGACACAGGGTCATGCCAGCCCCAGAAATGGCACAATTCAGGAAGAAGACACAGCACTACTTTCAGACATCAGACACTCATCACTTTTCCCACCAGGAGAGTATACAGAGGCCAGAAATCTATCTGACTCTGGGCAGACAGATTGGTCAACAAGTGACATATCACACTATTACATGTATTTTTTTTAAATTTCTAGCAGATTGCACAACCCTCAGAAGCAATTCAGGACCTTCTCAGCAATGGCAAACTACCTTAGTATGAATCAGGTTCAAATTTGGCATGCTTTCAGATGCACACCTTTTCATGCAAATCCTACTCCTTTCTCACGCTTTCAGTGGGCAGCCTGGTCATTTGTACACAGCTGTTGTGGCGAAATTGTCTCTAGGTTTAGGCTTCAGGCTTTGCTCCTCCGTTCCTATTTCCATAGCCTAAGAAAGTACCCTCAGGCATAGGAGCTTTATGCCACCCCCACATGTCTGGACAGGAAGAAGAGAGATCAGATAAATAAATAAATAATGTCAACAAATAAGAGACATTCTCTACAAATAGAAACTCCAAGTCCAAACAGGAGCAGCCCAGTACTAGACCTGCCCTGCCAGTGACCCACCTGGGTACTGAGAGGGTCTGTAGCATCCGAGGAAAAGTGAAGGGACTGCAGAGAGAGAAAATGCAGCAACAGGGGAGTGTTTCCAATTACTTCCGTGCAGTAACAATCACATCAGGTCATGATGCAGGGACTGATTTTTTGGCTGCCCCAAATGGCTTCTTCAGGGAGCATCTAGACCAGAAGAAGAAACTTCTATGCATAACCCAACTCAATAATCTACTATCATAATATTGTTGTGAAATAGGAAGAAGATAAGTTGTACTTGTTTGTCTTTCTACCTACTTCTGCTACAGCAGAAAAATAAACTGCAAAATCTTATGAAGATTTCAAGAGGCTAAAAGGGATGGCTGCATAATTCAAAGCAGCTTGTCGACTATTTAAGGATACTGCAATAGAGTCACAGTACTGAAAACCAGCCCAAAAGTCAGTATGATGGAGCAGTAGAAAAAGTCATATTTGAGAAAAAATTGAAAAGAACAGAAACATCAGTAAATAATTCTAAAACATACTAGATAAAATTGGAAAAGAATGAGAATAGCCTGCAAAATCCATAATATCTAAGAATGACCTAAAAGATCAAATAAGATAAATGACAATAAGTGCCAATGTGTGCTTGCTAGGTGGAAAACCTCTTTCATTTCTATGAAGGAATCAACAAGTTCATGGAAAGACCCCCCACACACTGATACATTAATCTTGGATTTTCCAAGAGGAATTTACAAAGATACCTCACTAATTCTTCCTAAAGAAACCAACCCATCATGGAATAAAGAGGACAGCATGCAAGTAATAGTTTTAATTAAAACAGATGAAAGAAAAGATGAGATGTCATTAGTGCCTGGCTCTACATTAGGGACTGCATTGTGAGCAAGAAAATCTGAAAAAGGGAATTAAAAAAGGCTAGTGGCATGGATTTGTTGAAGAACTTCACAAAATAAAGAAAGAGCAGCCGAATATCAGTAATCATAGAATCATGGAATCGTTCATGTTGGAAGAGACCTTAAAAATCATCTAGTTCCTATCCCCCTGCCATAGGCAGGAATGCCATTCACTAGACTTGGTTACCCAAAGCCCCATCCAACCTGGTCTTGAACACTTGCACAGATTTGAGCTGAATGCATAGAAATGTCCTTCTGGAAAGGGTCTTGAGCATTATAATGACCAGTGTGAGCTAAATGCACATCATCAGTAAGAAGAGGAAGATAAACATTTTATTTGACTGGTTGGTATGGCTGGAAAATGCAGACATGGTATTGGGTATCAAAAGAGAATGGCAGACTTTAGGGTAAAACAGAAACTCTTGCTTGGTAGGTGTCAGAGACTGAAAAGAAAAAATTCTCTCTAGACATCTTGGGATTCTTGGAGTGTGTGGTAGGGGGTTGGTCAGGCTTTGCTCTGGTGAGGTAGTGCCCTGTCCCACATATCCTCTGGCCCCACACTGCCTGTCAATCATGCACACTGGAGGCAGTCCCAGTTTTGCCTAACCCAGTCCCCGAGTGGCTGAGAGACCATAAATCCCAGCTGGGAAGAAGGCCAAAGATGGACCAAGGTTGTAAGAAGCCTGACCATGAGACAAGCATGTTGTTCCTTAACGCTACCTTCATCTTGGAGTTTTCACCACTGGAACCCAGGAGTTGGCTATATGTCTGTGTTTCTATATCTTTCCTGTCTTTCTCTTTTTCTCCCTTTATTCTTCTTTAACTCTCTTTTCACAGAATGTAACATTGAATAGCTTTAAAAGTTTTTATGTTGAATGGGCTAAGTCTATACTTTGATAAGTGTTTTATGTTGTGCTAAATAATTTGCCAAAATTCCCTGATTTTCCACAATTTGCCAGTAAACTTTTGCGTGGTTTTTACCTCTTGAGATATATGGTCAGTATTTCTCCTTTGCATTTACCCAGAGCAAAAGAACCTAGGTTTAACACCTGGATTTAAGTGACTGGGGTGTAAAAGTAGGTCAAGGCAGCAATTAGGCCTCTCTTTTGCACTCTCCGAGATCAGCTTACTCAAACTCTTCACATGCAGTTTTTTTAGAGAGCCAGAGAGAGGGAAGGAAAATAACACATAAATTTTAGGACATCATGTTTCTGATTGGAAAAGCTAATTGCTGATTCTCAGATAGGTATGTCACTTTTACCTCAGTAAAATACCAAACTTTCTCTGGTGGAATAATATGGTGGATCAGGTTATGAGAAAACACTGATCCTGTGTGGACAGAGAGAATTCATTCTACATAACAAGGCAAGAATACATTCATGCGACAGCAAACCAGACAGTTTGGTTATCCTTCTGACGCAGCCACCTACTTGGTGGTTTTAGGTTGTTGTTGGGGTTTTTTTGTTGGGTTTTTGTTTGTTTGTTTTTGTTTGGTTGTTGGGGTTTTTTTGGTTGTAGTTGTGTTTGTTGCTGTTGGTTTTGGTTGTTTGTTTGTTTGGGCTTTGTTTTTAAATATGTTTTTTTAAGATCCCTTCCTGTTAAACCACAGAACTGTATTATCTTCATTTTCAAGCTTGTGATGATTGTCTCTGAGCTTTCTTTAAAGGCCAGTCATATTTCCTTCAAGCTCAAGTCCTCCTAGCTGTTCCAAGGAACCCTTGTGGAGACAGACCCATGGGCATGAGCCTATGAATGGCCAGGTTTGCCTTGCTGCATTCATGCAACAGCAGCAGAAATCATGCTGTTTACATTCTTATTCCAGGCCTATGCTTTCTAAAAAAAAAAGTGAGGGGGGAAGCAAGGCAAACTAAAATAAAGATGAGGCTAAAACCAAAACTAGTCTTCACAGTATTTTCACATAAACAAAATTGTTTGACAAGATTCTTTTTTTAATAAGAAAAGGAAAGGAACGTGCACTGAAAAGGAGAAGTGGTTGTAATTTCAAAGATAGGAACACACCAGTGGGTAATAAGTACTTATAAAGTAAAACATGCATCAGCCTGCCACATAGGGTTTCTACAAAATGATATATGGATGAGTAAAATGTGATAAAGAAATATAAAGTAAAGTAACACAGACCTTAAATTTAGACATTTGTAGATTTTTCAACATGTTGCATTTTCAAGTATATTTTTAAAAAGGCAAGGAGGGAGAGGAAAGATGGTGTTTTTGTTTTGGTTTTTTTTCCAAACTAAATGCAACCCTTTCATGTCTTAATTTTTTTTCTTTGTTTCTTCCATTTTTTAAAATTTCCCTCAACTTCCAGCCTTTGCTCCTTTGCGTTATAACATGTTGATATTTTCAATATGACAAAAGTTGTATTTTTAATGCTAAATTGTTTGATATATTTTATAAAAGAAAATGAAAGACAGACCTTTGACTGCAAGGAAATGTGGAAGTTTGCTTGGTGCCACAATGTGCTACATCCACAATTTCAATTAACCCCTTTGTCTGCCAAGTCCTGCCTGTACACCCTCATCAGCACATTCCCTGACAAAGCAGCTGAACACGCCATCACTTCTGCCAAACTGGAAAGTAATGTTTTTATTTTCTTAGACTCTCCTCTGATATCAAATTAAGGCTTTCTTGACACATTTAGGAGAATGGCAACCAGATCTCTGTGTTAAAAGTGCTATGCATCAAACCTGGCATGCAAAGAATGACCTTGAATAGATCCTTGTTTCTGATAGAAAAAGGAAGTTTTACTGTTATTAATAATTGTGATTCCTGCCATTCAAATATGAAGTCTGAGCTGCTTTTTTTTTCTGAAGTGTATGTTTGCTTTGCATAATACAATCCTTTAGACCTGTAACATGCTTATGCAATGTAAAAGGTCTGGCAGTGTTACCAGGGGCATGATTTGAAGAAGTCAGAGTGGTGCAAGCAAACAGAGGCTTTAAAATGTAAAGTGGCCTTCAGTGGTTACAGAATATGAAGACGATGTGTCAATAACTCAAATCATAACACCCTGTGCAATTCTGGGCGAAGTACTAGGAAAGTATTAGGAAAGACAGCTCTTTAACTTATAAAATGAGCACTTCTAAAACAGAGCAACTGTCAGACAAATATAGAAGCCTGAAATGTCATTTTTGTGGTATTTTTTTTTTCCAAGTAATGCTACAATTTAAAGTACAGCTGAACAAAATTACAGTTTTAAAGAGAAAAAGAACAGATTTGATTTTAAAGACTAGGTATAGGAGAAGTGAGTCAGACCTGATCTTAGTGACACCAGAAGAGATTTTGAGTTATTGCATTCTGATTATGTCTGATGTAGTCCAGTATGACTGAAATCAGGATCTAACAAGCCCTGCAATAAGCAAGGGCAGAAATTTCCTTCATTATGACTTGAATAGAAAGGAACAAAATATAAAAAAGTAAAAAGTTACATAAGCCAAAAGAGTACATAAGCACAACACAGAGCTCCTTGAAAAGCTGACGTCTGACCCAAGCTCAAGTACTTTCAGCTGATGTGAAGAGAAGTATAGCAACTCAGTTCTGTCTGTTGAATAAAACCCCTAATTTCGAATTACTGCAAGCATGTTCAGGGTGTTCTTGAAGACAACTCTGGGTGGAAGAAGCATGTAAACTACTTATAATGCTCATCCTGGCAATGCTTGTATGTATTTTATGAGGTGAGAGAGTGAATAGACAGGAAGTCAGAGAAGTATTCTAAGATACAGCAAGCAGAATAAGACAGATTTTTGAAGTTCTGATTTGGAAGTAAAGCTGCATATAAACTTATTTATTTGTTTAGATGGAAAACTACATGTGACCCTATTCCTTGTCTTGCAAACAAGGTGGGCATGGTGCTTCTGTCAAAGGAAGTCTTTAATCTTCTAAGATAGTCGTTGAAAAGTAAAGGATTTCTTGCTTTAGTGATTTATGCAAACGGGGAAGGACACAAAACCAAAGCATAGGTTGCCACTGAAAGATAGAAAACATACTCTTAGGTAGAAACATACTCTTTTCAGCGGAATACTTGACCAAGCTGAAATACAACATATAAATAAAAATGATGATTCTGTAAAATAGTTATGTAGAACAACAAGTTCACCTAATCATAATCCTTTAAGATTAGGAGTATTTGGCAAAATTTGTTTTGGAATGCTTTCATGTGATTTGGCATATAAAGGGCGAATGGTAGAGATTGCAGCCACAAACAAAGCCCTTTGCTTTGATCCATGTGTGTTGCTCATCCATTCCAAAAATGAAAGGCAGGGAAGTAGAAGCTGCTTTAATTTGCCTGCATTCCTTTAGCTTCCAGTATCACACGCTCCTTTATAATTGGGCAAAAGGGTCTTTCTTTCTGTAGTGAGCAGGAATTGCTTCTTTCTATTGCAGTTTTAATAACTGCCATATTTGGCACATCAGAGGGCAAGTTCTTCAGCTTTCCAATAGTTGTATACTGCTTGCACCTCATATCTCTAAAGATGTTTTAATCAGTCCCCATACAAACCATCCTTTGTCATCAAATTTTGTAAGCAATGTTCCTGGCAGCAATGTGAGCATTTTTTCTTACTTGGACTTCAAGAAATTGCTAGTCTAACAGGACCTAGAATTATGGATATGGATGCCTCTTATTTGCAGTTCTACACTCACTATATTCTGCTCATATCAGCTATGTGACTTGTTACTCACTTTTTGACCTAAATTATTATGCAATCTTACTTCACACTATTCAAAAATTACCTCATTTCACCTTGAATACCACAAAGTAATGACAGCTGAAGAAATTTCTAACATGGTTTGTACTTAGTTTTTGGAACCTATTCAGGTGACAAGCCATACCAATGTAGGGGTGTTATTATCTGACAAATTGCTGTGTGCTTGGAATAAGACTTAAGTCTGAACATCTAATTTGGAATTTTCAAGAGATAAGTAGTGACTGAACAACATAATAAATACAAAAAATACTATTTCAGTATTGTCTAACAGGGATTTATGATTTTTTTTTAACCAGAAATGTAAAGATACTATTTCACATCCTCTAATAGAGAGATGGAGAGAAACTGGTAAAAAATTTTGTTTATTAGTATGGTAGCGTAATTACGCAATAGAATTTAATCATGTAGGTTGTGAAAACAGTTATGGTGAAGAGACACAACGAAGAGATGTCTCAGTCCCAGAGATAGTGAGATGAATTCTGCTGTCCTTGCCAAGTATTTTTCCTAAGAATTCCTATTGAGCTAGGTGCGCCTTTCTCTGTCCCCCTGCTTCAATGGGACAAGATTGTTCCTAAGCCATTTTACCATATTTAGCAGCTACAGGTTCCCTACACATGGAGCTCAGGGCAAAGACAAATCCAGTCATGGGTACAGAGGCAGCATGAGTTCCTTGGCATTTTGCTGCAGCAAGCCAGTCAATTCTATTGATGGCAAGGCAGGGCATGCTGCCTTCCTCCGGCATAAATCTGTGCTGAAAAAAAAAAAGATGATAGTATGGATTGATGATTTTAATCCCCAAGTGGCTTGTGGAGGCAGAAGTCAACACCAGTGGGCTAACAGAGACTGGGCTCTTCTGAACCTGCAAGAGGAGTTTCCTTAGTACTGGACAGAAACTCTGGGAAGGGGAAAGAAGCCACATATGCAGTGGAACCCTCAGGAAACCGGCCATCAGTATGTTAGAGGACAAGAAGACTGATGCCCTTGGAGAATGGTTCTTCAAGGACATTGATGTGATTTGAATCACGATTGAAAAGTTCAGTGTGGTAGCAGTGAGTACTAGGTCTCTGTTGAGTTAGGTACAGAAATGCTCTGTGATTACATAAGCCTCTATAGGGCAATATTAAGGCACTGTTGGCATTTGCAAAACCAGGACCTAGTCCTGAAGCCAGACAAGTTTTGATGGCTAAATTTCAGTGGCTGTCCAGAAAGCCCATATAGCTGCCAGGGTGAAGTTTCTAGCCACACAGTGAGTTGCAAAGGGCAAGGGCTCAAGAGGGCTTAATGAAATAAAGTCCTCCTGGCTGTTTCATTTTGCCATGGATATGATCAAAACTTCAAAGCATAAAACATTCTGTTAGAATAATCTCTGGTTAACCAGTGGCTAGAAAGTAATTTAGGCCATCTAAATCATAGGAACTAGGAATTTCACAGGCCTTTCCTAAAAGGATTGGAATTTTCTCCAAGGCAAGGCCTCTAGCAACAACAGAAAATGTGGCAATTTTGCCACAGGTCTCACTTGCTTCAACTTATTCAGTACTTATTGAATCCAGAATATGACAGCAAAGGGTCTGAGAGATCTCCATCCAAATTTTTTATGACATGACTACACACAATCAGGTGAAAGCTTCTCTCATATTTATTTTTTTAAAAATGCCAAAGAAAAGCTTCAGTATTTTCCAGCCATACTACCTTTCATTATGATTTTGTAGCTCCACACAAGCAAAGTTTCACTGCATCTGGTAAATATCTGTGGGGGCAGGATGACTCAGTCACTTAGGTACGTAGCGTGGTTTCCCCTATTTCTGCATCACAGCAACTCCCCAGTTTGTAACTCTGAGCAAGTCATAGGCTCTCTTTCGGAGGGTATTTAATATGAGAATCTCACTGCTTGCTAAGAAAGATTCCGTGGCACTTTTCACAAAAGTAGGGCTATTAACCTCTTTGACCCAACCATATTCCACTATGTATTAAGTACCATGGGAGGAAGAACTACTTCAGTACTGACTGAGAAGGAAGAGTGCCACGCACTGAACCAAAGACATCTCACTTAGCACCAGCATGAGTATGTATGTACATAGACATATGTGTGTTTTTAGTATATATACACACAGAGTATGTTGAACAGAAACAGAGGATTAATCTGATGTGATAGCTGCAATTCACCGTGTCTTAGATTAATCTGTTACATCGTTTAGTGACAAAACTGACAAGATGTTACATGATCAAGTTTAGTCACATTAGGTGTGTTGTAAACCAGACAGAATTTTCTCTGATTCAGTTTCAGCATCCAGGGAGAGATCCCTAATCTGTGACTGTAGCCTTAAACTGGTTGATTTCCACCAGTAGAAAAATGCAGCAGAGGAATGAGGCTCATATTATTTCTCTCATCCCACTGTTTCCTCTCCACATTATGGTTGCTAAGAACAACTTTCCTGCTTGATATGTTTTTCTTTCTGTCAGCTGCCATCTTAAATTAGCCTTTCTTATGTCATTTGGTAGTAAGGATCTTTGGGTTCGTGTCAGGAGATGCATTTAACATACTTAGGACACTCTAACCTAAGCAGCTGTGACATGTGGGCAACTCTGAACATCCACAACCATCACCACCAATTACCTCCTTTATTAATCTGACCTTACAGTGGATACCCAGGGAGAATTTCACTGTCAGTCTAACATTTCACAGCTTCCTGTATTTCATGAATATATATATATATGCTGTGTTTCACATTTCACTTGTTTGCTGCCCTCCAAAACACCAGCTTCTTAATATTAGTTGCTCTGGTACTAAGACATAAATCACTTTTTTATGGCTGCTGCACCATTTTTCTGCTAACAGCTGCCATATTGCATTAGGCTACATTATACACAATGAGGAACGACAGAGAGGTGGAGCACGACATGTGCAGCCTAACAAATTTATTATGTTGTTCAGTTGATAGGCCTATTCATCTTTCTACACTGAGAGTACAGTAAGTCCTAGTAACCCAAACTAACAGCACTCCAGGAAAATGTTAAGAATGTAGGTTATATACAAAACAGTAAACTCTGATACTGTGTATTCAGCTTGGATATTCTCCTTCTTGATAATGGAGCCGATATATTTTAGGCATCTGTTACCCTTAGGGTTCTTTTATGGAAAGGCATTTATAATTCCATTTCCAAGCACAGCACAAAACCGTATTGAACAATGAAACTGTTTAGCTTGTGGTTATGTTTATACAGCTCAAACATGCTCAGGACTTGTCTACACTGCAGGCTATGGGGTGATACAGAGATACCACATCTCAGCTGAAATAGCTTACGGCTTCCTACTCCAAAATGAACATTCCCTGGACCCACATTTTGGAAGAACATAAGTACCCACCTTGCAGGAAGACCCTAGGGTGGCAGAATTGCTGCTCTCTCTTGACTGAAATGTCAAGAATTATTCCTGTGTTTTGAAGAGGTCATCCACAGTCTGAAGCATCCCACATCATGTTGATCATTTCAGTGCAGCTGGGTTTCTTTAACACTAGCACATATTTTTAAAATGGGCTGTAAAACCTGGCAAATGTGAAAATCAGTTTAAAAGCTCTGACCTCAAACCCATCAGGAGTTCTTACAGCTATTTCTATTAAATCCTGAAAATTATATTTCCAAGTGGAATACTTCCAACAGAAGAAAGAGTCATTTCTAGAAGAGAAAAAATGAAGTAATTAAAATATGTAAATTTGGAGTTATAGTATAGATTATTTAGGTTATAATAGTACAGACCATAGAGGATTTCATAGGTGGAACAAAATTTTAAGAAGCTCTTAAAAGAAATACTGTTCTTCCTTTCCCATGCAAAGCCCCCTGCAGCTTCTGCAGTTATTGGGAGTTCCCTAAATTGTAGCACTGAGACTCTGTATTAAGGAATACACAAATTCAAATCTTTACAATTCTAACTTTTCCCTAATTATCTTTACAGCAGCATTCATAGTGTGGGGAATACAGTAAACCATGTGGTAATGTTAATTATGTGCAAATGGCAATTGTAAAGGTTTTAATAGTGACCTCTGCAACTAGAAACCTTATTGATCATTTCTATATGTATAATCACATAGTGCTGGCTAAAACACCAAAATCCAGCCTGGCTTCTACTGAAGTCTATACAAAACCTGGACTGGACTCTTGAGGAAAAAAACTCTTGAGTGCCTCTCAAAAGATGTGAAATACTTCCCCCTTTCCCTCAATAAACTGAAATATTAAAAATTGCACAATGATTCTGAATTATTTTATAGAAGTATGAAGAGGTCTGATTGAATCAAAAATTCATACAAAGCCATCCATGCTGATTTGAATCTAAAGCATTTGCAAAACAATGCTTGGATAAAGAATTTGGCAGGTGTCAGGTGAGGGTCCATGGTGATGTAGAGTGCCTAGGCAAGTGCAAAGGAGATTTGAGTAACCCTAGGGTGTCAGAATTGCTGTTCTCCCTTGCCTGAGAAGTCAAGACTCATTCCATATCAGTGACACACAGGTCTTGTATTTTCTATCAGGATGTCAGCACTATTGCATGAGGCCCTCATTTATTGTGTGTTCTGAGACCTATACACAATAGTCTTTTGCTAGTTCAAATGGTTCTGTTTTCTGTTTCGTTGTTTGTTTGCTGTGGTGGTTTTAGGGGGGTTTTTTTGGTGTCATTTTGTTTTATGCTGTTTGGGTTTTGGTTTTGTTTGGGTTTGTTTGAGGTTTTTTTGTTTGTTTGTTTGTTTTCTGGTTAATTGGTTGGTTAGTTTGGGTTTTTTTAAATAGTCTATAGACTTGAGAAGCTGGCAAGATCTGTTTGAAAATCCACAATGCACCAAAGCACAGATTCTGTGCTTTTCATCTCTGTTACCCAGCTGCACAGATAACCAAGATTTATTTGAAAAGCATGAAATTTCTTAAAAATAATGAAATCCAAAAAATGTCATGAGCCACCAATTAACTGTACACAGAGCTGAGTAAGAAAGGCTCAATACCATGTTACAAAATTTAGGTAATGTCTCAAATGGGGCTTTTGTGTGGCACTTGGGAGTTAATATTCCTGAAAATTTAGATTTTTTGCTAAGACTCAAAAGCATATTGGACACCACTATTTCTGGTCAGCTTTGCTGGCTGCAGTAAACAGTAAATAAGACCACATTTTTGTTCTCTTTATCATTAAAATTAAGTTCATGTGAGCTTCACTATGTACCAGCATCCACGCTCAGCAAATATGCAGTTACACCTTGCCACTACATAGAGCTGTTATCACTCACTCCCTCAATGCAACCATACAAGACCTGGCCACCTTTTGCTTTGAAGTGGTTAATCTCTAAACCTTATGAATTGTTTTGAGTGTTAATGGTCTCTGTTCAGTTCTGCATTGCTTTGAGATAGCCCAGCTTATGCATCTGTTTATTTGAACTTAAATTAGCTAATGCAGTTGTTTATTTTTCCTTAAATAGAGCACTAAACCTTTTATTCTATATAGTTTTAATCATTGGTTCTTAAGAAATACATTTTTTCATGATAAAAACTTGGAAAAAGTTCTTCACTTTGAGTGGGAAGAGTGAGATGGTTTTATCCACGTTTGGGTCTTATTGTTTTAAAAGTGGAAGAGAAATTACAAAATCTTGAGACCATTACATATGTGCAAAATTATTTGTTTATTTGACCTTTTGACTTAGTGAAATGCATGAATTTATTTAAATTTTGTTTAAATAGAACTTTCCTTTGACACTATAGTCTATATATTTTAATTTGCTTAAGTGCCTGGATGTTTTGTGTAAAGCCAAACCCAAAAAGTATATTCTCCAGCTATTCCTAAGAAGATTGCTAGTTAACTCCTTTTTAACCTCTCCAGTTCTATGTAAGGAAGTCTCATTGGTCTCAAAAAGTTTGCTCTAATTTCTTACAAGGAACAATCTTTATTACAGCAGAATGAAACTCTTCAGTCAGAAGAAACATTTTGAAATGTCAAGTGGAATCATATTGATGTTCTCAAACTTTCCAGTTCTCATTCTGTATTAAGGTTTTTTTTTGAAATTTATCTATGTTTATCTTCAATCAATGTTAAAAAGCCTACTTGAAATGTCTTCTGACCTGAAATGACCTTTCTTTCAAATTTGTTGTTGTTATTTGGCAGTAAAACTTACAAATTTTAATTCTGTGTAGACCAAAAGAATTTTTTATTGTTGTTGATTTTTTTTGTTTGGCTAGCATAAAATTACAAATAAATAAATCCTTTATACAATCTAGTCTTCAGATACAACTTGATCAGCAAAACTGTCTTTTTATTTTTACACACGTAAACAACAAGTAATCATATTTGTTTTCACAGGGTTACTTCATACTTATGCAAGAGAAAAAGGAGCAAGATTTCCTGTCAAAATAGTAAAAAAACCCCAAAGGTTAAAAATAGAGAAGGAAAAGAAAAACAAACCAGTGTAATAGAGTCACATCTCTCCTGTGTGTTGCTCGACACCAGCTGAAACAAAGCTGACTTGAGACTCCGCAGAAGCATAGTTTGGAAGCGAGAAAAATAAATTGAATCCTGCAGCAGTAGAGCAACTCCCCCAGACACCGCACTGGGAGAAATCAGGGGAGTTTCAAGGGGCTGTGGGTGGAAGAGAGGATTAAGAAGAGCCAGCGGGACTTGGCTGACCTTTGCTAACTTCCTGACCCCCACTTTTTCCCCCTGGGAGCTGGGGTCTGGTCGTGGGAACAACACCTGCCTTCCCCAGCTTCATCTCCACAGGGGTTGCTGCTGCCCCACGGGTGCCTGGGGCCAGGAGTGACCGCAGCAAGGGGAAAGCCTCCTGTGCTTCATCAATCTGTTTTGGAGGCACAGGGAGGGCGTAGCAGTGGCATGAAAAACTTCTGAGGGATGGTGAGCAATGTGGTTCACTGCTGAAGACTTTTTTCACCCTGCAGAGGAAAGCACCCAGCCCCACCTCCTTGGGTAAGATCTCAGCTAATGGGGTCCCATGGACCCGAGCCAGAAAGAGCTCACAAACAGAAGCCACTATCAACTTCAACTATGGCCTGTGCCCCAAGGTGTTTTGGGGTGGACAGCAGAAGTTAGCCACATTTCTAACTCATTTACCTATGCCTATACCATCAGCATTTCCATTACATTTAATGCTTAAAGCATCAGCTACAGAAATAGGCAGGAACTGAACAACATACAGGAATGAATACTCAATACACTTAATCACACTGTATCTCTCACTGTAGTGCAGAGAACTACAGTAAGTTATACACGTATTTCAATATATGTGTTCTATGGACTAAAAATGTATCTACACTTGGGGCAACACCTGCACTTCTGTCAACTGGGGCAACACCTGCACTTCTGTCAATTTCTATGCAGATATATTTTCATCTATAGTGTTACTTGTGCACTCTTGAGCACACGTGTGAGTCTGCACACATTTATCTAATGTGCATGTTGATTATCCTTAAATTCCTGTTCAGAGGAAGATCATTTACCACATAGTAGTGATAAATCATATACCACTTAACATGTCAACACAGTGCTCATAAATGACCCACTGTCCATACAAAACAGGTTAGTGACATCACCACTAGCAAATATTTTGGCCCTGCAAGGTTGATTGCAGGCCTAGGGCAAAAGATGAGGGCATTTCTGTCGAAGAACACTTTTTCTCTGCTCATTCCAATTTTTTGCCCTTCCAGTTTCCTCCTTTCTCCAGCTCACTTTTTCCTTCCTCTGAATAATACAATCATTACATATTTTCCTAAGTCTATGATGCCAAATCAAATTAACCATTCCATCTCATGACATTACCATAGTCTTTTTTGTATCTCTCTTGTGTAATATTGCTCTCATTTCTATGACTTACACAGAAAGAATAATTATATTTATTTGTTTGGGGTTTTTCAACAGGAAACTACTAGATTATTTGTCATCTTAGACAGGAAATACTTGTACATGTCCCTATACAGGAGAAAAAAAATTGTACAGAAGTATTGTGATATAATATACATACCCACACCTATTTTGTTTATGGCAGTATGAGGACTAGATTCATAAACTCCTCAGCTCTTAGGAGCTGTGGGTGCTGCAGGTGGCATCTATAAGGGGAAGAAGCTTGGTCCCACCTCATTTGTGCTAGTGGCAATCTGGATAAATTAGAAAGGAGATAACAGACTTCCAATGTGGACATGAAGAGACTTCCCTAACCTTACACAGATCTTTCTAATTCACTATTTTATTATTATGTGTTATAGCTATAGGTCTTTTCTTTTAAAATGTAGAATGCAATAATGGAAATAAGATAAAGTCTCAAACATAGAGTTATTCAATATTGAATTCCACATGAAGGTACCAGAACTTGAAGTGGAAAATTATTAATGCAGAGAAAAATTGGACAGGTTGATGTCTGCAGAAAAGTACAGGTTTTGAGATAAACAGTGAAGCAACTCAGTGTCTGAAAAATCAGTAATGGGAGGGAAAGGTCTGTCTCTCAGAATATCAGATCTTGGTGGTTACTGCAATCCCTGTTAGGTAAATAAGATGTGGATCTGTCTAGAACTATACGAGAAGCAGGAGGAGGAGACCTCCATTCTGATTTTTATCTTGCATCTCGAGACATGTCCATTTCAAGATTCTTTTACTTGATATATTTCTCTTCACACCTGCTGCCCCCTCCTCATCCTTGGAAGGGCAGAAGGTGGCAGAGACAGGCACTCGTTTGTGATCCTGCCTTGTTGCTGGGCCCCTTCTGCATAAGGGCATAGTTCACACAGGCTGTGGTCATAGGTCTGACCTGAGACTGGTGCTTCCATTGTAGAACAGGAGATCTTGACGAAAGTGAGTTGGGGAGTTCCCAAAGTGAGCTGCTCTAGGTGGTAGTTAGGCTAGCACTATAAAAAAGAAAGCTCATTTTATGAGCCTTTAGTGAGAAATAAAACCGAGTAAGTTGCTGGGATTGTTTGCAAGAAAGCAGCTCCAATAAGGTCTTATATCTCAATTTCAATAACAACATGGAAACCTGCTGTTTTATTGCAATGTGTTTTTAGAAACTCTGGGATGCTTCAGGTGGCTACAAGCAATGCTGGAGCTTTAAGCAACAAATGCTTGGATGAGCTCAAACATTCCGGGTTTTCCTGTGCTTAATATGTTGCATTGCTATCTTGATATGTAATGTCACAGATGGTAATATTAGTCATGAAAGAACAAAGAAGCCAAGACCACAGACAAATTAAGGTGGTGGATAGGCAGAGAGAAAGAAAGGAAAGAGAGTGAGCAGTGAATGCCTGCAGCAAACAAATTTTGTTTTAAAGATTCTTCATACACACTGAACACCTTCTCAAGATCTATGTGTTGGCAAGAGTAGCCATAGAAGGCTGTAAATCCTCAACCTGGCTTGTATCCATTGCAAAAAGTAGAGTAAGTAGTGAAAATGAATACTCTTGGAAATTAATACATGAACTTAATTTAACAATGGGCAGCTGACCCACAAATTCCCATGCAAATCAATGGTGGCTTTTTTTGTTGTTGTTGTTGTTTCTTTCCCTAACTACCCAGCTCTTCTCCAAGAAGAAGATTAGCATGTTTGCCTGTTATCTTCTTTGCACCTTTCAAATGTCTTTTTAACCATTTGTATATAGGCCACATTACCTACCATGAAGAGTTTAAGGGAAATACTCAGATAAATCAAATGGAAGTATGAAAAGAAATAATAATGCAGTGATTGAAGGCACAAGTTAACAGACAAGTTATAAAGCCCAAGAAACTACATTTACTATATGGAGTTATGCAGGAGCATGTTCCAGCTCAGCACACGACATGCTCACTAGGGCTTCTGCTTCTTAAATTAAGTCTTGCTATGAATAGAGGAAGTGGAACCCATGTTAAACGAGGCAGCAGGCTTCTATGAAAGAAATACACCTCTTGAGCAGTTTCTAAAGTCAAATTTTGCAATACTATTAAAATAAGTTCAAGTGTAGAACCGTACCAGTGATACTGCCCTTCTTATCTCTGTCATCTAAATGTTCAGGAAGACATCGAGAAAGGTAAGAATTGGCCCAAAGAGCTTTGAATTGATACAACTGTAAACTTTTGTGAAAGAGGAGGCAGATATTTCATTTGTAGCAAATGCAAACAATTTGTCTGGAATTTCAGCTTAAAACCAGATTTCCCATATTGCTTTTGCACTTGACTTCACAGAGTTTGGATTATATCTCACAAAAATTTACAAGAGTTTGATAGTTGAATTCTTAAGAAGGAAGCACAGAAAAGGGTGGCTTACAGGTGTGAGCCAATACACAAGAAAAAAAAATCTATTTTTAGCCTGAGATGTAGGGAAAATTTCCAACACTGATTTATTCTGCGGTGGAATAGATTCCTCAAATGACAGGGTAGGTGCCTATTAGCCTGAGATGGAAAGTTCTGCATATTGGGAGCACACTTCCACCAGCAAGGAAATGCATCATTTAATAGGTCTTTTCCATTTCTATGATACTACAACTTGGAGTTGTTCTAATGTGTAAAGTAAAAGGAAAAATATAGTGAACTTCTGCATCCCTTTCATAAAGCACTTGACCTATCTTGGCACGTACAGGCATATATATCAAAGCTATTTTGTTTTAAATATTTTACTATTTGGAAGGAGACTTGATCATTCTCTGAGACTGGAAAAATATAGTGAACGCTGAAATAATGGCAAATGTTACCTTCTCCCTTTAATGCTATTTATTTTATAATCCAGATTTGGCAGTCTTGCTGCCCTGCTTGGATTTCCTTGAAAAAGAAATAGCCAAGTAAGTTTGCATTGCACATGAAGATTTTGTAAACTTCCTCACATTCATCATATGTCACTTCCATTCTCTGTATCCAATGCTTTCATATGGCCATAAAGCAGAAAGTCAGATTTTCATTTATTACTTCGCTTTACGCTATATGTAAGGGGCAAGACAGAAACTTACAGTCACTTCTCAGCTACTGCACTAACTTGAAAATACACAGATATTTGGCCCATTCAAAGCTTTCTATTTAATTGAAAGTCCAGTGTGTGGCCAAACTTTTTCAGACTCAGTACTTTTATTAACATTCAGCAGAGACATATTTTACAGAAATAAACTCAAAGGGTTTACATGGTTACGGTGATTGTTTCTGAGTGATTTTTGGGCAACATAAATGTGGTCTCAGCCTTTCTGAAAAACAAGAATTCAGGACAATTAATCTTTGGTCAGCTGCAAATGTATTGCAATCAAGTAACACAACATAGAAGTCCATTCCATGGGATTTTTTTTCAACCTGCTAGATGCATAGGCACAAAATTTGACTGTTCAAGACATTAACACCAGAGGATCCCCTGCCTCCCAACGTTCTCTCTAATTGATGTAATCTGCACAGTTGGGCTAACTCTGATATATTTTCCCAGAGCACCAGGCTTGTTAAATATAATTCAGCACCAAGAGGAAAAAGCATGAAGGAGTTCTTGTGCTCCAGAAAACAATCCTTGGACATCGGTGTTCATTTTTACTTGGGATTATACTTCTTTCCTGTGAAAAGTTAGATTTTAGAATCTTATTTTTCAGAAGAACGAAATACTTAAATGTGCATGGATAAATATCCTTATTCTCCTTCACATGAGAATGTACATTTTGTAGCAAATGGGTTCACACACATACCTAAAGATGTGGAAGGGTGGAAAAGAGTTTTTATGTACAGACATCCAAGCAATGCAGATTTATGAAAATTTCTCACAGGAAAAAAAAAAGAAGAAATAATTTGAGGACAAGAAATAAAAGACTTTAAAAAACCCTGAGATGGTTTTGACTTCCTTGTGGTGTCAGAAGCATTTAATGTGTTGATGGCCAGCAGACTGTTTAGCACAGGTAGGGGGACATGATTCTACTATTATGGATCCCAAATTCCATGATACTATAAAACACTGTAGATTGATATTTCAGTAAGTTCAAGAAATACTCCTTCCATAGTTTAAGAGGGAATACCATTACAGTTCTAAAGATTTGGTGCCGGAATTAACAATATGTGGCACAGTCCTGTTAGAGAAAATGTTCTTATGGCAAATGAAATACAGTTATCTGCTGCAAGGTTTACTCTAGGTAGTAGAGGAGGATAAATATTGTCTTTTTGACATTTCAGGACTTGATACATGTGGACAACATTCTAAGGATATCATCTTTAATGTTCCAAGTTGTAGATAACTTCCTTTTTTTGAAAGAGATTTGGGCCTTCTGTTTAGGCATTTGTGTTTGTTTGTAGAGAATTCATCCCATTAGTTAGACTATATTAGTTAAACAATGGCCTTAAAAGCATACATAAAATAAATCAAAACAAAAACCTCAAACTCCACAACATCTTCTACTTCTTTATTTTTTCCATTTTTTTTTTTCCTATTGGGATCTACAGAGCAATATTACATCATTTACTCATTATTCTGAGTCTACCTGGTCCCAGAGGGAATATGGCTCCTTTTTTCTTCTTTGGCACTTCTAAGAATAAAGATCTGTTTTGTTTGTCTGACATGACAGTCATAACCCCAGAGACAGCATGGCATAAAACCTTTCCAATTTCTTTGCTATTTCAGCAACGCCTTGAGGAACAATGGGACTATGAACACATAGACCAAGGAACTTTCTGAACTTTGTATCATTTATCAACTCACCTGTGAGGTCACAAGATACAGACAGGTTGCGTGATGTTTCTTGTTGACTATTCTAACAGCCAAAGAGGTCAGTTGCCCGCCCACAAAGCTATGCAAGAAAAGTACCTCTGCATGAAATTCTTCTGCATATGTCTTAGTGTTTTTCTTTTCTCTCAGCAGACAGTACACAGCAGAGACAGGACACATTCTCCACTAGAAGCAGGACAGTTTCTCTTGGAGATAAAGCTGATTGTTATTGTCTGACTTGGGTGGGAAAAATGCCAGACACTTTGAGCACCATGATGGGACAGTTGATGTCTGTGGAAGGGGTAGTGTCCAAAGATCTTAATAAATTGTGTCTTGAGCAGTCATTGCCTTACGACTTCCCACTCTTTTTTAATACAAAAACAGTCTGCCAAAAAGGCTTGTTGCCCATTTTTTTCCTAGTGTCTGGACTTTTGTCCTTCTCCACATCACAGACATATGGAGTGGACACAGAAGGAGGGAGTTAAGCTATTCCAAGCACATACGGCAGCATTTTTGGACCAATACTGTGAGCGTGAGATCATAGCAGTCTGCAGTTAACACCTTGAGAAGACCATACAGCAGGTACTAGGCTCATGAAATACATTAATACATTGCATCTTTTAGGTGCATCAGGAAAACCCTGCTGTTCTTCCCAATAGAGAACAAGGAAATACAGACTTCTAAGCTGTGTTGGATAAAGTTCAAGCCTTTGGCTGTTTTGATTATTGTTAATCAACATTCTAAGAAGCTAGAATATTTTACTCTTTTCTTCAGTATGAACAGCTGGGATTTCTTTTACTAAGAGAAGGAATTGCTTGGATGGAATTGAAGTGCTGTCTGTCTAGAGGAATCATCAGATTTGAGGTTTTGTTGTTTCAATATTGATCACTCCTGCTCTAGTCCACAAAGGTGCTAAACAAAAGATTGTTGATTGCACCATTAGATTCTTCATCCTTTTATCTCTTCTCTCTGCACTCTATTCTCTCACTAAATTGAACAAGAGAGGAAAGCTAAGCTAAGAAAATGCTCTAGAAAAATATTCAGGATAGATTTTTGCCAAAGAAACCATATTGCATGCTCCACATTGCTGATTATCAACTAATGGGCCTGCCTTGAATTTGAGCAGGAGAATGGACTAGGTGACCCTCTGAGGCCCCTTCCAACCTACTTTAGTCCACTGTTCTATGTGATACAAAGCCCCCTGTATTTCACACAAGGAAAATGGGCCTGTGTTTCTCCTGGAGACGTCAGTCTGTGAAATGATTCAGCAAGGGACATGAAAGGTTACAAGATGTAACAGGTCCAAGGCCCTTTGCAACACCTTCTGGCTTTTTCCACCCTCAAGCCCCCCGGAGGAAAAAAAATGTGGAGAGATATGGTTAAAAGCACAGAAATTCATACAGGCCCTAAAAGATATCAGAGGTGTCACAAGAACACAGACTTGGATACCTTCAGCATCTCTATTGTGTGGCAATTCATCCATGCATTTGAGCACAACCTGCTGCACTTTTGCCCCCTTAAAAGAGAGGGGCTGGCTGACCTGCAGCTGTGGCTTCCACAGCTCTTTATGTCTTAAGGAGAGATGAGGGCCAAGGAAAACCCACCTGGCTGAGGCTGTCAGCTGAGGGAACACTGTTGACAGATCAGGGGCAACCTCCACGCTGAGACTCTCAACAGAAGAGGAAGCAAAAGGCACATATGGTTCATATGCTTTTGGCTTTTCTTGGCCTAACTTGATCCCTGATGTCTGCAGGAAAGCAAAGCTGAGGAGGCAAACTGCTCCAAAAGTAAATGCCACCTGGGGACTTGGCTGGGAGGTAGACAGACATGTTGCAGAGGCAAAGTGTAAATCTACAATTTTGAAATAAAATTTGGAATTCTCCTCAGAAAAGCTTGGCCACCAGGAGGTCTGGCTGTAATGTCAATGCCAGAAGAGTCAGAAAAAACTGGACTGAACTTCAACAAGCAAGATAATCCCTGATTGTCAGTGATTGACAAGCCTGGCTTCAGTCCCACTCCTTGAACACAACAGAACAGCCATGAGAAAAAGGCATCTACTACTAAAAATACAAGAGTTCAGTGGGTGATAAGTCTGCTTTTCACTCAGGAACCCCTTAGGATTCAGTTAGGAGCAGCACACGGATCTCAGTAGCAGCAGAGGCTTATACAGTTGAGAAAACAAAGTTGAAAACAAACAGCTGCATAATGTATTGCAGTAAGGCTTTCACAGCAGAGATAGTGGGTCATAAACAAGTCCCCTAGTAACTGGATATTATCCAACAAGGCACAAGGCCTAAAAAGAACTATTTGTTTTTTTACTCTTCATGAGATGAAATGCACACTGCAGGAAAATCCCGTGCAAATCAACATAGCGTCATGGAAACCACGAGACCATCAATAAAAGTAATAAATGGAAAGGGTTATAACAATATATACTTAGCACTTTACATTTTCAAAGTGCTGACAGGACATTAATCCTCAAAATACCCTTGTGAGGGCAAAAGTAGCTTTAACATTTTGAGTGGGCTTGTGAAATGATTTTTGGTCTCAAATTGATCTGACTCGAATTCTGTTCACTAGGATCATGCTACTCAAAACTAAATTGGAGTATAGTATTTTTACACCAGATAACATCAGGCTTCATTGTTTCTCCTGCTCTGAAAATGAGAAGTAGAGCCCAGTCGGTGTTTTCTAGACTATATGTTAATGCCAGCAGTGTAAAACTGCTTTCTAAGCTCAATTCTTCCTCTCAGCTTGGGCCTAGTGTTTACTATCAGTGGAGAATTTTATTACATTCTGTTACTCAGTTAACCTTTTTCTCCCTATAAATAACTATGCAAAACATAGTTGCCAAAAATTCATATATCAAAACATACAGATTAGCCATTTCCAATGAACTGAGAGAACTGCCTCCAAGACAGCCAGAAAGAAAAACAAGAGAGCATAAGTTGTATTTTATAACTTCAAAAGACTGCTTTTATCTTCCACAGATTATTTGTTCAACTGCAGTTTTGAATTAGCTCTCCCTCGCCTTAAGCTCAGGTCAGGGACAGGGGATGGGGAGTGCAGTCAGTTGTTCAGTTTGCTGCACATTTTTCCTCCTATTTCCAGTTGTTTTCATTGGGACATTGATAATTCTACTACCAAATTACTGTTCATGATCTCAGCAAGTCAAAATGTCATAAATGCTGTATACTCCTGTGTAGCTGTCCAAGATACGTTTTATTAAAATCGTATGAAATTAAGTAGATGGCTATAAATAAAGGATCTGTGTCAAAAGCAAAAAAGCTGGGAAAAAGAAATGAAAAAAGGAGAAAAAGTCCAAACTGAAGTCTTCAAGAGAAATTATAGAAATTATTAATCAAAACCAAAATTAGGAGATGTGAGTTGGTGGCTGCAAAAAGATGAAAGAGGACACAAGAGCAGAGATTTAGAGGTTACACAGACAATGTACTTTCGAAACATATGGAGTAACCAGCAGTCCAGTGGATATGATATTTGGCCCAGCTGTATGATACTTTATGTTCTGCCCACATAACCTCGAAACTGAATGAGGAACTACTTGAAAGGCAGGCTTTTACAAATATTGAGAATGATAGCATGCAATGTTCAAAACTCTACTGTGTACAATAACAGAGCCCGAATGCTCATCATAAGTAATAGATAACTGAAAAGATTTAAAAAAAACTCCAACATTCATGGCAGCACAACGTGACATTTCCTGATAAAAGAAAGACTTGCTCCTGAAGCTCCTTTTTAGCATACATTGGAACATTCTTCTGGGGAAAATAAGTCTGAAGTAAGCAATGCTCTTCTTAGATTCATGGACATAAATTGCATGAAACTGCCATTGACCAACCATGAGAAGGATGCATGAAACAATACATTAGCAGGAATTGTGGAATGAATATATGTTTGCAAACTGTGGCACAAGCAGATGTATTGTGGAGGCTTATGGGAGGCACATGCATGGGCACCTAGGAGAGGGATGGAGATTGTAGTTAAGTTCTGCCAGATCTTGATAAGCTGGAGATTCCTAAAAGCATCTGTAACATTCCACAGAAGATTTCTAGCAGACATCTGTGTTGGGTCCCTCTGTACAGCTTGACTAAAGAGATAAAATCAGAGCTGAGAATTTGCTACAAAGTATGCAAAATCCTTTGAAGATGAAGTCCTCAAAATGACAGAATCACCTCTTAATTAGTAGTGATAGGGAGAGGTTAAAGGTATTTGACATGACCAACCACTTCACATCATGTATTGGGAAATCACCCCAGTGAGCACAATCCAGAAAGCTAAATGTCCTCACAGTGGCCCAAAATTTCCTCTCTATTGCCAATTAGATGAAAAGCAATGACAATTCTGTCTGCACACAGACTGTAGTGAAAGATTTCAGTAACCAAAGTTGATGTCAGATAATAACTACTGCTCTAATTTCTCCAAACTATGAATTCAGAAAGTTAAGCTGACAGAAACAGTGTGTTTTGCCATGGTAAGCTCTCTCTTCAGCTTACCTGTGTATTTTATGCTATGCTTATTACAGTGATATTCCTCCTAGGCTACTCTTCTCACAAAACACTCTTGCCAAACTCCTAATGATCCATTCATCCTGTGTCTTGATGTAAAAATCCTTATGCAAGACATGATAAACACTGACATAATTAGCTGGACCACCTGCCCCATTCCACCTACTTGCCTGACGCTACAGGAGATACCACCACCACAACAACAAGGACAAATCTGGATCAAGACCCAGACCAGTAAGATTCCCTTCTACAAGCTTCCAATTACATTAATTTTTGGCTACTTAATAAAACAAACTTTCTTCTTGCACCCTATTAGTTTCTCCCAGAAACAGAAAAGCTTCCCTTAAAACTATTCCAGAAAGATGAAATGATAAAAAAACACACCAAAACACATGAATTACAGAAAATCCTGTGCTCTTCAACCAGACTGACATAGGGGAAAAGCAGACATTCCTTTGCAAAAAAGGACTTCTATTTTGTGGCAAAACTGAATATATAACTCATCCTTTCTACTATATAAACCTTAATCACTATACATAATGCCTATGCATATTTGAGGTCTTATGTTATTTGGGGGATAGAAAAATATAACCAACAAAACCCAGACATTCCTTGCTTCAAGATGGAAGTACCTATTACTGCTTT
>VZSR01000170.1:1512977-1592378 GCA_013398615.1 Brachypodius melanocephalos
AAAAAAAAAAAAAAAAAAAAAAAAAAAATTAGCACAGCTACACCAGCTTGTTTGCAAAAAAAAGTGGAATAGAACAGAAAAACATAAGCACATATGACAAGTATAGGGTCTCCTACTTAACCACTTATGGTAAAAACATGGTTATTACTGCACTTTGTATTCCTACCCAGTTATTGCTAGTATCAGTGAAAAGACTTCCACTGCTTTAAGGTATATAAATCTGAATCAGGAAAATATTTTAAAGTGCAGGGCTTTAAGATTTTCCATACTTTCACTGATTTTAGTGAGAATCTGTGACAAACATTATTATTCCACGTAAGAATCCTGCTAACCAGGAGCCATGGTGAGTTAATTCTTTAACAAAAGAATGTAAATAATACTCATATTAGGTTGAGTACTGTAAAATTCACTGGCTGTTCTATTGTGGGCCAGCTAATGTAAGCCTACTTATTTTATTTTCAATATTTTCTGGAGCATCTATGTGTGTAATGCTATTTAGATTTATGCAAGAAGTACTTAAGAGGATTATATTATTTAACATAGCACTGTAAATACTGGATCCACAGACATGTTATCTTTATGTCCCTGTTACCATGGCACTGAAATCATGGAGCAAATTAAAACAGTCTTGTGACAAACCTTTAGGAAAAAATCTACCTCAAGAGCAATATTTACTTTTAACACTTCAGAAAAAAGTATGAGCATAGTACTTAGCACTGTTGAATCTAAAAATTTTGTTCAGCAACCAAACCCAAGGTTTTTTTCATTAAAATATGGTGGGAAATAACACTTTCACACATAAACTTTCTTCCATTTCCTAACCATAGGATGGAATTACATGAAATGTATACTTAAATTGTCTATTTTTTGCCAAATATTCTTACATTATTAGTTGCTAAAACACAGTAACTGAAAAATTTGTGTATGTGTTGCTACTTTTTGTAGACACAGTATAAACCTCTGGAACATTAATTGCAAATTCACTCTCCAGGAAAACTTTCACTGTTGTATCTTGATTTCTTGTTTCCACTCAATTAAAGTTTCTCTCTTAATATCAAATTAGGACCATTTCTCTAATAATCACTAGAAGATGACTGCACTCACATTGAGGCCAAGGAAGTTGGGCTGCAGACGGGAGAACAACTGTGCCCAGTGTTGGATCATATGGTTTTCCCTTTGGACCCAATATCTTGCAGATATAAATGGAAGAAAAGTCTAATTTTCAACAGAATCATAGAATGACAAAATTATTTGAATGATTAGTATGGTTTGGTTTGGATGGGACATGAAAAACCACCAAACTCCTTGTCATGGGCAGGGATACCTTTCCTTGACCAGATTGCTCAAAGACCCCTCCAGCCTGGTCTTGAACATTTCCAAGGATGGGTCATCCACAACTTCTCTGGGCAACCTCTTCCAGTTTCTCATCAACCTCAAGACAAAAAAAAATTTCTTTGTTATATACAGACTAAATTTACCTTCTTTCGGTTTAAAACCCTTGCCCTTTGTCCTGTCACTACAGGCCTTGGTAAAAATGTTCTTAAAACCCCCTTTAAATATTGAAAATATCCCAGTAAGGCCTTCTTAGTGCTTTCTCTTCTGCAGGCTGAACAACCCCAGCTCTCTCATCCTGTCTTTGCAGGAGAGGTCCCTTGGATCATTTTCATGGCCTCCCCTGGACTTTCTCTAAAAGGTCCACATTTTTCTTTTGCTGGATACCCTAGACTTGGATGCAGCACTCCAAGTGAGGTCTCAGGAGAGCAAAGATATTTTCCCAAACACCACCATGCAGACATTGTGTCTGTGAGTCTGACAAAGACGTCATTCACTGTGCAACTATTAGCCAAATCTCAAAAAAAAAAGGTATTTTTTTATCTTTGTTGTTAAGTTGTGTGTGCTCCATTTCCCTTAAGTGAGCTTTTTTACTCATAATTTATGCTAAATTAAGTGTTCTACAATTCATGATGGATTGTTTCATAAAAAGAGGGGAAATGAAGAGGGGATGTGTTCATCCCTCTGACCAGTTCACATCTGATGAGACAACCTGACAACCTTCACCTACCAATATCAACAGTGCTATAGCTTACCAATATTTGTTTCCAAATGTCTATACTGAATGCAATCACCAGCCAAGCTGTGCCAAGAGATTTTTACTCCTTTATAAATATGAATGGCTGAAAGGAAATGTCAACAACGACAAAAAATTCCATGCACTTTCTACAAACTGAGATACTTTTGGAGATGACGTAAATCTTTTGTTCTACAGTGGATTGCAATTACCTAAACAAAAGGATTACAACTGCCAATTGATTTTGGTAGTAATACTGAAAACTGACAGAAGTTTCAGTAAGAGATTTGCCAGTTGGCACAATAAAGTAGGGAAATCCCTCCAACAGGCTGCACACGATACTCCCAAAAACCCAGAAGCTGCAGCTCTTACTTGGGTCTTTCTTTTCCTTATGTTGAGGCAGAACACACAGCTTATATTCAGATCCTCAAAACCCTGCTCTTGTTATAGTGCTGCAAATGCAGAACAAATACGCTTGTGTGAGTGGGCATCAGAATGATTACTTGGAAGAGAGGACAAACTGAAAATAGCTTGTTTTCCTGATTCCCGAGCTTATAACTTAATCTTAAACCAGTTACTCAGGGCAAAACACCCTTTCTATTCCCCATGTGCATTCTGTGAGATGGCTCTCACTATGATGCAGCATCACAGCCAGCCCTGGGAAACTCACATGAAATATTTGGAGTTCCATCAGCAGAGCAAAGGGTAGCATGGGTCTGCTTTATTTCAGAAAATGGCAGTGTTGGAATTACAGTGTGGTGACAGGACTCATCAAAAGAATTTATTTCCACGCTATGGGCCTGTGGCCTAATGAATTGGAAAATATTTGGCTATGTTCTCTGCTTATGCTCTAAATTAAACTAACACCTTTTATTAAAAATGTCAATTTTATGAACTGAAGTACATGACATGCTATTGCCTCATTGATAATGTAAATTTCCTTGTGGTTCTATGTATAATAACAACATTTTTTCTTGGCATATATGGACGCTGTAAGTTCTCCACATGTCGAACTCTTATGTCCTGAATAGTGTATTCATTGCACTACTTAGACTTTTTCTATGTAACTCAACAAGTAAATTGTGTAATGCTATCAGGATTATAGTGCTAAGATGGTATACTAAAACAGAGATTGCTTACCTGTTTACAATGCCTTAAAAACACAAGAGCCTATTCTTTTATGTTCCAGCTGATTGGGTAGGGACTTGTTCCAGTTTTCAAGTAGAGCAAGAAGAATGACTCTGGAAATTATAGGCCTGTTCATTCTCTGCAGTGATCACTAAAATTATGGAGAAGATTATCCTGAAGGACAGTGCCATCATCAGTCACAGGCAACATGGTTCCATGAGGGGAAAGGCCTACTTGACAAATATAATTTCCTTTCATGACAAGGTAACCCACATAGCTGATCAAGGGAAGACAGTTGATGTAATCTTTTGGATTTCAGTAAAGCTTTCCATACTGTCTCTCACAAGATCCTTCTAGACAAAATTTCCAGCCCACGGCTGGATAAACACATCATGCAGTGTGTGAGCAATTGGCTCACAGGTTGGGCACAGAGGGTTACAGTGAATGGGGTGACATCAGACCGGTGACCTGTTACTAGTGGGGCTCCACAGGGCTCCATCCTTGGCCCTGTGATCAACATCTTCATAAATGACTTGAATGCAGAACTCAAAGGTACAATAAACAAGTTTACCAATTATAGCAAACTGGGAGAAATCACTGAGTCCCTCAAAGGTATGGATGCCCTGCAGAGAGACCTGGGCAACCACCAACTGTATGAACAAAGACAAATGCCATATTCTGCACCTCGGATGGAGCAACTCTGTATATATGGAGATACTGGAGAGCAAGACACTGGAGAGCAGTACAACAGAAAGGGGCTTGGGGGTCCTAGTTGGTAGCAAGTTGAACATGAGTCAGCAGTGTCCACATAGCCAGGAGGGGCCAACCCTGTCCTGGGTACATCAGGGACAGCATGGCCAGCAGGGCAAGGAAGGGGATTGTCCCCTCTGCTCTGCACTGTGGCCACCTCACCTTGAGTGCACGGGGCAGTTTTGGGTGCCACAATGTAAGAAGGATATTGAGCTGCTAGAGAGTGTCGAAAGGAGGGCTATGAAGATGTGAAGGGCCGTTGAGTGGAAGCCATATGAGGAGAGTCTGAGATCACTTGGTCTGTTCAGCCTGGAGAAGAGACTGAGGGGAGACCTCATCGCAGCCTACAACCAAATCATGAGCTCCTCTATGGTGCTCAGTGATAGGATGCCAAGGGAACATTATAAACCTCTGTCAAGGGAGGTTTATGTTGGATATTAGGAAAAGATTTTTCATCTGGAGAGTGTCTGGGCACTGGAACAGGCTCCCCAGGGAAGCAGTCACAGCATCAAGCCTGACAGATTTCAGGAAGTGTTTAGATAACACTCTCAGGTACACAGTGTGAGTCTTGGGGTGTCCTGTGCAGGGCCAGGAGTTGTACTTGTGGGTTCCTTCCAACTCAGGATATTCTATCATATTCAACTAGGTCTTTCATCCTTGGGTGACTTGGAGGAGAGAGGACTACTCGGGGATATTTAAGGCTCTTTAATGCAGGATAACAAAACTTTGCCTGTACACAGTCCTCTCTTCTGACTCCACGCCACCAAGAAGAAAGCAGAATGACCGGTGGAAAGCTGCCCCTAAAGGGCTTATTGCAGCATATGCTGGAGATCTTCCAAAGAGTAATGCTACCCTGCAGTGTAAAGAAATGGTTTGATAACACTCTCTCTCAGCTTGGAGAGACAGGCATCAAGAAGAGATTTAATTTACACTTCAGAGACTCACAGTTGTCTTCTTCTAATGAAGTGGTCTGACTTTGTTAGCTTTTCCTGCTAAAAAATATAAAAACTGGTAGGTCTTGTTAACAATGTTATTATCAGTGGCTCAGGGATGGCACACACATCTCACTGCCTGAGATTTTGCCTAGAGCTGTATTAGTTTAAATAATCAAGTCACAAAATCCAGCCAATTGCATTCGAGAGTGGGCTAAAGGAAAAGTGAAACCAGCAGCATTACAAGTCATGAAAGATTTATTTTCTAAATTCCTGTTTCCTTAAATAGATTCAATGGAAATTCTTGCAAGAACCAATTTACAGCAAGTGATAACAGGGTGAAATGTTGTTCTGACAGAGAACAAAATGATTCCGTAAATCTCCAAGTATCTGTGCTAATTTTGAAGTAGCTGCCAAAACCTCTGTGGCTTCCTGAACAAACTGTTATTACTTACAGTATGCATGTCCAGTGCTCATGCAGCTTAACCTGGACATTCCACAGCACAGGAATGTGATCACAAATACAGCATTTTTCCATGTTTGCTGCATATTGCAGGTATGACAGTAAGAAACACACACTATGCACACAGGTCTCTCAACATGGGAATTTTGTTCCCCTCATGAATGGCCTTTCTCCTCCCCTGTGAATTGGTTGATTTTTTTTGACCACTTAGTATTTTTTGTTTCCTCTTCCCTCCTTTGCTCACAACAGTTCCTGAGATCATTTTAGAGAAAATGTTTTCATTTTCCTCCGCACACTATATGCAGATATGCAGACACACTCATCTGTCACTTAATGGTGTTAAAATTGGTGATGTTTTACCAGAGTAAAGGTGGTGTGAAAGGGCAATTTGGCTCCATCTAGTCTTCATCTGTTCAAGCTCATACTAGCACACTGAGTTCCAAACAATTAGGAGCTTCTCTCCAGCTGGTGTTTTGGTAGAAAAGGTGGTTGAGCAACCAGTCTGGATTTTACAGATCTGAAATAGTCTGAAGATGCCTTGAACATTACATACACTTTCCTAATATGTTTTCAGTGTCAGCTATAGCACAGCAGTGGGTGGAATGACAAATAAGTATTCTTTGGGAATGAATTGCCACTGTCAGGGTTCAGAGGAGTTCAGAGCATTAAATTTATATTTATTTATTAGTGCTTTTCACTGTTTACCAAGATTTCTCTCCTGTCCAATCCATTCCAACTATACTCAGAGAAGAATTGTTTTGTTGCCAGATGTCTCTTGGACTTTATCTTCTACAAAGTTTGCAGACTAATGATGGAACAGAGGAACTTTGAGTAATATTTTGCACATTCAGGTTTCATTTCTGGTCTTGTTAGTGATCTCTTGTGCCACTTTTCAGTGTGAGTTTTTTGGAGAGAGAATGAAGCACAACGTTCGAGATGTGTGTATACTGTAACTTAACATTACTAATTAGACTTTTAAACTAAGTAATATAATTCTCTTTAATAGGTTGTGAAGAAACAAATGGGTAAGATGTCAAACATGCTCACCTCTCAACCTCTCCTTAGTAGTGTATTTTAAAAATGAGAAGGGAATATGAGGGCTGAAACTATTTAATGGAAAACTTGTCATGCCATTACAGAGGCTTCTGGATATTATAATTCTATTTCCATTGGACCTCCTTCCAAAAATTCAGGTGGTTTCTGTTAATAGCTAGAGCAGAGTGAAAATTCCTAACTTAATCATCTGAAAGACTATTTTAAAGAATGACTTACATTAACAAGTATTACCAAATTCCTGCTCAGACTAAAAAGAATGTATTCTTTTAATACAATGAACTCTAGAGCTGGATCTTTTTCCTGTCTTCTGCCTCCTCTTGTCTTCATTTCCTTGGGTTTCACAAATATACAGTAACAATTAGTTATGACTCAGACCAAGGTGGTTAACACAGTACTATTAATAAAACCTTTCTGGGGAATTATAAACTACTTTTGCATTCATAGGTAGCAATATTTATCCATGCATTATTCATCAGGAGATGATGAACTGGATAGGGAAGATTGTGTTAGTGTGGATAAATTAAGGACAGATGGATACCTCACCTTAAAAATCAAACTGCACATGGATTCCTTTTCCTTTGGATTCTTTGAAGTGTTCCTTCCCTTTTCTCCCCTCACCTCTTTACTGATTTATATAATTCTTGTTATTCTCTCTGTATTTCCAAGCTTCATTTAATTATAGCATTATGGGAGGAAAACTGAAACAATAAGTATCACCATTAAAATCACAATAACAACAGAATTGAAAACAGTGATTGTTTTAATTGCTTGATTAAAGCAACTCCCAAAATTGTTATCTGCACTTCCATCATTTATCTGGAGGGAAAACAGACTGTGGTTCATTGCACGCTATTCCGATACAAAGAAATATCAAGTAACTCTTCCCACAAATACATTTGAATTCTTCAGTGGAGCTAACCTAAATTAGTGTCCATAACTAGGGCTCACACAGCCCTTGCACATCACATCTTTGAACATACAGAAAATAAAACTGCACATGGGTTCACATACAAGTACTGAAATGGCACTCCTTAGATGATAAAGAACCAGGGATATCACAGAATGACAGAATGACATTAAACATCAGCTTCAGAATGGCATAGGTTAGAGGTGGAAGAATTTATTTAGACATGTTGTCTCATCTACAGCAATGAAAAAATGGATATAAATTTATATGATGATCAGGTCTTATCCCCAAAATGCCACTAGTTGTACTAGAGCATGGCCTCAATAGGTTTTACAATCCTTTTACTAAACACACACACACACACACAAAGACCCCAAAACTTCAAAATCTTGACCAGCTGAGATAACCTATTAAATAATGTTTAACAATCCATCAAATACCATTAACATGCTGGTCATTTAATTTTAAATGAAGCAGCATTAGGTCTGACAAAAAAAAAGTTACAATACTTTTCATTGGCAGTAAAATTTAAGTGGGAAAATGTGTCGTGTTTTCAATAAACATTTCAGCACAGTTGCAACTCTGATTTAAATATTTGAAATATTGGAGAAGCTTTGCTATTTATTTTATGGATTTCACAAAGCAACTAGGAAATATCTGAATAAATATTTTTCAATTTTCCAAAGATGTCTAACTGCCACACTGTAAAGAGAAGTTTGCTCACTTTCTGATTTATATATAGCTAAAAATTTCCTCTATGTACTATTGCTAGGGTGGGGGGTATGTCCTGGGGGGAGGGGAGGATGAGAAGAACAGGACATTAAAAAGAAATTCTGATATCACAAGTTACTGCAAAAAAAAAAAGAAGGTAGTGCCCATTTTCTGTCCTTGTTTATTTTCCTTTCCTTCTTGTAACTAACTCAGTTCAAAAAGCTGTGCTTTCCTGCATGATATCCACTTCAGATTTCTTCAGAAAACTGTGCAACTTTCCATGATACCTTCTTATTTTATTTTTAATTTTTCGTGAAAATGTAAAAAAAAAATTCCTGTATTGAAACTATCATGTATTTGAAATTGAGTGTTTTCCAGTACAATTACATGAAAAAAAGTATAGGTTTGAGTATTATTAAGGTATACGTATATAGTTACATAGACACACACGCGCACATGTACACACCCCTTTCTGTGGCTTGGAACAACTGCAAAGGACAGATGGACTTGGGAGGGGTTTGACAAGTGCTGCAAAAGGTCTCATGTACTCATTTGTTTACACTAAGTATTTAAAAACACATAAATCAGCCACTTCAGGGCAAGCAAAGCAAAAAAAAAAAAAAAGAGGTACAAGCAAAACATGGAAAGCTATCGCATCTGCAGCAACATACAATAAATGTGAACGATATAATCTGCTGTACCTCATGCTGCTCTTTATACCATGTTATCCTCCTTACAGCAATGACTTTATAGGCATCTCAGAAGGAAAGAGATATGGTAACAGGAATATGAAACTGGTTTGCAGTCCTAAAAGGCCATAGCCAAAGAGTTCCTGTGCTCCTTTGAGGCTTATGTAGAGCCCGTGATTCAACACAAGGGAAAAGGTTCCTGAAACAGTCTTGGCCCATTGTAGCACACAAGGCTTGACAAGAACTGAATCCTATCAAGTAAAGTACAGAGCTATGCTGAAGAGTGGGATTACACACATCAGGTGAGAAACAGCATCTGAAAGCAATAAATCCCTGGAGGGGAATGTATCAGGAAACTTTGAAGAGACAGCCCTTTCCCCCTCCCCAGAAGCGTTTTTAGCATTGCACTGTGTAGGAGGAGACATGCATAATTCCCAGAGAGGCTAGAGGGCTTACAATTCAATGAACCGCTCTCGTTTATGTAATCTTTCAAGAACAAAGTTTACTGGTCAGTTTTCAAACCTTTTTCTTCCACTTAGCTCCTGGCAGCCAGAACCTTGGCCCCTGACTACCCAGTAAATCCCTGGCAGTAACTGACAAGGACAGGTCTATCTACCTGCTCTGTGCAAACAGAACGCTTTCCTTCAGAAAACAGTACAATTATCCAGCTTCTGTGTTCTCTCTTCTTCCCTTTCCAGATCTTTTCTTTTCTATATTCCTCCTAGTTGCTGAAACTGCAAGTCAGCTTATAGAGCTGTAGCATCAGCATTCTCAGTACTGTATGAAGCAGAGATACTTAACACACCTATCTGTCTGTATTTGAAGAAGCTGCACTTCCAGTGCATACTTGGATTTCTGTGGCAGGGTGCTGCACACTCTAGAAAGTAGTTGTTCCATGTGGGATGCTCAGACAACTTTGTGGCAATCCACATATGAAAATGCACATCTTGCTTTTAGCTTAAAGTCAGGAGGGTTTATCTAACCATCAAATTTACAAAGCCATTTTTATATATTTGGTGAAACATTTATGTGGTCAGTCAAACGTGTCAGTCCATGAAGTAGTGTAGGAAAGAATCTAATTATCCCAGTTAGTGGCTGGACCCATTCTACTCCCTTTCTGTGGGGAATAACTTCCATTAAGCTTGAGTTCCCATACTGTGAATAGGAGAGGCCTGAAAATTTTGCACTTTCACAGTATACTCACTACCGACATTCCTCAGAGCTTCCGAATTACAGCTTTCATGTGAAGCCTTTTTGGGGATAAGTTTTTTTCCTTTCTATTCATTTCTGGATAGTTCATTTGAAATTGTGCAAAATCATCTTTCCTCAGGCAACAAAAATAAGTCAATATGCTCTCCACTCCCAATATTTTTGTATAATTCAACCATCCCCCACACTGCTATTGTGTGTTTTCACCAGTATAAAAACACTTTTCAGTAATGATGCCACTGGTAAGCACTATACTTCTTGTAAGTTCTGAAGGAATATGAATAAAGGACTGGCAAAATTCATGGCATGTTCAGATTCACAAGTTGTGTTATGAGATATTAGGCTTTAACTAACACTGTTCTTGTAAGTTCAGCTGAAGCAAGTTTGTGTACTGATGCTAAACATTACCTTAATTTTGCTTAAATAACAAAATGCAGGCAAAGCTTGCATGCCATGCTGATCTAAATGCAGCAAACCTGACAAAAAGTCATAGAACTTCTGTATTTAGTCATGGTCTTAATGGCAAAGATGTTACAAACCCCAGCAATCCTAGACAACTCATGTTCTCTGAATTCAGTCTTTTGTGTTTCAGCACAGGCCAGATGTAACAAGAGGGAAGAGCAAAGTTTGTACTGCTGCTGTGCGTGATGAATTTGCATAATGTTACAGTATGCTAGACAAAATTATCCATTATTCATTGCAAAGAAATTATCCAGTCATTCAATATATGCCAACAGTCAGAGCAAAAATATCAGTATCAAAATTTCCTTAATCCAAATCACTATTAACTTCATTATGTTCTGTCACATCTTGAAGAAGCTGCATTTAATTTAATGAGCTGTTTCTATCCCCTAAATAAAGAATTTTAGCAGCAGCATAACGATAAGACAACACAGAAGACCCTAAGGCAATTTCTGCAAGTTCTCACAACCACTACGTATTACAATACCATTCACTTGCTGCAATTCATTGAGCATTTGTTTATGATATCAGGGCTTCTAAAGAATTCATGCTTGGGTTCATGTATAAGGCAAGATTGTATTGCTTAGTATTTAAATGGGCAAAATTGCTTTAACGGGAATGGAGGTGCAATACCTTATCCTTCACCTACTTATTGGTTCCCTGGTTTTCTAAACATAATGGCTCCATAAATTTGCTGACCTGGTTTGCTAGGAAACCACAGTGGATTGGCCTTTCTTCAGATCTGCATCTGCTGTCAATGTTCTCCATTGATATTACACTCTTAATTTTCCTCCAAGTTTTTTAGGCTTTCCTACTTTGTGCTTTCTCTCCCTTAGTTTCTTCATAAACTGTTTCATTTACCTGCAGCTAAGAAGCAGTCCATATATTTAATCACTGCTTCTAAGCCTTAAAAGCAAGACATGGAGAAAACCTCAAATGAGTGCCATGAAGGTGCTATTTAGAGAGTGATAGCATGGTATCTGGTAGGCTTCTTACTCTTATGGAAGTCCCCTGGCAATAGTGACACTTCACTCAAGTGACAGTAAGAAATTAAAATCCTGTCCTTCCAGGGACATGCACTCCCCATCATTGGTGTCAGCTGCAGTTTTGGTCTCTGACGTACACTGAACAGAATTTAGCAACTGATATGCAGAAGCCAATCTCCACAGACAGAAGGGTATATGTTCAAATCACACCAATACATTCTGATAACATTGAAAATGCAGGATAGTCAAAGAAGTGTGATCCAGTGACATGCAAGCTATAAAAAGGGTCTCTTTCACTTCAATGGAAATGGAATCCAAGTAGCTGAGGTAGCTTATTATCTACCACAAGTCATTTGAAGATGCATTCAAGGAGCCCTATATTTATCTCATTTATAGTGTGCTTAGTGAGGGAAATGTTGACTAAAAAGTAATGTGGGATGAGATTCAGGTGCTTAAGTATATCCATCTATTGCCATTTTAGATACACTCTTCTGTCTGAGACATTGGCAAAATACTTAAGAGGAGACATCTGAACAGACACTAAATACCTATACTGAAACACCCAGAAATTTATCTCAAAATGTGTAAAATGCAGAATAATTAGAGGCAGTAAGAAATGAGAAAAATATTTTTAGATGAATAAACAGATAGATGCTCAGTTAAGGAGTCTACCCTTGCTTCACTGGCTGAGGGCACTGTAGGGCAGATTAAGGGATTTCTGCTTGGCAGGTTACTAGCCTGAAATCTTTGCAATTACAAAATGTGTGCAAAAGATGGGAACTCATTTATGTCCTAAAACTCACATCATCCTTCAGGTTCATCAGCAAACACTTAGGCTCCTAATAATTCCATTGCTGTAATGAACGAATAGGTGAGCTGATCACACAAAGTCTATTTATCATCATCAGACTCACCAAAACCTCATTTCCAGATGCCAGAACATCTAATTAAAAAACAAATTAATATGTGTCATTGCCAGCATTATCTATTTTTGTTCATACTTAACAACTAGAGACAGCTAATTCTTATTTTAATGTGAACTGAGCAAACGCAGGAGAGGCAGGAGAGGCATGAGAAGGATTCACATGGCTATATGTAATAATACCTTGCAGGAATAACAACTATGCTAAAAGCTAGAATTATGACTCCTAGGAAGTTTGGAGTACAACTTTGGAGCCTGCTAAGGAGTGAGTGTGGAACGGAGTAGCTGGAACATTTCACAAGGTAACTGGCATCATGCTGTGGCATAGATGAGGAGGATGGACATTAAATGAAAGCAATTAAAAAGCATTGCATTCAAATGTGCGACTATTATGCCCACACTGCAGGAGACAGCAGGAGGCAGTGAATCATCCAACATTTAAATCAACACCCCCTTAAAACAAAATGTATTCAGCTCAACGTGGGTATCTCCAACGGGCTCCAAAAGTTCTGACAATGCGTGGCATGGGTTACTCACATCTTGCTCTGCCCATGATGCAGCCACCATTTAGTAAGCAACTTGATTCAGAGGCATAGAGAGTTTCTGATGAATCATAAAATGCTCAGTGTCTGATTTAAGGGGGTTTTGTCACCACTGTAGATTTTCTAATACTAATTTTATGTAGAAAAGGGCTTTCAGGGACAAAATGATGATAATGTTGAGGGGTGGTGGGGAGAAAAAAAGGAGAAAGGAGAAACAAATTCAAGGGTACTGGAAATTGACAATTAAAGTGCTGTGGCAGCAGCATGTATGTTTTCTACATTTTTGCTTTTGTTTTTAAAAAGAAGTGAATATTGAGGAGACATTAATCAAGTTGTTAAAAAACCTGGCAGAATAAATGTGTCAACAAAATTCCTTTTTAAATCATAATCTATTAAAACACTTCGAAGGATTTCTATGGAAACAGTAGGCTGTTACAATGGGAAATACCCAGCATAGCTGAAAATGTCAGTCCACCTCTCAGCAGTGGACTGGCCATAAAAAGAGATTCAGTGGAACATTGGTATCACCTGGAAGCAAAGCCTCAAGTAAGAGAAGTATAGCAATGCAGGAACACTCAAAATACAAGACAAAGAAAGTGATTGCCTTGCTGAGTAGCAATAGCACCATGCTAACAATAAAACATTTAATTACACTGCCCTTTCCTGTGGAAGAGTGTATTTGGATGCATCAGGATATAGCATCTATCCAGAATAGTTCTTGCTGCTATTATTTTTTGTACTTGGAGGTAACTTCTGGTGACAAAAAAGAGGGGTAGTTCACAGATTGTCCATTTTATAGGTTTCTCTTATAACTGATGACACTCCACACCACTCATATCAGCAGTACTGCCTCTGCCTTATCTACTGCTCTCTTATGCCTTCTCTTTGATTGTACCATTTTCAGTGTCTTACTTAACCCTTTCATGTGCCCTTCCCAGTGCCCAGAGTAGAAGTACTTATATGTATTTTGAAAGAAAACCCTAAAACCACATTGTATTTTTTAAAATAGTGTAAACCAAGAAAGAACTACTCTTGCTCTTTTCAGAAGGCCCTCAGTTATGCACACACCCCTTCCCACGCTCTTCCCACACACACAGATCCTTCGACTGAAATAGCTCTTCTTAAAGCATGAAATATTGTGAAGGCTCACTTTAAATCTCAGACTCTTAATCTCACCAAAATCTCTAAACTTTATGAAAAAGGAAATTAGCCCTCTTTCTGTACTCTACTTGTTTCACAATAGGTGGGAAGAGCACACTGGTCCTTATTACCAACATGCACTCTAGTAACTTGGAATAAAACAGGTTCCAAAATGCTTACAAAAATCAGGATTTTTTTTCCTTATAATTTACAAAAGGATGCAAGTAACCACAGAGACATCATGAGCATACTTTTTATGAGTGCTTCTTAAATTCTGCCTCTGAAATTCTGGATGGCCACCTGTTGCTGGTTTTGCACAAAAGTTGGGGTCAAAGGATTCTCTTGATGGCAAGCTGCAGTTCGGATAAATGAAGCACTGACTCACTGGTAATATATGGAGTAGAAGCTACTGGTCTTGGCTACCAAAATGCTGCTGTGTTAGAATGGCATCACTGCATCCTTTATCATCAAACACATAAATTACTGTCAAACACTAACAAAAATTCTTTTTGTCCCCTATGCTTCTCATTTCCCAAGAACAAAATGCATTTCACATATGGACGATGAAATCTGAAGGGCAGTGACATAACTTGAATGAAACACTGCCTGTTGCTCCTGATTGTTATTTGTTGACAAGTCCATTTATTTAAGTGTGCCAAAGTAATAACAAGTTGGAATCTAAGATAAGCATTCCAGAACACATTATTGAGGAATGCTGTGGGCAGCATTGTGTTTCATGCCCTGTGTTGCCTGTTGTATCAGTAATGAGTTCATGACTAAATATGTTTTTGGGCATTTGCCAAACTAATGTGATTGTGAAAGACCAAGGACCACAAGAATGATGGCCCAATACTACAGAGCCCAGAAATGCAGAAGGTCTTTGCTAGACCAGTAGAGGATTTCTCAGTAATCATCTGTAAATTATGCAATTACAGCCGATTAGCGTCAAACTCCAGTGGACACAGGGATTGAATCAACACCATACAATCACACTGCACAGAACAAAACAGCACTCCACTACATTAGAATAGGACTTCAACAATAAGGATAGCATATCTGCTCCAAAAGTAACTATTTTATGAATTATACCCTTTTTTTCCCCTTTGCAGTCTCATTTGTCAATCACCTTATATAAAGATCAGTAAAAAAACCTTGGAATACATACCTTACTTTGCAAGAAATTCCAATGCTCAGATGCTTAGGAGACAGAATATTCTGATCCTATAGCATCCAGCAAAAAACCCACCAAAAACTCACAAGTACAAGCTCCTTGTGAAATTTTTGGGAAGTTTGCCTCCAGCTGCAACTGGAACCAGTGGTTTAATTTTCAAAAACAACTAGTGTCTTATGCTTGATTCAAAGAGGATGGAAAATTCCCAAGGGACAATACCTTCCAAAAACCCTGCTTCTCTGAAAATGCTTTGAACTGCACATCCCAAGTATGACCCATCTTTACATAACGAGCCTCTTTTTAAAACTTAGGCTGTTTTCTGGTTGCCAATTAGAACACTGAGATTCTAAAGTGTAGTCAGAACTCAAGATTAGTACAATCACACAGTAAAAAAAAAGTCACTTAAAGGCAGGGAGTTTCTTTCTTAACAAGTTGAGTAACTTCTACCATGGCTAAATTAGGAAATCTAGCAAATATGCAGTTTGAGATATTAAATAAAAATTCACTGCATAAAATACTTCATAAGATAGAAGTATAGAAAATCATAAACACTTCTGCCAAAAGGAAAGAAGCAAAAATTCACAATTTTATCATTACTAGAAATGACAGGAGGTTCTGAAAGGTTCAGATGAAGAAACAAATCTCTGCAGCAAACTGTACACCAGACTTTTGACTTTTTACACATTACTCCATCAATCTAGCCATTCACCGGGTGAGTAACTGCTCATCTGTACAAGATTTCTGTTCACAACTGACAGTAACTGTCTCACGTTCAGAATGTAAAATCATTAACTCAAGTACAACAGAATCATGAAAGTTTGTCTTGGGTGAAAATCTCGTCATTATATTGTAGGTTTGAAGAATAAAAACATCTAAAAAATAACAAAGTAGTAATAAGCCGTTGTGAAGACTTCTGTCTGTTGGGAATGTCTGTTAAATAATTTTAAATCATTTTAAACAAAAATAATAGACAGGGTGCAATTACTGGTTAGCAGTTCTTCCTAAAATGACACCAGCCCTGACATCACAAGGCTACATGATTTTTTTATTGCTGTTTTCTTGCGATATCACCAGGAAGGGAAGTGTTTCAGTAAATCCCAGTGGATGTGTTACCTCTTGAATTTTCATTCATTGAGAAGCACTGGTATATAGTGAAAATGGCTTGCTTACAGATTGATGCTGTTTTCACAAATTGTTTTGCTGACTCGTTTCCCAAACCTTACACTAGCTGCTTTTAAAATGTCATTTTAGCATGTGTCTTTCATTCACAAAATCAAAAGCAGAGTATCTTTTAAAAAATGTAATCCTGAAGAACTGATCTGTTTTGAATTCTACTGTTTTTCTTGCCGACAGAAAAATACATGCTTCTCAGATGGAACTACTGAGTCAAAGCATTTGATTGTTTTAATAGCCTTCATATAGGTAAAAGAAAATTAACTAGAAGAAATACATCTGTGCACAAAAACAAAACCAATTGAGTATCTTGGGGAGGAGGAAATTCTATGAAGAACTTAGGACCTATGTCGATTTCAGAGCTAATTTAAAGTCATTCTGGTGTAGCTGAACTAATGAAACCTGCATCCTTACATATGTGTCCCTTTTGTCTCATGAAGAACTGGCCCTTGCACTAACCCACTTCCCTCCCATTTTGTTGCCAACACTCTAGATGGTGTCTCTTACCCACCAGAGAAAGCATGTCACTTACCCAGAGACGAAGTGGGGTCCGAAAACCTTGTCAGGCAGAGGTCATAACAACTGTTCCTCCTACTTCATCCTTACTGCATCTTCCTTCAGAGCTCACTACCCAACTCAACTGATCATCCCCAGAAACCTGCACAGGTAGACCCATTTTTGAGATGTATATTTGCCTGCCAAGCCTGGCTGAACATGACCATGAGTTAAACAACAAAATTTGTAGCAGGAAGAGTGAAGAATGGAGAAAAACAGAAAGCAAAGAGATGCAAAGACTGATAGGTCCAGACATGCGAGTTACTTAATTCTTGTCTCTTTACAAGGATAAGGAATCTAAAATAAAAATTAGAGTTCTAAACCAGTGAGGGGATGTACCAGAAGAGGCTGTAATACATGACCACAGTCTTAAGGGTACCCAGCTGTAACACAGCAGAGTTGAACACATTTATTAAACCTTGATCTCAAACTAAATGTGAATAAAAGATTATTTCTTTCTATCCAATTCAATAAAAAGGTATCCTCTGTAAGCCCACAAGTTAGCTTTCCATGAATTTGTTTTAACTCAAGAATAAAGAGTTTCAATGTTACTTGAGATCAAGACTGGACTTTTCCCCTGTATTACTCAAAACCTGTTTCAGATACAGTCTGAGGCAAGGAATATTAACCAGGGTGTAACTGGCTGATTGTACTTGGTAAAACATTTAATTGGAGGTCAGCATGGAACCGGGGAAGAATCCGAAGTCTCACTGCAACCATCCCAAGGCCATTTGCTCATACATATGTGAAAATTTTGATGACTGCTTTTCTTTGAGAAGTGCCCCTTTCATCAGTCAAAGACACTGCACAGGAATCAATTAAAGTTCAGTGCATTATTCACCAGAGATGAAATTCTGGAATATAAACCCCTCCAGACTCTCTTAAAAAATCTGGGACCACTTCTCTACTAATTTATCAGGTTCATGTCAGGCTTTCCTTCCTTAGAAAGCATCCTCAGTGGCATGCTTAGTAACCCAATAAAAAAGAAAAATATCAATCTGCTTGCATGAGCATTGGACAGCACTGAGTACGAGAATGTTGGAATGAAAAAAGTGAGAGTATGAAGTAAGAATGACAGGAGTGGCTATGCAATTTACCAAAATCCAATTTACCAGATGGTGTCAGAAGTAGAAAAAGGAGGGAAGAACATGGAAAAATATTCCCCAGTGTGGCTTTCCTGAAGATCTCATGCTGCTAAGAAGAAGATAATTGCAAAATTCCCGGTCAGTGCAGAATCCATACTGTTTCTGCCAATAGAAATGTGAACATGTGTCCAGGGGCAGGGCATTTACACTTAGAGCAGGTGTTGATGCCAGTATTTTCAGCACCAACATCTTCCTCATTAGAGAGGTTAAAATGAGAAAACAAAAAAACCCCCAAACCTCACAAAACTAAAATGACACCACATTTAAAAGCTTGACTGATATGAACTATGAAGGTTCTGGCTTCTTTTTCTCTGCCAGGGTTGGGATTAATACACGGGAGTCGCAGTTCATGTTCGGACTTGGATGTTTATTAATTTTTATCTATTTACAGACTCACGATGTGTGAGCTCTAACTAGCAAGTTAGAGAAATGAGGTAAAATGGACTGCCTCTCTATCTCTACACAGTCTTTTCAAGGACAATCTGTCCAATTATGAAATGCCACCTAAATTATTTTTATTTTAAACCCAATAATTAACCACTTGAAGTCCACAATGTGGAGTCTATCAACCAATTACAGAAAACCAAACCCATGAAGAAGAAGGAAGAAGAAGATGAAGAAGAAGGGCTTAGACAATGCCCAAAGTCCTCCATCTTGCCCCATATATCACTATATACTAAAATCTTAAGTCTAGGTTTCTAGAATTCCAACAATGAACTGTAAACATTCTTATTGAACTTCTAAAAAAAATTTGTTTTGTTTACCGCTAATGGCACACAATTTATGCATAGGAGCTACTGGTACTTTAAGGGCCACTTATAATTTTACTACAATTTAAACAAAAGTAAATAAATAGTCAAACCTTTTAGATTGTAATCCAGAGAGCAAGACACTTTTCTTAATGGCATTCAAGTGGTTTAGCCAACACAGATTGTTCGTATAACACTGGGCCCTTTGTTAGAGATAATAACACTGGGGAAGACCTGAAGAGGTAAACAACACATGTAATTGGTTTTTAAGATTCACTCTGTGTGTTGGCTTCTGTGTGATCTTTGTAAAGCACGGGGATGCAAGGTTCAGCGTTTACAGAGGTCACTTCCAGCAGCTTGGACATGACTTTCTCACTGTTTTTTCTGTGATGCTTCTTGTACTCAGGCATTTGCTCTTTGATTCAGTAGTCTTGAAAATGTGTTTGTTGCTCAGCTTCCCAACTTACTTTCTCAAGTTGAATTCAGCATGGTGTAGATGAGGTATTGAAGGGATTGCTTGGTGTGTTCAGAACAGGCTGACAAGTCGTGATGCTTCCTTAGCCCTCAGCTGGTTTACCTATGTGTTGGACTCAGGAGAAGATGTCAAGAGAGACTGTCACTGGGTCAGGGACAGCCTGCAGGGAAACGAGAATTGCTGTGAGTCACTGGAGTTTATTTCACTGTCTATGTTAACTACTTCTTTGGGGCTAACAGGATGAACATGCTGACCTCCAAAGAGAACACCCTAGGTTTTGCACCACTTTGCCTGACCTCCCTTGCTACAAGGATTTTAGAGCTTGGAGATGCATGGGACAGGATAGACAGAGGGCAATCCAAGCCTTTTGACAATCAACTATTTTCTTGCCAAAGAATTATTAAGAGATTATGGGGCATCACATGTATTTGAGGTAAAAATACTTCACAGCCTGAGAAAAGAAAATATTTACTGGATCCTTCTATTCAATCTTTATACAAGTAATTTTGTTTTCTTTTTTCCAAGTATCCATTAAATGGGCTGTTCAGTTTTCAGTTTACAGGCTTTTTTTTTGTTTTACTTCTCTTGAGTTACTTCCCTCAGGGAGATACTGTAACCGTTATCTAATAATGGCTGTTACAAACTTTATGATTCTTAACCTATAGATCCTGCAGAAAAAGGAACTGCTTCAAAAATGATAACAGAAGTCAATAGCATAGTTCTTGCTTCCAGACAACGATAGATTTCTCAAGACAGCTATCACTAGGATTAAAGTTTCTGAGCCTCTGGCTGCAGGTAATTACATTTAATTTTTTTTAAGGGGTGAACAGTTCAGTGATTGTAAAAATAAAGGGAGAAGAAGTATAGCAAAAGAAGAAAATTCTATCTCAGGAAAAAAAAAAAGCTCTTTTCCATTTTAGAACAGCAAGACTTTCTAGAAGCAGCTAGAAAGCAGGAACCTGGGGTGGAAACAGTCCTCAGCAAGGAGATCTCACTTTATTTTGATTTTGTCTAATTACAATATTTTGAAACTCCAATTTTATGCATTTACAGTAAAATAGGTGTAACTTAGACCTTCTCTCAGGAAAATTCCAACTCAAGAAAAACCCCTGTACAAGAACATATGTATTTCTAACTTAGCAGCTTTGTGAAGAATTTTGTAAGGATACATAGTAAAGGAGGCAGGGATTAGACACTACTTATGTATAGATATGAGGCCTTGGGAACACCTCTTTTGTACTCCATGATGGCTTGATTCCAAGTCCCTGCATTAATATTTCACTGTTCCTGAGAGGGACAACTTGTTTTGGTGCCATCTGCAATTAAAGTGTTGATTTCTTCAACGCTTCATTAATGCACACCAAACTTAGAAACAGCAGGGGCTTCAGTAATTTTTAAATATCTGTGAGTAGTTATGCAGAGCTAAAAGGGAAGCCCATCTGAATCCTAATCTGCATCTCAAAGTTTATCAGCAGGTTTTTTACTTTCTTAAATTTCTCAGGAAATCTCACAAAAGATCCTTTCTAAGCTTTTTGAAATACAAGTCTGAAAGTTTTTCTGTGTGGGAACACGTTTATGGATTTTACATTAAGGCAAACCAGAAAGCTCTCAACTCCACAGGGATTAATAACCTCACAAAATAATAGACTGTCATGTGTATATTATTTACATGACATAGTACTTTCCACTGAGACTTCCATCACAGGAAGAAAACAGAACAAGTGCACGTGAAATATTGTAGGAAAGAACACATGGCAGCTGAAGACTAGTAATTCCTAAAGCAAGAAAGATGAAAGTTATTAATCAAAATCGTTAGTCTCTTCCTTCTTCCCCACTCACTTCAAAATACACAAGTCGATAAATTAGTAGCATGTCAACATAGAAAAGAGGCTTTCAAATCTGGTCACCTAACAGGACATAGAAATGGCATCAGAAGAAAGTTTAAAGGCTGTATGTGAATGTAAGTTTCTCCAATTTACAGCTTCTTCCAGTCTTTCCACATGTGGAAATTCACTTGGAAAGTTCCAGAGATATAATTTTCACCCTCCTACACGTCACCTCTCATACAGTTCACAGTTTGCAAGAAGTGCAAGTGAGGGACTAAAACGTTACCTGACATTGGTAATTGCAGACAGCCCAAACCAGAGCACATCTACTTACCTCTGGGACTGCAGAAACCCATGCCAACTCACCCTACCCCCGTGAGATGGAGCAGTTCAGGAGTATGCAGATGAGAAAAATGACTTATGAAAAATGAGTTTGCAACCTCAGCTAGGCTGGCCAGTTGCAGCAGAGAGGAAAAGTGCTAGGATTGAATTATGGCAGTGATTTGCTCACTACTGTGTTACAAACTCTTAAGCAGTCCAGGGAGAAGAGAGGGGATAGTCTCTGCTTAGTTTTTCTAGAACAGTAATAACACAAATGATGAAAGCCATTACATAAATTTTGCCTCAGTTTTTTTGCTCTTCCAATGCTAATTTTTCCACTTCAAATCCTACCAGCTTAGCATTTGCTCGCTGCCACTCATATACAAGTATCAATCCAACTCAAGAAATGCTAGTTTCAGGGTTTTTTTTGGTTTTGGGGGTTTTTTTGTGTTTTTTTTTTCTTTCTTTGGAAGATGGACTGACCATATTTGGTTTTGATTACTGGTCTTTGAACTTATTTTATTTAAGTGCGGTCATTTTCTGAATATATCACTCCGTAAATATGTCACGGTAGGGTTTCATGTTTACTGTTTCTCAATTACTTCCAGATCAAATTTATTTGGTTTGAAACTAAAAAGATGGTACATGTGCTTGGTTTTGGGGTGGGGTTTGTTTTGGTTTGTTTCTTTTTAGGCATGTGAAGGGGAATGGAAACGGAAGCAAGGTTAACCAGTATTATGCCGTCAGCCATGTCTCTGAAAGTTAGGTTGTCTCATGCACCCTCTCTATGGGAAAAGATCTTGACGTTAGGATTTCACTGAGGAATCTGCTTGTGATGTGCAAGAAAGTATTACATATCTTGCTCCCCATAGGCCTGCAGGCACTCCACGGGCAAAGGGATTGAAATGTAATGACAGACTTACTCTCACAAGTCAAGTATGCATACGAAAGCGGTAATACACATAGGGAACGGATCTGTTGACTAAGAACATGCCATTGTCACAGTCACTTTTTTGACTGTAACCACACTTCAAACTCCAGACAAAGCTCTGTTTTTCTCTGCTTTGGTACAGCAGATGTGAAGCATTTAAAACCTTTTACCAGGACTCAATCTACAGCTAAATGACAAAACCCTGACAAAATAATCTTTGAATTTGTATCCTTGGTAATTTTAATGTCCTGTGACCGACTCAAAAATCTTGATAAATCAAAATTCTCACACTAGAAAAACCAAAACAACACCGAGTCATGACTCATTGAATGGTAAGAGAGCAGATGTCTCCATGTAGTCTGGATTGTTTTAAAGTTTTCAAAAGTTTTAAAGATGCAATTTAAAAAATACCTCAGCTTCCCAGCTGTATTTGCCCGCCACAATATAGTGGAGGAAGAAACAACATACAGGGTTTGGTTTCTGGGAAGTCTCAGCTGCCTTCCTGCTGATATGCATGTTTCTTCAGTTCAGGGTAGAGTCTACCTCCCCTTGAAAGTGTCATGTATTATACCTCCCTTATGAAGTGATGCAGTGGAACATAGAACACCCCAGAAGATGGCTGCATCTTACTAAAATAAATATGCCAAAAAGGGCTTCTGCAGGAGAAGGAAATGAGAAAAAAAGTCCCTCTATCTGCTAAAAAACAAAAGGCTGTTTGGCTCACCAGTCATTTTTCTTGACCTAGAAGAATACCACTGGCACTGCAAGCATCATGTGTTAGTCTGTCTATGACAGTTACTCTTTTTAAAAGGTAATAGTCCCAGATTCCCATTTTACAACACACCCTGGAGACACAAAACAAATCAGACTATCCATATTTTGCAATAGTTTCTTGGCATGATCCATGTGGTAATTAAAAAACTTTAATGGAAATTGCTGCCACAATTTGCAGGCTTCCTTAATCCAGCTATGCTATCTGCAGCACCTCCAGGCACTTGTCTTGTTCTCATAATACAAAATCAACAATACCATGGCAGGACTTAAGGGGATGTCTGATGATGATGATAACTTAGAAAGGAATGCCAGTATGAAAACTTGCCTGGTGTTTGGCAGGTTGTTTTTTGGGATTTTTTTTCCTGTTGTTATTTATTTATCTAACTATTCTTTTACTAGGAAATACAACATGGACAAATGAAGTCTTCTATTGTGAAGGTATCTGGGCCAAGTAGCTCTAAATGATTTTAACACAAAATTAATTAAAACAAAAACATTTAAACACTGCAATTCTAAACATGGCCTTCAGCTACATACATGCCAAGCTACAGCAATTGCAATGCAATAAATCAGTGTGAGAAATATACTAATGAAGCAAAAACCTGATTTTTGCCAGGACAAGGGCAAAGCTCTCTTAAATATTTTGAAACTGCAGTCTTGAAATGATCAATTATCAACAGACAGCTGCATGGAGGTTTTTTGTTTGTTTAGTTTTTAATGAAATTTAGCCCTCTATTGCTGTACTTGGAGTTGGTAACTACCATTTGTTTGGTTCTGACTTGAATAACCCAACATGTTACTTTCTATTTTTTAAATTCTCATCCTGTTCCATTGCCCAATTTTCTCTTCCTCCTAGTAATCACGTCAAACCTTTCAGCAGGAAAAGTGCACAATATCCTCCTGAACTAATTCTGTGTATCAGTTTTATGAGGATGAAAAAATAAAAATTATGTTATATACTCTCCTATGAATACAAAATTCCATCTGTTTCTTTTGTACTGGATACAAAACTCTTTAGGCCATTCATATGAGAAACATCACACCATAGTACCTGGAACTGGAGTATTTTTTTTAAATGTAGTATCATTCTGGGGAGGTGCTCAAGAATGAAGGGAGGTGGGCTGTGAGGGCACATAGAGGGAGAGGAACACAGTTCTTTAAAAGGAGTTACCTTTATCTGTTTTTCCAGTGTATTGCTCTTTCGCATATTAGTGGCACGGTTCTCCCCACTGGTTTGCTGCCAAAGTGCACTGAAGTATAACATAACAAGCCACCCTCCATCTCACACTTTCCCTTCTGGAGGACTGCAGTTTCACAGAGGTCAAATCTCTTCTGAGAAACATATTCCAGCTGTTGTTTAATACTAATGCTTATCCATCTGGTGGTGTACACTATCTCTGTGTTTCCACCTCTACGGAATGTGAACACAACCCCAAATTCACCAAAGAACAACCTGTCTGACAACAACCTCAGCTCATCTTTCAGACTCTCAAAGATTTGCCTTGTATGGCCTCTCTGTCCAGCTCTCTAAGGTGGCACTGGTACTGCCTGGATCCCCATTCCCTGTAGCAAGACTGCGGCTGCTCTCTGTCAGCCTTGGAGGAAGCTGACAAGCTGGAACAGGTCCAGGAATCAGTAGCTGCTGACCTCCTGCCTCTGCAGGTGGGATGGCTGTGAATCCATGAGCATGCCTGCCCCCATGGTTCCAGCTTGTTTGTGCCTGGGCTGCCTTTGAAGCCTTACAACCAAGTTACAGAAGAGATCAGCTTTTCCCCTATATTGCCAGGACTGCCTCAGGTCTACTGCTGTTTCCCTGGGTTTCATCATGCAGAGTAGGAAAGGGTGTCCACCAGGAAATCCCCAGCCTCTCCAGCACGCTTCAACTTAGAGTGGACTGGAGCACTGGCTCAGCACAAGCCTAGGATGCTGATCAATGTGGGCCTGTTTGTAGAAGCCTTTACAAGAAGGACAGTAGAAGCTGGGGAACTAAACAGTTAATATCAATAGCCTTTGCTCAGGACTAATTAATGATTACTTGTTTTAAAACTCCATCAATCTGCATTCCACAAAAATAAATTTCTGATATTATTCACATGCTGTATCTGCTCTATTTTATTTGAAGCAACAGATTAAACATAAAGCAAGTGGCAGGCAATTTAACCTTCCTCAGCAGACAAATACTGTTTATCTTATCATGTAAATTATGAAAACAGACCTAGAGAATTTGGCAAAGCAAACTTAACACACAATAAGATAAATAAAGCTTTAGGAGAAAATACCAAGTAGTCTATCATTAAGACAAAGGGGTGAAGGGTTGGATGACATGCATTTGAACTACCAGTGTCCATATCAAGACTGTTAAACTGAAGATTTATAATCATTTACTGCTCTAATGTTAATTGTTAAAATACAGAAACCTGTAAGACTGAAATTCCCTGAAATACTTATTTTTTAATTTTATTTTTTAGTTTTGTCACTTGACATCTCTTTATCTGAATAAAAAATGTGCAAATTAATTCATCATGCGGATTTTTCAAATCCTCTGACATCACTAGTTTGAGTTAAGTGTTATTGGTTTCTAATTGCAATCAGAAGAACATACAAAGAATGGGACAATCAAGACATTACAGAAAGAGAAAAAAAACTATTTAGAATATAATCAGAGTTCATAGGTTAGCATAAAAAAGAAATATAGGCTAGGAGGAAAGAGTGAGAACAAGTTCTGTGAGAGTAGAACTCAGAAGAGATTTGTATCATCCCCTTGTGACTGAGTCAGCATATGGCCCTTGATTAAATTCCTAAAATAATACTGACAACACTGTACATGTTCCTCAAACTGCTACTATGACAAACAGTCCTGGCATGAACCATGACTGTGAGGCCCACCCTGAATCCTAACCTGTCTTAAACAAAGTTACAGTACACCTTGCAGACACTTGACACATTCTCCACCTTATTTTCAAAATCTGCTGTCTGAACATGTGCAGCCTTACAAAAGGGAAGCTTCAAGCTTCTCAGCCATGTAGGCATAAATTTTGCCATTCTGTGGGTGAAGAAAAAATCAGTGCCAAAATATCTCAAGGCACTAACTAGGCTACACCAGCAGCTTGGAAAATATGGCTACCCAAGACCAAGGCCAGGGAGCTCAGTCTCTTGCACAGCCTTATGTCTTTCAATAAAGAGAGAGAGTACCCCATTACTACTGTGATTTTGCCTTCATGAGTCTGCTTTCCTTAAACTAGAGCCTACTTTGCTTGAGCCTGAAAAACTCCTGCCACAGAGTTCCTCTTTCCAAGAAGTACTTGCAGTTGAAAGTGTTTTGTATTATATTTAGACAACACCATTTCAGACCAAAAAAGTCTCCATGACCATTCTGAAATCTTTAAATAAAAGAGAATCTCCTATAGCCAAAACCTGAGGACTGGGGCAAAGGGAAAAAGCATGCCTACCAGGCAGGATCCATGCTTACCAAGTGAGGGTTAACCCTAAGCTTTAATAAATACAATTATATTCACTGCTTCAGCTGTGAGACTCCTACAGAGGGATGGTTCTGTCTTTCAGGATTGCTGCAGCAGCCTGGATGCAACAGGCAGTCATGAAGAAGCGGCCCTTGGTGTGAAGGTGAACCAACAGGTAAAACAGACCCTCTGAATAGGTCAGAGCACACTGACCAGCTGAGGTGAGCAAGAAGCTGCCATAATGCTATCAGCTGGTACACCATGCTGGGCATGTAGAAATTTGAAACTACAGATGGCTAACTCTTCTTCCTGCCAACCATTTATTTTGCAATGCAACATATGAAGACAGGCCTTTGCATTGCAAACACCCTATCTCATGTAACTGAGAACACAAAAGCAATTTGTTGACTTTTTCTTTGGTTTTTATTTTTAACGGTATTGGCTAATATTTGCATGTAAGCAAAAAGCATGATGGTCAAATCACACTACTTTAGGGTGTGCATTAGGACAGCAGATCAGAGCAGTGAGGCTTTTGAAAAGGGTGGTTTTAGTCATCTCAGGTTGATGCATTCCCAACTTCAGAGGTGGGCAAGGGTATGATGGACTTTTCTCAAGGTTTTATATTAGTCTTCAACAAAATAAAGGCAGGCTGCTGAGTGAAAAGCTTCTTGTGATATTCCTATACCTGTATATATATATTCCTTATAAAATGCTAAATGGGAAATTGAATTGTCCGTAGTTAACACAGTTGCACTACTCCCATACACTCTGGGGTTTTGATGTGATACTGACTTAGACGAAACCATTGCCATAAACTCATTTCACAGATGACTAAACAAAGGGAAGATTATCATAATTTCATTTGATGTTGGTAATTAAAGGTTTTGAAAAATAAAATGAGAGATACTCCCTTGCAATTTGGAGACGAAATAAAAGCATATATAGTTTTACAACACATGTACTTAAAATGGCAAGACTTCATTTCTTAAGCCTTTATTTTATGCATAATTTATGTAGCTATACAGTACTGCAGGTTTTTAGTATAGTAAATGGTTAGGCAGAGAACTCTTTAAACGTGATAAAGCAAAAGGAAAAAAATGGACACCATATGCAAAATCCACAGTCCGTGCCATCTTAACTCTTTGGTCCTGCACCCTCCCCCTGCAATTAACTTTTATCTGAAAGGGACAGCTAGGAGTTAATTATTTTATAAAACAGCTGACACAAGGACATCCAATACAGTCCACTGATAGAGTCATATAAAAAATGACTCCACATGCTTAGGGGCAGGGGTGGTATGTGAAACGAAAAAAGTAATATCTACTTTTTCATAGCTTTTAAATGGTCTAAGTAATCATTATATGCATTTATTTTATTAAAAGGAGAGACTTTTTTGTTTGATTTCTTTGCTCTGATCCCACTTACTACTGCTGTCTTTGAAACTCTACAGATACTGCATTTCTGTTACTGACTGGACATTTTTGAAATAGTACCACTATCAGGTAGATCAGATTGTTGGCAAAAGCTTTGGCACCGAAGAGACTCAACAAATAAATTTCATCACACTAACCCTGTACTAAACAGCAACTTTATGTGGATCACCTCATGGGAATGGAAGTTGAGAAAGAGCTATTTCAAGGCCTCCAATAACTTAATCTATGTTCAGTTCATAATGCAAAGCCATTTCTGTTTCCTTTGCTCACAGTACTAAAGAGTTTTTGGGACTGTAATCCTAATAAGATGGGGAGGGCAATGTGGGGGGTAGGGGTCTGCTGGAGGGAGAGGAGATCCCACTCAAATTATGTTCCATTTAAAAAAATAAAAAAAGGAAAAATAAATAAAAGGCCAAGTTTTTCATCTTGGAAATTCTCAGCCTCAGTTATGTGAGTGAAAAAACTAACTTTTATTTGAAGAACTAACACTCACTTCTTTGTTAAGAAAACTTAAGGCACCACCCAGCAGACATGAAGGCTCCTATGTTATCAGCAAACTATTTCCTGGGTATATGTTCACCCTTTCCATGCAGTTTGCTTATTTTTTCAACCCAATTCAACTAAAAAAAAAAAAAAAAAAAAAAGAAGAAAGAAAAAAGAAAAGGCAGTGAAAACAAATTCTGTAACATTGCTGAATGACCTCTGTTTTGCTGTAACAACTACTATATTGATGTAATGGAAATTTCATAGGTGTCCACTTTTGCAGAAACAAAATTGGAAAAATGCCAAGGGGAGCCCTATTGCAACCTCAAGAGTTCTTTTCAAGGGCTCTGCACGGTGCTGCTGTCTGCATTCATCTGAAAGCAGTCCCTGAGAGGCAGAGGCAACATTCACAGCTGAGCAAAGTAACCTGGGTGGAAGAACATGAACCCCCATTCCCCTATTAATAGTTAGCCTAACCCCTTACCCAAAAATGTAACCAGTTATGCTGCAAATTCAACATTGCAAGCTGGAGTTCTGCAGAGGAATACACTTGAATGATTATGCTCTCCGTGCATCTGCCTCTCCTCCCAGTTTTGAACCTTTATGCTAGTCTGAACCATGTTTTGACAAGGGTGGGAGATGATAAGACTTGATATCAAGTTCTCATATATTTCTGGAAATCCAAGGGTGGAAAGAGAGCAGGACAAAAGTCTGGTCATGTCTGCACAGCAAGGACATCCACAGCAGCTCCCAGAAGCTCCTTCCTTCATGCCCAGAGGATCCTGCAATATCTGATGCCTTGCACCACACTGTGAAACACTCAAGGATGATAAAGAGATGGGGGATGAGAGGGTAATGTATACACAGGGTTCATCTCCAAAGAGTGTGAAAAGAATACTGGATATACTGTGGAAGAGCCCTTCAGGACTACAGAGGAAGGGAGGCAGGTTTTTGCTGTGGACATAGCTTCCTTAGTGCCACAGTTTACAGTACGAATTGACTTTGTACTGGATTCCCCTTCTCCCCAAAGAAAGATTTTTGCAAGAGCAAACAGGAATGATGAGGAAGCAAGATTATACAACATCCAAAATCACAGCAGACATCCCATGTCGGAAAGTGTTCTTTGCTATAATTCTTGGGGTCACCTCAAGTAACAAACCACGCAGTGATAGGGCAAAATCTTAAATCCAAAAGAACGGAGATAACTGGACCTGTAATAATGCCACATGTAGCAGGATGAAGCAGCTCTCACTGCCCAGTGTGGCTGTAAAATGCTTGTCAGAAGCTGCATTGTTCGGGGATCTTCTCCCCTGCCCCAAGATCATGGATTGCTGTCTCCACAGCATTGCCTGGCAGCACAACCCAGTGCTTGCAACTAAGTCTCCTCTACCCTCCTGCACATGAATCTCATTGATTCCCAGGAAAGCAAGGCAGAAACCCAGTATCCACTGGCAGCAAGACACTGTGGTCTCTTCTGCAGACCCATATTCACCCTGTTGGACTGTCAGAGCAAAATCTCTGCAGAGGGGTGGGACCTCAGGTGTCAGGGAGCTGTGCAGACCTTGGTGGGTTCACAGCCACAGAATAGCATGAAGAGCAATAGTAATATAAAAACCAGATAGTGCACAGCTTTTTTAGTAGTGCTGGTTCTCCTTTGAGGAGAGTAGTGTTGAGAAAGATGCAGATGACCTCTATCCCCCTGCTATTCTGACGAAATCTTCTTTGCTGATTTCTGACTTCTTTTAAAGTACAATGCACCTTTTCATGAAGCTGCTCTTGGAAACCAGCTATTCCAAATATTACTGTATGTCAAGATACAGTGCAGTGCACAGGCCATGTTAGTTTCTATGGGACTGGAAGGGGAGATGAAGTCGCCTTATGAGAGAGGAAGCTATTTTTGACTACAGCTTTAGTCTATGGAATTCACAGATCTAACCAGCAGCAGCCAGTCATGGCTTTGCTATTTCATCAAGCCAGAGCTCTTTAAACACACCTATGCATTTCAACAAGTTTTGTCCTTGCTAAAGTCAGCTGTCCATGATTAGTGTATGCAGACATTTAACCCAGTCCAAATGGAAAAAAAACAAAGGTCTGTTGTGATGGAGTAAATGCTTCTCTCTGTAGCTAGCCTTTGCAGTTTCACTTGCTTTTTTCCTTTAAGCTCATTGCCCTGGTAAGGTGTCTAGCAGCCAATAAACAGAGACCAACATTTAAGATAGCCTGCAAAAGCAAAGTTAGCTTACTTGAACACCCAGTGAAAGAAGAGCCCAGGCAGCCTGCCATGGTAAACCAGAAGAACAAAACAAAAACAAAGTTTAAAAGTTTATCTTCTGGAAGCATTTTGCACCCTCAGCAATGTCTTTGTTTTTCAGGACCTTTTCAGCTGGTCTTGTCCTGCTAGAAAGACCTCTACATAGTCAATAAAATACTCTCTCCTAAGACCCTGAGACATGATAAGTCCTCAAACATCAAGTTTTAAAGAAACAATGACAACAAAAGAGCAAACAGGCAAAAGAACCGAAGATTGGGATCAGAATATGAGCTATGAGGCAAAATTACAGTAATTTAAATTTTTAAAGTATCAGTGAAAACATTCAATTGCAAGAACGATTTTCATGTTTGTTTTCTAGTACCCCCTCTCCAAGAGATTCTTTTTTCCTTTTCAGTTTGGCTGCTTAAGACATGGATTTTCCCCTCAACTGCTTACTCTTTCAGTCAGTCTTCAGTAAAATGTAAGCAAACAATTGTCATTTGGTATCTGTAAAAGATAATGCAGGTGGAAAGGGGAATACTGAAATCCAATACCTCTCTGTAAAAACTTACTTTACTATCAACACCAGATAATTTCCTTTTCTCTGCTAGAAACCTGACTCTGTAAATACACTTACTAGGATAGTGGTATGGGAATACCCACTCAGCTTGTTTGGGTATGTTATCAGGAGGTCTTCCCTCTCATAAAACAGAAGTTTTCTGGAAAGTAAATACGTGACCCAACTTTGCAATAGCACCTTAAGAGAGCTTTTCTCTGGATCTAAGTATGAAACAAGTGAGGTTGCAAGACAGTTAGAATGGGTCCTGCTCTGAAGTGCTAAGCACGAAGAGGCATTAAGGTCAGTACAGCATATTCACCCTGATTGAAAAAAATTGAAAAAAATCACCTCTACTTAGCTTTCTCAGCACATCACATGATAAAGCATTCAGTTTGTCTTTTCAGTTTGTAAATATATTTCTATCAGAACTGCCCTTTAGATTCTAGAGTTTTAGGTGAAATGTATTATTTACAAGATGATTTTAAAGCAAATTAAGGAACCACTCCTACTGATCACAGAATTCTGGAGAAAAATATAGTGATATATTTTTAAGTACCTCTTTGGAAGCTTGTTGATGAAAGAAATATCTACAAAAAATTATTTTTTTAATTTAAAGTCACATGGAACCCACAGGAACTACCTACACTAGCAAGAAGATCAGAATTTGGCCCTGAATGACTCCCCTGAACTCCATGCTATCAACCTAAATTCTACATGAAATTCAAGTTGATTGCTAAAGCAGTGTTGTTTCAACGGAGGCTCTTTCATATGTCAGAAACATGGACCACAAAAATGTCACTACTACACAACTGCTGATCTTTACATGCTTTGAAACTTTTCAGGGGGAAAAACTGTTGTAAAAAACTATTTCCCCCCCTTCTTTTGTTCTTAGCTTTACACTGAATTGGAGTCTCACTAATTTAAGTATAGAGTTTTGAGTATACATTTTATATAAGATAAATGACCAATAGAAAATTAAAGGTCTACGCTACAACACTGTCAATCCTGAAACAATGTAGGATCATGAATCCTAACATCCAGATCCAACCCCCAAATCTGTGTTTTGAAGTATAAAACAGCTCCAACAATCTTTTCACCTTACACAAACATCTATGTGGGTCAGATTTTAAAGAGCTGGAGTCAGCCTATGCAAAGCTTGGAAGTAATGAACATGTTTGACAGGAAACTTTGAAATGTGTCTGATGGAGCTTTCCCTGTCTGGTTCCACCTGCATGAGTGTTCTACTTGGTACCTCTTTTCTACCTCTTGAGCGAGTGCTGCCATTTGTTGCTCAGAGAAGTAGTGGAGTTTATATCTATGGAGACATTAAAAACCTGACTGGACACAATCCTGGGTGACCAATTGACCCTGTGCGAGCCGGGAGGTTTGATGAGATGATCTCAAGAGGTCCATGCCATCCTCAACAATTCCACCTTACTCTCCTCTTACAGGAGAAAAGAAAGAGAACACAAGGTAAAAAGCATTCTCCTGCACCATCATGCCGAGTCCCCCCCACTCTGAGATATGGTAATAAACTTTTGTAGCTATATATTAACAAGTCTTCGTAGCTGCACCTTCTCTCCCAACTGGAAGACTCAGTGTTACAATGGTCAGGAAACTTGACTTCATTTCCTGCCTAAATTTATCATACATCAATAATGATTGATTCTCTGGCCCATCTTAATTTCGCATGATTCTTTATTTTCCACTTTGTTTATCTACTGCGTGCATTTTTAGGAAAAAAAAAATCTGACTAATTTATGATTTTTCATACTGGAAAAAGATCTTTTTCTGTTCTTGTTCTAATATTGAGCCATCTCTCTCAAACACTGTGTAAAAGGCTTTGCAGCTGTTTACCTAACTTCACAACATGGAGAAAACTAGCACATGCTGGACAGCACTACACCATCATCATTTGTTCTAGAAATGTATCTTTCAATGAACACAGACCTCATACTTTGTTACTGCATTACTGGTGGTATCTCAGGTATCTGTCAGGTTGGGACATTTGAGGCTACATTTCTTTTCTTCGCATGACCTGCTTTGCATTCTGAGATCCTACTTTGTAAATTTTTTTTTCCTGGAAAACCAGCCATGAAACCTGCAACATTAGTATGGCAGGTTCTAGCACTTTTAATTCATTAGACTCAGGGCTGCCTTTTTCTCCATTTTCCTTTCATCACATGAGTATGTATGCATTCAAGCATTGCTTTTTAGAAGAAATTAGCTACTGCTTCTTTATGAAAGCATAAGAAATCCCACTGAATTCAAAATGATCCTGCATTAAAAACTAACCAATGAGACAAGCAAAGAGGCCACTTTTCTAATTGTATTTCTATAGACAGCTTTTTAAGAGATCCCAGAGGCAAAGAAACTGAATAATATATATGCAGTCAGAGGCAGATAATGCATATTTGTTGATAAAGCAGCATGGCAAGCCAAGAACAAGAATTTAAAACTTCTTTCAAAAATAGAACGTGGTTAAAAGTTCCAAGTGAAAGATAAAAAAAAACCACTCCAAAACCAAGCCTTATTGTTAAAGTCATAGGCAAAACTTAGTAATTCTTGCTTTTCAACAATTTTCTTTATAAGGTATCAGTTCTGAGACACTATACTCAAGAAATAAATATGTCAAATATTTGCACTGTTTCCTGAATTTTTTACATACCAAGCCAACTCCTAGTTTTAGAAAAAGATTACAATCTCTTTTATGCACTATGTCTTTTGATAATCATTCATTTGGAACTTGGACAGAACTTCATTCTGTATATTATATGATAGTTATATTATATTGTATTTTCATAAATGCTGTCATGTAGTTATAAATTGTAAAACAAAAATCAAACTACCCCCTGAAAAACAATAAGAGTTATCCCACACATATTTCAATGCCACAGTGCAGATTATGATACAAAATCCATTGGAAGCAATAGAAGTTAATACTAAGAAATATAGGCAATAAAAAAGGTATGTATTTTAGAAAAAGGACTTGAAAATATGATATTATGAATGATGCCATAATACATTGGTCTTCTTGAGTAAATAAAGTCAGAAAATAAAAGCAATTTAGTATTTATTCAGTGGGTTATAACCAGGATACAACCAGAGGTATTTACACTCAGGGATAAGGTTACAGTAGTCAAGAAGTGCAGCATTTGGTTTCAGCCTGATGCATGTATTTTTTACCTAATCTGTTTCAGAAGTACCATGTAGTGGTAAATATGTAAGGAAGAAGCCTGTTTATGACATGATTATCTATAGCATTGCTCTCAGAATACATTCAGAGAGAATTCTCTGGAGCAACTAGATCCATCGTTTTGTTACTTTTTACAAAGAGAGCACAGCTAGTCACAGCAGAGTTAATACTCCTTTTCCTTCTAATAAATCATATAAACTCACAGGAATAACCAGCAAAACCACCTGAGGAAAGAGACAGTGTCATGAAAGATGTGCTTGGTATTTTTGATGTCTCTTAGTATTGCAGAATTTGTCTTTCTGAAAAAAACAGAGTTGCTGTATTCAAAACAGTAGTATGTAGTTTGCTTTCTTTTTTAGAAAACTCTTTCATTATAAGACAGTATGGCTTGGCAGTCTGGAGAAATAGAGGTAGTGGCAAATGTTTTAATGCAAAAGATTATAATGGAAAATCTGGAGTAAGTTCATGGAAGCTGAAACTCTATGGGAGCATACCAATCCTCATGGATTTTTCTAAGGAAAAACAGCCTTGGAGGCCCAGTGTGAAACTGTGAAAATCCAGGACAGCCAACAGCTCACAGGTGGTTTCTGGGGATGTGAGACCTGACTTCAGAGTTCTTTTTCAGATAGTTGCTCACATACTATGTATGACTCTTAAAAGTGGGCTGTATTATGGGCACTCATTCTCACTGCAGTGGCCCCATTTATTATTAAAAAATCAAGCCACGAAAGAGCTCACACAGCTGCTAGAGGGAGCCTAGGAGGCTGGAATGAGCCATCATGAGACTGGTGAGGGACAGCACAGAGCTGGATATGTGCCCCAAGCACAGAGGAATTGGCTGATCTGCATGTTTGTGCTAGTGAACAAGTACACCCACACCTTTTTTGCAAGATGGAAAACTTTTAAAGATGTTTCCTGCACCCCCTCCCCACATGGAACAGGAACATTTTTTATTACATGAAAATTTTCCCAGAATAGAAAATGTATTTGCTGCCCAGTTCTTCATACTGCATTTTCCCCCTCACAGCTTATACAATCATTGTTGAAAACTATTACTTGTAAAAACAGTTCCTACTCCTATGACAAGCCTCAATGCAATCTGTGGTATGTCCTAAGGACAGTTTTTGTGAACAATGGCCAGAGGAATGGGGCCCAATGGGCATTTTGTATGTGCAGCACTTTTTGCAAACAAAAATAACAAAGTATCATTACCAAAGGTGGCTAATTTCTGATAAAGTTAGTAAAATTCATTGTTTACTTCTGCTTCACCTTTAAGTATTTTTTACTTTGTAAAGAACTGCCTTGAATTTCTTTCCCACTAGTTCTGACCACCTTTGCCTCAAAAAAGCAATTTAAACAGCAGCTCCTCATTTCTCACTGATGTTATTACATCAGAAAATGCATACTCTTTTGACTCTTTTCATATGGCTCAGCAGACAGAAATACTGAAGGAAACCTCTTTGCAAGGAGCATTCTTGTGTTGACAGGAAAATTGACACTACGACCTAAAAGGACTTTTGCATCTCTAATTTCCCTGAGTCTACTACTCCTGTGGGGAAAAATAACTTGTCAGCAAACTTATTATAGAAGAAAATATCACAGTAAAAGTAGTTACAGAAAATAGCCCAACAATTCCTTGACGTAAGATATGAATGTAGCTTATTTCTAACTGAGAAAAATATGTTCCCAGATTCTGTACAGTCAAAAATCTCAAGTAGCAGCAGCAATCAAATAAATCTACTAAATAACTCTCAAACACATAGGACATTGAAGATGTTCAATCAAAACTTTGTTTATTTACCTGCACAGTACATTTTTTAGTCTTCTAGGAAAAAATGATACATTTTTTAAAAACGTGGAATTCAAAGATAAATGGGTAATGCCAATATTTTTCAATTCCCCTATGCACCATCATTTTTGTGGAAGTGAGGAGATGGATTAGGGTCAGTCTAGTACAGTCTTTTCTTCAATTCAGACAAATTAAGGCAAAATAACCAAACTGTTGGAAATACCTAAAGAGATGTCTTTCTTTCAGACAAATGTCTAATCAGAAACCTGCATTTAGCAATGCAAAACTCCCAAGAAAGGGTGTCCAAAGCTGGATCCTGCCCATAACAGTGCTCTCACCAACAGTTACCTTTAGTATTTTACTTATTTCCTTACATTAGGACAGTGAAGAGGAGAGCAACAAATACACTACCCACAATGACAACAATCCTTGGACATCATTGCTGGTTGAACAAAATTCCTTTAGGTAGAAAGCGGTGGCACACGTTGACCCTCCTTGAAATTTTTCTGACTGGCTATCCATCCACAGACACCATTATCACAGTTTTTCCATTCTATTCTCCTGTCTCCACCAAATCTGAATCTCTTTTTGTGTACAGCAGCAAAAGCTATGGTGTCCTTCTCAGTCCATCTCAGTTATGGGCATCATTATCACCGAATTACAGCAGACCTGAGATAGAAGGTACTAACAAGGATCATAAAGGCCAACTCCTAGGCCATGCAAAGACTAACCACAAAAATGATACAATGTGTGCAACCATTGTCCAAAACCTCACACCAAGAGAGATTATGTATGACGATATCTAATCAGGACATATTCTCTAACAGAAAATAGGATTTGTTTTTCTATAATGCAGCACTTGATATGTCTATCTCATACTGTGTATTCATGAAGTTCTGTTACATCAGTATTGGTCTGAGAAGCAAATACTCCTCTTGCATTTGTTTTTTGAGTCTTTTTTTTTTGGTTGGTTGGCCGTTTTGGGGTTTTGGTCTTGGTGATCTGGTTTTGTTTGTTTGGGGTGTTTTGGTTTTGTTTTTGTTTTGGGGTTTTTTTTCTTTTTAGCATTGTAAAGTCTCAATCTAGACTCTACCCAACAGAATGCATGAAAAAGGTAATGAAATACTTTACTGTCTGCTAATGTGATTAATTATGCATAATGGTTATTGGAGAGCCACATTTCATGACTATAAGATCCTTCCTGTGTTTACCCCATTGCCTGGGGATTACCACAGCAGTATATCATAGATAAAATAGTCACGAGCAACTTATAAAACTCTTACATTAATTACAGGAATCTACAGAATGGTTTCTGTATAGAATCTATATAGAAACTGTAACATATTCCATTGTATACCTGGCAGGTAAGTTCCCCTGTTTTCAGTTGGGTATTATTACAATGAGTAGCATGTGAAATTGAAGTTGTGTTCACAATAATATGTGAGTATTTACAGTCAGAATCAAGAACATAACTCAGAAATGTGAGATGATATGAGATAGAGTCTCAATAACTGCCTCAGTAAAGTTATATGCATCTTTTTAGCAGTGTAATGTGACCTATACTGTATTCTTTAAGATTTCAGAGTACTCATTATGTGTGGAATATGTTAAACTATCAGCCAGTTCTGTAAAAAATCCAAATCCCCCCCACTTTTTTTTTTTTTGTACACATGCATTTATTACTGTGAAAGTATATCTCCTTGAAAAAGTATCTTGGATACTATAATATTATTTTTGGCACTTTATTTTTGCTTTGAAGTAAATTAAAGAGCAAGTCCTCCATATTTTTTCCTGCCTAAATCAGTCATATCTGTTGCATTTACATGGGATCCAAAACTATTGACTGAGGAAGGGTGAAGGAGAGGGAAAGAAGACGATAGTTGATTGTTGGTTTAAAACACATAATCTAAGAATCCAGGATTTTAATTCTTCACCTTTTTTTTTTTTTTCTTTCTATTTTTTAAACTTAAAAGACCAAAAACATTCTATGCATGTGGAGGAACAGATATAGGTTGACTGCAGAAATGAGGGCAATTTCAAACTCCAGCATGTATCTGTGGGAAGTGGCCACCCCATTCAGAGCTGCAAGTGCACCTAAAGGCAACATGATCACAATTGCAGATCTTGTTCCTGTCTTTGAAATGGCATCACATAAAGAGACGAAGGCTCAGCTAGAAGTACACAGCTGTATTAAGACAAAAATGTCTGCCTTCTCAAGCAGTTCAGGGGTTTTCTTCATCTGCAGATTCACTTTAGAAGTTAGTAGAAAATATTGTTAAGAAGTTGAGTTCTTTAATATAGATTAGGTATCTGTGATCTCACATCCCCACAGGGTAAAAGGCAAAAAACCAACTCCACAAACAAACAAAAACCTCTCCAACAACTCGAGAGGAGAAAATGGAGAAAACAGGTTATCTTTCTTCTGCAAACCACAGAAAAAGCCAAACTTTTAACACATGGAATGATACAGCTCATTGTGGCATAGATACTTTTTTCCTTACTTTGCCTTTAATATTAGTCAAATATGCAAAACAACTAAAAAAGTAAAAATTAATTCATGCACTTAAAACGTTAAGAGATGGAGTCCAGAAATTTATGGGAGCTGCTAATAAAGCACTTTTCTGCTCAAACACGTGTAATAGGATTTTTGTGATTTACAGTACTTCTTGCTTCACCACTTGTAAGTTACAGACCTTTAAAATTCTCTGGTCAGGATTTAGATATCAAACTATTGTCCACAGTTAGTATTCCGTATCTTTAAACATTTTTTCTTACCTTGTCAGGACCTCCTTGATTTTTATATCAGGCCATAAACATATCTCACTAGGCACAGATACTAATAGAAAAATCATTAAGAATAGGTTTTCTCTTACACTGGAAGAGACACTTCCTGTATTTCAGTGCCATAGACTGTCTTCCAGCTATGGCACTATTAGTTTCCAGCTAATAAACCCATCTATGAAAGTTTTAGGAAATTCCTATGGCTCTGAGCAAGGATTTTAGCACACTTCAGTAGGAAAGCATGCCTGCTCTGCACATACGGAAGAAAGCTTTCTTGCTTTCTTGCTTTCACACACTGACATATATCTTCCTCTACTAATAGAAAATTTCAAAGAAGAAGGGATAAAATATTTCCCCACATCCATCCATCAGTAAACTGATGTATGAATTAGCGATGCCCAAAGTTGGATTCACCTTTCTGTTGAGTCCACTTCATATGAGAATAATTTTTAACATAGGGGTCTCTGATATTATCTAGCTGCTTCAAATGTGGAAAATAAAACAAGTGTCTATTTTGCATCCTGGTAATTTAAAAATTGGACAATCTACAAAAATGTTGTGGCAGGCTGTGCATGCATGTGTTGGGAGTGGCAGGCCAACTCTTTATTTTCTTTTGTATTTTCTTCTTGAAATACTACCTTTTGTCCATAGCCAGTATTGTTTCAGGAGTGATTTTAATATGTTAAAGATGAGCTTGCAACAAATGCTCTCACCACTTTTTAATTATTTCCATTGGATTTCAAAGCAGTCATAATGAAATTTACAAGAAAAGAAGATTTCTATAACTGTTTGTAAAAGCTTTATCTGTTGCACTATGGACATTTGGAAGTTTAGCTGTATAAGTAAAAAATAATTTACTCACAATGTGATGTGTCAAAATTAGAACCAGCCAAAACCACAAACAGGAGTATGAAATGACAGAAAGCTCTAAGGCAACAACCAGGTGAAAGTCTGTATTATTTGTGAAAGAGTTGTTAATTAGTATCACATCACTGACTCAGGGCAGATGGGTATCAGCTTTTTAGAGACCTCCTATGCTGCCTTTGCCAAATAAGGAAGAAAAGCCCAAAAAAGCATTTGACTTAAGACATGAAGCAGATCAATGCATTAAAATGTAGAATATTTTTAAAAAATTTTTGAAGAATAAAGTCAGCAAGTAAGATGAAAAAGAGCAAAACAGAAGCCAGTTAAAAAAAAAATCATGTGAAGGGAAGTAAGGACATAGTCTATCTTTCAAAGGGAGCCAGATGCCTCTCCATCCCTGAGCTGCGTGAGGAGGCTGGAGGGGGCCTTTGGGGCAGGGCTAGTGGGAGGGAAGCAGAAGAGAGGACGCCAACCTTCACTACCCTCTGGCTCTATTTATCGCTCTTCAGGTGTTTTTGGCTCCACACACTAGCTGTTACTTCCCTGCTAGCTCCCAGGCTTTCTTCCCTGAAAAGATTAAATGCAAACATTTTCAGCATCTTCAGTTCAGCTTCATCTTCCAGACTGTTGGAGGGGCTACAGCTGCTGCACAGCACATTTTTTATCTCTGACATGGTTATTTGCTATGTATATGTACTCTCTATCCTCTAGATCACAGCATATGGATTTTTGCTAGTGCACAGGTCAGCATCTCTTTTGTCATTGAGAAGGTATGTTTTGCATAGATTTTCTTTCTATTGTGAAGAAATCCAAAGTGTTAATGATACCAGTAGCTACCATGATGATGCTACTATATTTTGAAACCAAAGACCTATATTAAAACTCAAAATCTAGGTGCAAGGAAATTGGTTTAGAAAAATAAAATTATAAAGAAGCAAGATCTCTTCTCAGCCAATTGGCCTGAGACTAGGAAGAAAGCAGAGTTTTAATTTATACTTTAATTTAAGAAATTAGAGTTTTAATGTATACTGAATTCAAATAAGACTACTCATATATATCACACATAGAATCACTATTCTGACTGTGCAGAGCTGATAGACACCACATTTTCTGATCATATTTGATAATGGCCTAGCTGCTGTCATTGACATCAGGACTGGGAGGAAGGGGAATCAGTGACTTCAGTGAGAATAAAGCTGGGACAGTAGCAGACACACCTGAAAAGTGTGATGTTATTATAGATCATGTAAGTATAAGTTAACCACTACAATGAAACAAAGTTATACTTGACAAAGTGTCAGTTAAGGAAGACAGACTAAAACTAAAACTGGGACATCCAGAGAAGAGACAAGGACAGGGGGAAATTAATTTAATTTAGTGAAAAAATAAATCCAATAAACATAATACTTCCATCTGGAAATGCTTTTTTTTCGGGTGAGGTTTACAAAATGAAAGATTGCAGTCTTCCTTTTTATGCAATGTTCTAATTGTCTGAGGACACTCACATACTTAAAAATCTTTGCTAAAATGTAAAAATTTACAATCTGCAAGTGCAAGATTTTTTCAAATAAAACAACATAGATCTTGAAATTGAAATTATTAGATTTAATTGTTGAAATATTTCACTGCAGAAGATTTTGGTTACGGTATATGGTTGAAAAATTATGTATGCTTTGTTCTTAAAATGCATGCATGTTTTAAAAGTTTTTCATCAACAAATTTTAAAATATTTACAGTTATTTAGAATGTCCCCAAAGCCCCTTTTTATTGATTTCAGACATTACATTAAATCTCAAAACTTAAAAGTGAGAATTTTATGCATTAAAGAAATTGAAAGTGATTAAAATTGAGATGGTTGTATAACATTTAGAAAGAGTACACGTGCAAGTATCAAAATCTTCTAGAAACAGTGTAGAATGTCTACACTGTTTTCTGTATGTTTTGTATCTAAGAGTTAATAATGATACTGATAAAAAACCAAATAAATATGTCATTCAGTACTTCTTCAGAGAATTTAGGCATTAGTGTTTGGCTTGCTGCTCTCTCTTCCACTTTTATAGCCTAGTTATGTTCCAGGTTATTACAAACAAATACAAAATATTTGAATAAAACTCTTCATAATAAGAAAAGAAATGTATTGGAATAGGATCTTATTCTGCTTTCAAGCCAAGAGGCAAACTTCTTTAAATTCTGATTTGTGCCTATGATAGCTTTATTAAACAATAGTATATTTTGTTCTGAGTTACACTGTATTAAAAGAGTTTCTTAAAATATGTTTTGCCTTCTTTGATGATCGTTTTCTTGCAAAGATAATTCAAACCAGCAAGAGCCCACCCAGTCAGAGCAACAAAAGGTCTAGTCCTTGATGAGCACTATTTGTAAGCACTCACTACTAATATTAATTAATTTGATAATTTATCCTCTTTTTCTATTCATCAGTTGTCTCCATGTGGTTTAAATATTCATTCTCTATTCAGAGGCATTCACACTGGATGAATATCATTCCTCTCTGGATGACCAGCATAAGGCATATGCATCCTTTCAATTCTCTGAATAGGGTTCAAACAATTCTCAAAACACTATGCTCTTCCTCAGCTCACAAATAAATTTCACCATTTGAATAGATGTAGATTCTTTCTGAACTGCTTGTTGCAGGTCACTCTCTGTGCTTCAGTTGTTGATGTGGTGTCTTAGATGTCAGCTCCATAGGCTCAGACATTTATTTTTGCACTTAGTGGTGCATGCACAACACTTCCTAATACCTATCCCTAATGCACTGAATCAGGGATTTGAGCTCAGTTTACCAGACACATGCAGACCAGCAGCCTGTACCTGCCTGTGTTCTCCACACACCCCATGGACTGATCACACATGCTGAGGTATCTGGGTATCTGGGACCTTCAAACTCCCTGAACAAATATCAAAAGTATTTCCATTTCAACAAGATTTCTGTTGAAAAACAGATACTGAGAGATACCCAGACAGAGGATATGTTTAAATTTAGACTCACAGTGGCAGGGATCATCATCATCATCTAGGTTAGGACATGGTGCTAGCAATATCAAGGTTGGGGTTCAATCCCCATATTGGCCATTCACTTCAGAATTGTACTTGATGATCCTTGTGGGTCTCTTCTAATTCAGATTAATCTGTGACTCTGTTATCCTACACATATGCACCAAGCACACCAGAGCACTCTTTCGTGACTGGATTTCTTGCGCCCAACTTCACAAACAAGCAAGCAAAAAAATTAAGCAGGAAATCATAAATAAGATTGGCTATGTAGAACCTGAACCAAAGAGAACTAGTCTAAGTTCCAACTTTGCTCTTTTTTGCAAGCATTCTGCCAATAAACTTTTCCCTAGATTTTATGTACAAAGCGATCCCAAAGGGTGAAGTCAATTGCAAATTTTAAGCAATTGTAGAAATGAAGAGATATTTTTTCCAGCTCTAGCACTGACCAAGCACTTTCTCATTAAGCCTTTTTTTACAGTTCAGTATCATAATTAAACCAAAGATGAAGCAAACAGTCTACCCTCTCTAACAAACAAACTTATCAGAAAGTTACTTTGAGAGTGGAAGATAAGATAAGATAAAAAAGGAGTTTTCATTAAGAGCTCAGACAGAGCTTCTTCATTCATCCTCCAGAATCATTATGTAGACTGGCAAAGAATGAAAGATAGCAGTGGGAGGAATGAAAAGACATCATTCTTATACAACAAATATGCTGCAGAGATAAGCAATAGAAAATGGTGCTGTATATACTTAGAAGTTCAGCTAAGAAAATCCTTTGCTATGTAAAATTGACACAGGTTAGCCTCATTGCCTATTAATATTACTGGAAAATTTTAAAAGATATGGCTCTGAGAACACTATGTCAGATTAAGAACTGAAATTTAAACAGATACAACCTACAGAACAGACATGGCCATTTCTAATTACCTCTGCTCTTTGCCACTGCAAGCTTCTACAAAGTTAAAAGGACCCTAAGGATCAACAAGGGAGCTCAGGAAAGTGGCTTTCACTTACATCTAATTATATATGGACAGTACGACGACATACAAGCACTCAGAAAACAAATAGCAGAGTGCTGCATGCTGCATGCCCCCAACACATCTGGGCTATGTCCCAGGGACATAGACCAGCTACACTGCTTTTGCTGAATAAAGCGTACTCTCCGAGCCAGGAGTTATGAGAAACTAGCAAGGGAATGATATATCATGTTCTGAAAACACAGCCAGTGGGTCCATGCCTAACTTCTACCTGATCCTTCATTCTCTGGACTTTAAAAAATTCTTCCCTGAGAGAACAGGGGTTTTGTGTGCCAAAAGAGAGCACAGTAACAAAACACAGTAAACACTAGATATATGGTCAAATAGTGGACCCTTGAGAAGTGTCAATTTACCTTTTTTTTTCTGAAGCAATTATCGCAGTTTGTTCAGCAGCAATGCAAAGATTCAGTATCTTTTAGTTGTAACTGATTATCCTTACTGTCAACTTAAAAATTCATTCATACTTTGGTTGCTAATTCTGAAAATTAGGGGGTGAGACTTCAGTGTTCCAAAGCAGAGCTCCTAGCACTAACCAGGATTTCACTGTAGGAGTCTGCTTTTCCCTTGGAGCACAAGACTTGTTGATTTATGCCACATAACAAGAGGAAAGATCCTTGCACATCCTTTAAAATCGGCATCTTCCCTTGACAACACAACACGACAAAGAACGGTGTGTAGCATTTCATGAAGTTAAGTAAATTAATTGGTGAAATGGAGCAGGCACAACTCCTTTGAAAATAATGTCTACCCTCCCTGTTTATCCTGAGATTTAGGCTGGCTCCCACTGTCAGCTATCAGTTGATAGTTACAGCAATTGCAATGACAGCATGAATCATAATGCAAAAAACATGTTACATATTGAACGATAGATGAGCCAATTTGAGGCCAGTTCCTACTGGATCATCTTTTGCAATACACTCAACAAATCAGAATATCTCCTGACTTGAATCACACAGCTTGGTTTTGAAATTTTAACTACTGAACTGTGTGAGGCAGTGTCCCTGTTGCCTGTGACATGGAAGTGCTTGAGTCAGACAGCCACCTGTCATTTCAAACAACAAATCCTGTATATTTTCATGTGGGCTCCTTGTCAGACTCCTTTCCTAGATGCATCAGTGTCAGATTGGTTCAACAATCAGTGTCTCTAAGGGGCATGGGAAGTTATAGCTTTGCCATGCCATCTCTGCAGCTTTTGGAATAAGGCTGTAGTCTCCCCTACGCTCCACAAGCTCCATGGCCTTCATACTTGTTGCCAAGAAAATGGAACCACAATCCCAGCCAAATGAGGCAGGTTCTGTCTAAGGCAGCAAGGTTCATAGAGAAATCTTTTAATACTTTCTTACTTAAAAATCCATTGTATTGCTTATGACCTCCAGAAAACTCTGTTAGGAGTAGAAGAGAATGAGATCCTACACAAAAAAATTGTTCCCACTTTTGCAGGCTGCTTACAGGAATGCTTACATAGCATGAGAGAGGTAACTTTTTTTCCTATTATATTTTTCTAGGGAATTTGCTTAATTTTTTTTTCTCCCCTGAATAAATGAAGGAAAAAAAGGGTATCAAAAAGTCTATTTCACTGCACCCTGCCAAGTCCCATATACTGTGTAAAATAATACTTTACCTGTCTGTGTTAGAATATGCAAATTCTCTAAGCCATGTCAGTGGTGATACAACAAGATGATAGCACCACGACTTATTCAATGATTTTTAAATTACACACTTCGGGAGGCACTAGTCATCAAACTTTCACTTTCACTTTCCTTAGGTGATTTTGTATTACAGACAAGAGCAGTGAAGAAGCATAACTTTGGCAATTATAGTATTTACAGTCTTTCTTGCATCCAAAGCACTTCAGCCAGTATCAAATTACAATTTTTAAGACACTGAACAGTCACTTAAATCATATTATATAGTAGTACTCTTAACTGTGGCTCCTCCTTTCGTAGCTCAAGTTATTTTGACTTGTCTCATTCTCAAAACAATTTGAAAAACACTGGGAAAATTAGAAACATAATAGCAATCTTTAGACAGTTCCATCCGCTACACAGAAGCACTGATAATATATTCTTGTAGGAAGGGTTGCACTACAGCATATATTTCATGTTTTAAAAAGTAACAGCCAAAAAAGGGATGAGGGGAGGTAGGCGAATGAATCATGCACAGTAACTGTAAAATTATAGCCCTGTTGTTTTGGATCTGGTTGCTAATGTGCTCAAAAAGATCTGTGCTTCATCATATTTCATAGGGACGATATACAGTATGTGCTCTATGGGGAGCCTATATGAGTCCTAACATTGCTCAAAAGGACAGTTAAATAAATTACTCCACCAGTCAACTCTGAAAAATTTGTATTTCTGCCAGCTTGCTTCCAGCCTCTTTGCATCGATGGATTGTGGTGACAGCAATTATGTCATCCTTAAACTTAAGAAGCTGGCAATCCTTACATCAGCTCTCAGGCTTGCTTGATTGTCCTTCCTACAGTTATCACTTGTTATTCCCAGAATTACCATATTTTCTAAGAGACTATGATAACCAACACAAGCATTATGAAAATATGGTTCAGTTTAAGCTCCTCTAAATGATCACAGTATTCATTCTCTAGCATGCTTCACACAGGCTAGTGGAGGTTAGAATAGGATGTGTGGCTTTTTTGTTTTTCTGTGTGAGGACATATAACACTTCTTAAAACAATCTATCCCATTCTGCCCTTAACTGCTTATGTTTTGTACCCACCTCAGCAAAAATACAGGTCACCCCGTGTAACTAGGGTGATTCAGCTAGAGATCAGTTGTATGAATCTATTGACTTTTAAGCAGTGAAGGGGACAACTAAGCAAATAAGAGCAAATGAGATTATTTTTCTGGTTTTACCAGAATATCCTGTATGAGTGAAGTCAAAACTTGACATTGCTTGAAGCATGGATTTATTCTTTTTCTACGGTGCCTCTTTGCTGGTGGTCCCATTTTAGTAATGACCTCTGGGTAACTTTGGAAACTACATTGTCACGATTTCCTTTATTGTCCTAATGTCCACAAAACATATTTAAGAAGGCTATTGCTCCACATTACAGCTGCTGAGAATGTTAGAGGAAATAATCTAAAACAATGCCATGATGTTTTCTGAGTGGCAAACTTCAGTTGTGTAATTAAATCCAGCATGTTCCACCTTAAAAATTATGCAAAACTCTATCACTTATTGGCAGAGCTGTTGGCAGAAATCTGTCTCTGCTAGGTGGGTGATATATTCATGGACAACAATTTATGATTCTGACACTGCTGTATTTTATGGTTGTCATAGAATGAGTCATGTTATTTTCTATTTTTTTCCCCAAACAGCATTCCAAATCCACTCAGATGCTGAATTCAACACAGCTCTGGTTTTGCAATCTGAGTCTTTCACAAGGAGCAGGTATTTGATTTGGCTTCTGAGAGAATGCCAGTAGCAGGTACAGTCAATTGGGTGACTATTATCTGAGGCCGACTTAACCAGACACAAGCTCCAGCGAAGTGCTCAGAAACACTGGAAGGTTGCTGTGTCTCACTGGCAAGGTACTTACTGCTCTCTCCTCCCACCTACAGAAAGAGTAAATCAGGTAAGTTGGCTACATCAGCCCAAGCTGCCTTACCCATTATGTGAGATGAGTAACAGGCTGCGGTCAACAGCAGACCTTGCAGGGTCAGGCCTGAACGGCTCCGCAGCCGCGTACTGCTGACAGTTGTTACTCCTCCCGGTGGGGTTCTGAGCAGGGAGAGGAGCACTCAAACTGTATCTCGTGATGTTGAACACACACAAGTTAGTTTATTTCGTGGTACTAATAAAAGGTTTCCAAAGAAGACTGACTCCTGCACAACATGCAGACTTCCCTTGTATCACTTCCAAGAAGGCTCCGTGCTCTTTTCACAACTGGCTTGAAATGACACTCTCTTTTCACCTTGTCAAGATGACACGTACTGCCAAGCCTGTATTCTCCCCGTCCCAAATTGTCTCTGGTGAACATGACTGCTATATATAAACACCAAAAATGAGAATAAATTTCAGAAGCAAGCTCTGAGTCTATTTTTTTTCCTTCATCGAGATGTTTCATACAGTCTTCTAAGTTTAGATAGCGTTACTCCTCACTTAGGCTTGCCAGACTTAACAGACATTTCACAATAAACTTAAAATAATTATTTTGATTAATCAAATCCTGTGAAGCAAGAAAAGCTGAATTAGGGGGACTGACAGTAAAATCCAGCAGCTGTGTAATTCAGAGGCTGGACAAAGTTACTAGCACTGTAAGACTGTCCAGAAAAAAAGAAAAACATCTTGCATGGTACCAACAGTTTTCATGAGGAAAAAATGTTTCAAACAATAATGGTGCTGTTTATATAAAATACTGTTTTGGCATTCAGATTTAAAGAAACCTAAGTAAATTATATTTGATTTGATAAGTTAAATTAAAACAAAACTAGAAAAACAAACATGTTTTCATCAACACATTTTGAAAATTTTAAACCTCTCAGATGTTGTTTTTTTTCCTAAGTCAATTTTTCCAAACAAAGAAAGGCTAGGAGTTTAGATTTGAATATGTCTAATATTTGGGAAAAGCCAAGACTAGCTCCAATAAATTTTTGTGGGTTTAAGCTAATTTCTATATTTATTAACAGGATTTATTCTCAGTTATTCTTTGGGAAGCTTTTATGTCTTTCCCCATCTATTCAGTGCATTGAAATACTCTCACTAGCATAGCTGTCAGCACAGTTTAACACAACAAGAAAATGGAACAGAGCAGATACAGTCTAAATAAAAATATTAATAAATCTAATCACACTACTGTAAGAGTTACATATTTCTACTCTGTAATGACTAGTCTTTTGTAAGTTAGGTAACATGATTTTTAATATTTTTTTCCTAACAGTTGGTAGATTTTTGGTTAATTCAAAGAATGTTTTGCCTAACTCTAAATATTCCATTTCAAAGGACAAATGGATTGTCTTCCATGAGTCTGGAAGTTATTTCTGCAATTCCACAGCATTCCCTGTTAATGGACTTACAAGAACCTATACAGGAAATAGAGAAAGGTAATTCAAGAGATGACTGTCTTGGATTCCAAAAGGCATGGACTTTGAGAATGCTAGGACTGTAAATATAAGTAAAGGGATGCCTCTCTTTTTCTGTAAGAAAATGCTGAGCTGTTTTTGATATCTGTTTTTGATTTCATAGAATGGTTTGGGCTGGAAGGCATGTTAATAGTCCTCTAGTGTTCTAATCCCCCTGCTGTGGGCAGAGATGCCACCCACTAGATCAGATTGCTCAAAGCTCCATACAAACTGGCCTTAAACAATTTCAGGGATTGGGAAGCCACAACTTCTCTAGGCAACCTGTTCCAGTGCCTCACCACTCTCACAGTGAAGGATTTCCCTCTATCATCTAATCTGAAACTCTTCAAATTCAGAATTGTTTCCCTTTATTTTGTCAGTGTCTCCCCACGTAAAAAGTCACTCTCCCTCTTTTTTTATAAGTTCCCTTTAAGTACTTAAAGGCAGGCCATAATGAGGTCTCCTTAAGCCTTCTCTCCTCCAGGCAGAACACCATTCTCTAGTCTGTCTTAACAGGACAGATGCTCCGGTTCTCTGCTCACCTTTCTGGCCTCTTCTGAACACACTCTAACAGGTCCATGTCTTTCTCATGCTGAGGACTCCAGATCTGGATGCAGCACTCTGGATGCAGTCTTATAAAGGAAGAGTAGAGAGGAAGAATCACCCTCTTTCTACGTGCTGGCTACCTCTCTTTTGATGTAGCCCAGGATATCAGTGGCTGCCTGGGCTGCAAGTGAAGTCTGTTGTTTTGTGCTCAGCTTTCAACCAGAATCCCCCAGTACTTCTCTCAGGTGCAGCATCTTGCACTTGATATTGTCAAAGCTCATAAGGTACTAGTGGGCCCACTTCTCAGGTTTGTCCAGGATTGCCAGGAAGTCATCCTGTCCTTCTGTTGTGCCAACTGCACCACTTGGTTTTGTGTCATCTACAAACTTGCTGGGGGTGCACTCAATCCCACTGTCTGTGTCACTGATACTAAAGAGCACCAGTCCCAAGACAGAGCCCTGAGGATCACCAAACTCCATCTGGTCACAGAGTCATTGACCACAATCCTCCAGCTGTGTCTGTCCAGCCAATTTCTTATCTATGAAGTCTGGGGATGCAGTTTTGAGCTGAGATCCCAGGTAGTCATTTTTTGATGGACATAAAAATACTGTAATGGCCCTATCAATCTTTCCACCTCATGTGTCATCTCCTGCTAGTTTTCTTTCTTTTAAAAAGGGCTAGCTCCACTGACATTCCACTGGTGTGCATTTTTGGCATACCATCTAGCAAATATCAGCTATGAAAGTTCATCCCTCCATCTGACAACAGAGAATACTTTAGTGCGTTGGAGGCACTTTCCTACTGTCCATGGTAGGACTGACTTAAGGATGACTTAAGCCACATCATAAAGCATACCAAAAGTGAGCTTGGCAGTACAAGGCTCAAGTTCCTTGACTAGCAGAGTCTAAGAGGTTTAGCCTTCTTCCCAACAATTGTCCCAGCTGTGCATTCCAGCTGCGCTCACTGATGATTTACATATAGCCAAAGCTCTCATCTGTGTGGCCACTCACTAGAGGCTCAAGCTTCTGCTGAACCTTGTGAGTGCATCATGACTTTTTGCCCCCTCTGTAGGGTTTACACTTTTGATCTAAGTAAACTGTGTATTTGACAAAGATCTTCTAAGTGGCTGCTATCAGCAGAGCTCAGGCAGTCTGCATCACTGTGTAGTATTTTAGGCCTTGGATTTTAAATAGCTTTTGGTGTTTCCCATCTCAGCAGTGCAAGAACCAAATGAGTATTTTGGATGAGATCCATTTTAAAAAGTGGCTTTGGATACTTTGACAATCTCCACATCAACACCCCCACAGGTGTTACAAAATCTAGCTTTTGGATGTCCTGTGAGCTACTAGAGTTCCAAGGCCTGTCTCAGTGCTTGTATTACAACAGTACAAGATATGTGTACGCAACTTTTAACCTGCTTAAAGCTTATGGCCTTAAGACAGAAGTAAACTGGAGCATTTTCAAAAGAGACAGATAAAACTTCAGGAATAAAATGTATTCAGGAGGGAGGATTGAAATGGAAGGACTTATAATATAAAAGGGATTGAATAAAATCAGTGAGTTGAAGATCCAACCAGATGTAATTACCTTCTAATGAGGACACGCTCTAGGACTAAATGTGTGCTACGACACTAGCCTGAGTAAATATATTTTGTTTTCTTCTAAAAGAGTTCTATTCCCTAAAAGTAAAAAAGCACACAAGAATCACAAATATTCCCTGAAAGAGGATGTGGATATAAAGGCAGAAACATGACTTGTACTCCTTGGAGGCAAAAGCCAACACTCACTACATTGTCACCTGGATTCCTGACACTCCACATTTATACTTAATCAGCATCAGTCCTGATATATTATTTACCCTGGAGGAATTTAATGGGATGCCAATTTGTCTGTGCATATGCTCTTATTTTCTGCTTGGTGAAATAAGTAGGGCTGGGGAGAAAGCTCTGATTTCTGTCAGTGGATCCTTTCTACACTCAGTTTGCTTTACTTTATACAGTGTTGGTGTCCCCCTGTGGCACAGGCATATTTGATACTCCCTTCACATGAGTGTCCTTGAAGTTCAGGGTAGTGCTCATGCTTCAAAGTATGTAAGACACAGGAAACAACAAACTCTCACATAGTAAGGTTGATAGAGGAATGAAATCTAAGGGGTAAGAGAATAAGACTGAGCATCCAGAGCAAAACAATAGCATCAGTATCTCAGATAGCATAATCTTGCTTAGCCTTACTTTTAAGGACTGGGCTTAAGGCTTTAAAAGCCAGTTTTGATAGCAGAAGTGCATACAATGTAATGCATTGGCCTTAAACTGCAGCAGCATTTCTACAGTACTGGTTACATGGCACAGATTACTTTGCATGAAAAATAACTTAGAGAATGCTGGACTGCCTATGAGGAGTCTCATTAACTTTTATTGAATTGTTCAGTTATAACTTTAATATCAAATTTAACCTAGGTCTTAAGAGACTTCAATTCTAGACCAATTCCAATTAAAGAGTTGCACTGTAGTGCACCTGATTTAAATAACTGGATGGAAGATTGGACAGCAAATTATAGACAGATTTAAAATTTTTAAAAATGAAATTTTAAAGAAAAATGTAGACAAAACCAAGTACTCAATAGAAAGATGAAGAACATTCTCCACAGATAATGCAGTGATAACTGGTAGGTTCTATATTTCCATTTTTTCTCTTTGGCTTTCCACATGCTTTATGGAATGAAGAGCTACAGACAAGAATAAAACAACCCCAGTTCTGCTTATAACACTGTAGTCCCAAAAAGGTGAAAAACGTATTGTTAAAAGATGAAAATATAAATATTTTTTGGTTCCTCATGAAGAATAATCTGGAATCAAAACTGTTATGGCCAGAAACCTGACATTTCAAAGGCATTCAGAAATGCAACAGCAGCAGCACTTTTGAGGGAGCTCTTAATGCAGGCACATTGAAGGCTGAATTCCCTGCTCAAAGAATATCTTTCTCCTATTAATAAAGTGTTGTCATCCTTGGGATACAGATTACTCTAGCAAGCCATCTCTACAGCTTTTAAAATAGATTTTTAAAAAAAAGAAATTCTGCTTTTAGCACAAGTTTACTTTCATTCTACTTGAATTGGAGGGTGGGGAAGAAGATACTCCCTACCTCCTTCTAGCTTTGGATCAACACATCCTTTTTACAGCACCTAGAGGAAACCATTTTGGTAACCATCTCTTATTGAAATAAAGACAACATCTCCTTGTTGAGGCTTGAGAGAAAAGAATTAGCACAGCTAGAAGAATGAGGATGATGAGATCAAAAAATAATGATTTTGATCTGGATTCAGTGCAGGATCAGAGATGGGAGGGAAACATGACTCTAAATCACCCATCTGCTCTCCTAATTCTGGTACAGAATGAAACTGTACCCAGTCTGCCCAGACACAACTCCTACACGCCTGGGTGAGAAAAGTGTCGAGCATATAGATGACTCCACTGGAATCATTCCATTTTCACTAGGAGAAATTCTGCATTGTTAGGGCAGGTCTTGATTCCCTGAGCAGCATATTGCAGGGGCTTTGTGTGAACAAAAGGGGTAGTTTTATGATCACAAATAGGAAGGAAGCAGGTCCATTGCACAATCTCTGTTAGAAACCCTTGATCTAAAGTCTGGGATATTATAAGTTGGCACCAAAATAGAAACACTCAAGTGATAGACGAACAGACAAACTGCAGGCCACCAGATAGGAAAAAATACGATACCCTAATGTGAGGCCCCACAGGCAGGAAAGAAGATCTGGACAATGTTACCAAAAGGGGGTAAAGAGAGAGGCAGGCAGAGAAAGCAACCACAAATATATATGCACAATATTATGACCAAACCAAGAGATAAGGCTGCTATATGGTCATTTTGTGTCTGTACCAAATGTATACTGGCTAGCTTAATTACTTCTTTGATTCTGAAAACTTACATATGCATCCATTTGTTTGCTTATATATGAACTGCAATGCCTTGTCAGTCTGATCCAAACCCAATGGATTGCTATTGACGGGAGAATAATTTTGTATAGACAAATATTGCCATAGCTAAATGTGTTATTTACTGTGCAACTTGTACTTGCTATTGACTCCTCTCTTAATGTCATTTTAAAAAATGCCATCTCATAATTTTTCTGGTGTCATTATTATGGAGATCTAGTTTTCTATTAGGCTGTAGTAAAACTTGGACTTGCACAGTGTCATCAATTTCTCCTGTTCAGGATAAAATGCCCTGACCATGGTCATGTTATGACCAACATGCAATACAAGGTGTTAACTTCTTATTTAATTTGATATTGTATTGGCAGCCTCCCAGAAAAGAGTTTATCTAGGTACTTGTATGGCACTTATCACTGTGTTATCTGGTGTCTTCCAAAATTCAGCCCTTATAAATCTATGTGCTTATCCACAGTCTCTGTGTCTGCAATGGAGTAATACCACCCAAAATAGCCCCTTCCATCAATCTGAGCTGCAGCTCTTCAAACCTGGCTGCTAAGATATCATTGCTGAAACACTTGGTGATGCCAGCCTAAGCTTAGAAGGGCAAACTCCCTGTGATTCTCTACAGCACTTGTAAGCAAATCAAGAAGATGGAAAGCTGGCTTACAGAAAGGTTTTCCAGGAAGTTAAAACAATGCTGAGTGAAAGTAAGGTGGCGAAATATCAGGTACTTCTGATGATGAACCCCACCTGTTCTGTCTCTGCTCAGCTAAAGAATTTAAAGGGTGAATACAGCACAGAAAAATGCTGCCTAAGAGCACAGATGGTAAGAATATTGACCAAAGATTGTGAAAGTACAAGTCAGCACTGGAACTACCCTTTTCAATATCTGCTCAGCATCGGCACAGTTATCAACAGTGGGGAGTTTGAATATATTCCTTGAGAAGCCTATCTTTACTCAGTAACTTACAATTACAGACAAAGTCAGAGGTGCTGTAACACTCACAATAGAGAGGAGAGATGGAAATCGTACCTTACTGGGTTGATTAAAATTGACAAGAAGGATCTTCATTTAGTCACAGCTTCTACCATGGAAGTTCTGCAAAGATCTTCCCATAAAGCATGAAATGGTTTGTACAAAATTTCATTCAGAAAAAACACTGAAAAAAACATTTTGCATAAAATTTTACTTATTTCTCAGAAGATTTAAAAAATTATTTTATCTGGAGTTTGGAACCTTGTAGGTACAATACTCATAACAGGGTTCATGGTCTTTTACACAACAGACAAATGACTGGAAAAAATCCATCTGAATTTTACAATGGCAAGCAGTGGCAAGAAACATTGCATTATATGATCTATGCTACTTTGTTTTATGTTACAGCAGAACAAGACAACCTGCAAGCTTCAGCTGTAGGAAGACTGCCTGACCTCTCCGGACAAGACTCCAGGCAGACTCCAAAGATGGTCAACTAAAATATCCTTCTCTCTATATGTGACAATATCCCTGTAGCTCATTCCAAACATCACTGCTTCTTCATACATCATTTTGCTGTTTTGTACTTTATAAACTTCAAGCCAAGTTTGAGGACAGTGAGAGCATTTTAGTAACTTTCTGAACAACCACTAGTTTAAATGAAAGCAAAGTGCATAGTACATGTCATAGGAAAAACGTACCCTTTGAAAGCATGCATGAGTAGAGATTCCTTAGGGATAGGGAGTACAATCAAGGCCTGTGACAATACCGATGGAGATACAGCAATGTGCATCCAGATGATGTGGCTGTTCTTTGGCACGCTTACACCAGCTGAATGGAGCCAGACTGGAAATCTTTCCACAAGACTAAGAGCATCAAAGCTACCACATTAGCCATGCTTCTGTGCAGGCATGAGAGAGTGCACTGTTACGAGTGACGAAGCATAGCAAGCTGACTAACAGTAAAGCCTTGCTCTGTGCCAGCCACACATCCACCACAATGCACACAAGGAAATCCACCTACAGCAGGTTCATGACAGTCCTCTGTTAGGGGGAGGATCCATGGGTAGCAAATTAATCTACTGGATCGTGCATGAGGAAAAGTGCATGTGATCAACTGCTGGTCCACCTGGCTTGTCCCCCTTATTCACCCACAGCACTGTCAACTGTCATTCTCAATTTCTTTAATAATGAACTTTTGGTAGAAATTGAAACTTCACTCAGTGGGTTCACTGCTCTTACAACCTCAAACATCTCCTTTGGAAAAAAAAAAATGGCAGGGCTTTGATCTCTGAAAAGGTCATTATACTTTATAGCTTTAAACATGACATGCAACCTAGAAACTAATCTTGGAACAGGCTTTTGGTACATGTTACACACAGCTGTCATTTATTATTGTTAATAAAAGTTTATTAGTAATGTTTCACAATCATATCCTTGTAAACAAAAAGGAACAAATCCATGGCGTTTGGCTTGGGTTGTTTTGGTTTGTTTTTCCCATCAAAAAATTGAAATTATTCACAAAGTTGTATTATTTTTTGAGTTCTATAGTGTAGAATGTATTTTAAAATCATACAAGATTTTCAGTAGCAGTCAGCACACATGTAATGAAGGAGTCTGGAATAACTTTGAATTTCACTATGTGCTACTGACGCAGACTCACACAGGGAACAAAATCTGTAATGGATAAAAAACTTTAATTTCACAAACCTGGCCCCCATCTTCCAAGACATTCCTTAGCAACCATGCAGCAAACAGTAAACAGTAAACAGTAATGAAACAGATCTTCACTGATCATCCATTTACTTTTTGCTATTGATTACACGACATTTTTCAAGGTGGAAAGGAGTGGTTTTCTCTTAACTCTCTTTTGATTAACCTCAGTATGATATCTCTACAACAGAAGCATGATTAATTTTCTTCAAGCTGTTAATATAGCATTGTTAAAATTTTCTCCATTTACTGCTAAATCTCAACTTTTTCACAGATTCTCATATTCAATGGCTATTCTAGGAGGCACTGAACTGCTTGGAATAACTCAGAATGTTATCATAGGATGAGACCCCAACAAATGTTGAGATGTATTCTGAACTGTGGCACAGATACCAACCGGTATCTGAAGCAGTCAACTAACTTCTCTGACTTTATGTGACTGGGTAGATTTTAAATAGGTGATTACCTTCAAACAAGGGAAGAATTTTGCCTCCAACCACCAAGAGGTGGGGTTTCTCTTTTTCAAAGCAGAGATCAATAGAATCAAAATTTATTTTTACTTATTTATCTGATGGACATGTTATCTCCCTCTGTGAGAAGAATGATGAGGAACAAATTCAGTAACTCAAATTCACCCAAAAAAGGTGTTTGCAACTTTTAAGTGCAAATGAGCATCTTCTACTAGTACAGTGTACAAATACATAATATGTATTGTGTCAGTTACTTGTCCTTAGCACCAAGTCAAAATACTCACTTCTATTATAAGTTCTCTCATATGTAGATTGAACTGCTCGGTCAAATATTCATCAGAACCATGACCTTCCCAAAAAGGGGAAAGAGGCAAACTCAAAATCTGGCCAAAGGAAATTAATAGAATCTTTCAAAAGGCAGGATTCCTCCCATCCTCCCTTCCATGTTCACACAGTTTCATCTGTTAACTAATGCTAGTAAAGCAAGCAGAAATTTAAAAGATTCACCACATTAAGAGATGGGCACAAATCAAAGCTCTGGAAGGGAGTGACCTAAAATTCTCTAATGATTTGAATTCAAATCTATTTGGCAGCATGAACACATCTTTCATTTAATTGCTAAGTAACAAACATTTGTCTGGGAGAAAATGAATAAGCTGCTTCCCGAACATAGACCAGAATCCCTTTGAGATTTGGACCACACAGTCTTGTTCTTCTTTAATGGACTCCAGTAATTTGTGAAATTACATTTTATCTCATAAGTATATAAAAATATAAAGAAGGATGCTTCCAACACACTAAAGTATGATAAGATTTTGGATTTGGTTTGGGTTTTTTTTTCCTTTTCTTGCAGTATAAATTTTTATTGGCATCATATCCATAAATCAACTATTTGGTTGAGGAAGACAGTTTCAAGATACTCTCAACATACAAATTAATCTTACGGGGCCTATTCTCACTCATCTTTTTATCACATCTGAGTTCTTCATTACAAGTTATTCCAGCTACAAGTTAATAACCTTCCTTCCTCATGTCAAGTATCACCTTATAACACTACTTTTTAGTTTCCCATAGTTGGCTTTTAAGAATAGATAGGCATATATTGGAGGAATCTGACTTTAAAGGGACCTGAATGCCTAAGGAAATATAGGTTGACATCCCTTTAATCAAAATCCCTTGTCTTCTATATTTTCAAGGTATCAATATCTAATATATTCTTCATGAATACCAGTATGATGGACAAAAGCTGATCTCATTAAATCAGCATAACACACTGATTTTAGTACAGGCTGCTTGTGATCAATGTTGAAAAAATTCACTGATGATACAGCAAAGAAATCATCAGAAATCACACAAAAAATGCTAACATTTATCTAGATTGATGCATTTGCTTAACTTTATATTTTGTCTTGTGGTAATGATCACTTTTGTTTTCTACACAGCATTTTTATTTTCTGTTTGATGTCTTAGCACTAGATTGTTGGGTGGTTCCTCTCCTGCCCTCCCCCACTCCTGCCCTCCTCCCCTCCTTTATTCCCATGTTTAATATTTTAGTTTTTCCACATTCTGCTTAGATATTGAGTTTAGCTGATTTACGATTCTGTTTTTGTTGTTTGTTTGTATAATTCTGTTGGGGTGTAAATAGCTGTTGGTTTTCATTTGTTCTTTAAATTTGTTGTTCCCATGGTAACTCTTCAGTGCATTTTTTCCTGAGGTTTGAAGGATCCTTTTGGGCTTTGCTGTGATGGTCTGGTAATCTTCATCAGACTGCAACATGTCTTTATATTTTTCTTCATGTTTGGACGGTCTCAGCTTCTTAACTCTTTGCTGCTTACATAGATCTGGTGGCCTAGAGTACTGCATTTTCTATACTGGCATTTAAATAAAAGTGAAGGTACATGAGATATAAAATTCATACAGCAAAATCAGATATGTGATTCAAATGTAGTCTACACACAGGTATAATGCAATCTATTCCTTTTCAGTCTGGACTTTATAACATTAGGAAGATCTCCCTTCTGGTGTGTGGAACTACATATAATGGTCCCTGTGTGTGTTGGGCCTAACTTGGCTTTGAATGTCCTAGCCCTCTTACAACACAAAACCAGAGGAAGGACAACTCAAAATATAACCTGCATCTCTGAAAGGGATTTCTCAAGATATTTTGCAAATTTATACAGGTAGCAGTGGTAACTCTGATCACTCAAAGCTCTCCACACAGAATGAGGGACTGAATTTCCTGACCACTGCTGCACTCTGCTCCATTTACAGCAAAGGACAGTGAGGTTCTGAGGTTGCTCTAGTTTCTTGTAAGAACTAGGTATATCTGAGGACAGCCCCACACTTCAAATGGATCTAAAACTTGCTCAGAGCTGCTCCTGTTCCTCCTATTTCCTGTCCACATACAGCTGAGTTTAAGCAGGACCTCAGAGTTGCTCTGTAATGGTGATCTGAAACCACATTAGCCCTCTGCCACAGAGCTCCCATCTGAGTCATGAAAACAGTGGGACTAGTTATCTATACTTTGAAACTGTGTTTTGAAAACAAATTTGCTAGTTTTGTTAAAAGCTCAGAATGCCTAACTATGCAAAAGCTGCAGATACACCTTACAGAAATTATATCAGGTAAGAAAAAGTCCCAGTACTGACAGATTCTGATTACATGTAGCACACTCATATCTTGATATGTCTCAGTTCCAGAGAGGGGCAATTATTCAGCATGTTATGATAAACACACACACAAAAAAATGGAGCTGCGCTGAGCTAAATATGAAAATTTACTGACTGCTTTAATCCCACACACTTAGAAAACCCAGCTTATTTTTCTCTTTTCTTTCTTATGAAATTCAACTTGCTACTGCCATCCTAAAGTTTTCAAGTCACGTGTCCCCAGTGTCCCCATGGCTTCTGTTCTTCTATAATGTTTGCCTATTAAATAGCCTTGTAGAATAAGCAATTCTTGATATGACTATTAAAAACTAAAAAAACCCCTCATATGATGGGGTAGCATTCTAAAATAAGTTCTGTAAGATTTTTCTGTAATTTTCCAAACAGCCCCTAAAAATAGCACTGATTCCAAGTTTTACATTTTAATTTGTGAGGGCAGTTTTGTCACCATAATTATTACACCCATTTCTACTAAAGAAAATGTACAAAAGCAAACAATCTGAGATCTCAATGCAGACTCTTGTTTTAAGAATGTGCAAAATTTGAGAGGGCTAAGGGTATTTATGATTGGATGGCAGGAGCTCAGAGCTTTCTGCACTTATGATAATGAGAAAACATCTGAATTCCTGGGGAAGTATGTAAACCACTTGCTAAAAAGGCCATTATGGAAACATTTAATAATAGGAACAATGATGTGCATCATCTTTTTTTCAAAGTGGCAGGACAGAAGCAGCTTTGAGATTTGATGCAGGCTATCTGCAGACTCAGGCAAACCTCAATCACTTAACACTGTTCACAGTCAGAAGGTAATATTTACAGCCCCAGAAAGTACAGGTGAATTAAAGAGATTTAAATTAGGGAAGTCTTTTATCATTCTGTGTCAGCTTTGTAATAAAAATGAAAGCACCTAGAAATTACTAGGGAGTAAGACCACCTAATTGTTTGTTGGGTCATTTTTTTTTTTTGTGCATGTGGCTTGGTAAATTGAGCATTTATTGCTTTAGATTAGTCCTATTCTTTATACCTAATCTTTTCTTTGGTAGAAATGTATTATGATAGCACAGCTGGCTTTATAAAAGCTGCTCTTGAAGGATGTGCCAATTCTGGACACTATTTATTTAGATCATTTGGGAAGAATACTACCAAATTTAATGGAGAATGATAACCTCACCAAAATTTTTTGTAGTCTGTTTTCTCAAACATCCCACAGTAAGTGCAATTCTGTGTTATGGTCAACAGAGCAAAGAATTATAATTATGGCCAGTAAATTATATAGGATTTTGGATGAGATAATTCTATTGGGTTTCCATAGTAAAGCATGATTTCATTCTTACTACCCAGATGGGATGTTTCCACAGGGAAAATTTGAACTAAAGCAGAATCTCTACTATCTTCCTCTTGGCCTCTAGCTACTACAATGCGGAACGATTATAAACTGATAAATCACTTGAATGGTTATGACATTTTCCATTGGCTACCAGGGCAGTGGTACATACACACACACTGCTGCCAACATTAAATAACTGTCAACTGAATTACCTAAATGATGATTTAGGCTCAGCTAAGCTTTTAAGGGCAAGGGTTTTTTTCTCTCAAAAAGAGATGATGGTTGTACTTCCTATATTCGGATCCTGTTATCCTTTTAAATTCTAATTAATGAGTTTGCTGATTTCACAAGGCATTTTGCCCATGCCCAGAGCAGAATATTGGAGCTGATTCCTGCCATACAGGTCTTGGAAAAGGACAAGGTACGCCAAGTTTGTAAACCCAAATTCCCACTAATGTGTGCACAAGAACAAGTTTCACATGGCACAGGTACACAAGTGTGCTTTATTCCACATATTTTTACATTCTACAAAGCTATAAATGATTTCTGCTCTTTGGATGTATTAATTTTTTGTGTCCTCAAGTCCACTCATTAAAAAAAAAATTAAAAAATGAAAATGTTGACAGTGCTCCAGTAACTGATAGGCAGTCTGAGCAGCATAAGTGTAGTTGTTTAACTAGCAGCCTTTGCCCCAAAGAGAAATTCTCACATATGCCAATACAGTTGCAATAGTATTTGTAGAGGCCCACTAAAATATCTGGAGTTTGGCTATAATTTTTTCTCTTTGAGGAGGGTAAAAAGGCTGGGAATGCAGAGATGGTCAGGATGAACAGGAGTACTTGCTAAACTCAGACTAACTAAGGAGACAGTTGTTTGCTTCCTGACAAAGATGGTGTCAGTTCTGTTTGCCAACATGCAGTGCAGCTATATGTAACCACTAAAAAAACCACACAGACATTCAAGATCTGCCACTTTTGGAACAGAGACTAGGAAAACTGTATAATCCCAGAGTAAAAAACCGCACAGCAGATGGTCTTTTTTTTGCTCATCTCCTGCTCCCTTTCCCCCCGAAGTGATGCTGACAGTATCTGCTGAGCAGACTGCCAAGGACAACCACATCACTCCATTTAGGCCACCTTTTTGGCACACCAGTCTTGTTTTAATTTTGCATTTTCTGTTGTCTTACTCTAACTGAGCTAAGATCATGAGTTTAACTATATATAGGAACCCTAATGCATTTATTACAGCTGTTAAATGACATTACAGAAAAAAAAAAGGAAAGCTGAAACACAGAGTGGAGCAGATGGAGGAAAAAAGAAAACGTTCATACTCCATGAAGAAAGATAAATGGAGCAGGCAATTTCACTTTTGGAGGGCATTTTTTAATAAGGTCATTATCATGCAGGTCAGCTCAGGAAGTGTAACTTCATAATAAAAGAATGCAGAATGGACTTTGAAGTATCTGATTTTCCATGCTGATGAGGAGAAGCAAGCCTGGTTTTGACTGTATGTTTACTCAATGGCTACATTCAAAGTGGTATCACTGATCTTTTCTGTATTGCCTGTACATTATAGGCCATGGCTCATTAACTGATGTCATTATCACTAGATGAGTCCAGTTTTGCCTTCCAGTTATACATGGAAATCCCATTTGACCGTATCTCAAGAAGCAAACCAGAAAGAGACCACCTCTATATGTTGGGAATACCAGCATATCTTATTCTTTAGATACCAAAACATAAACATTTGCTTAGGAATACAGTCATGCAGCCAATTATCCTTTGTCTTGATGACAAAGTAAGCCTTAGTTTGACAGCAAAGAGGCCTCTCTACCTCAAAATCCCGTAAAGTATTACTTAGAGAATGCATTTTTCTATGTCACACATACTATAAATGTATATTTCTCTCCCGTCCCAAAATTACTTTCATTTATGTTTAAGTGTTAAAAGTTTATGCAGAATAAGTATATTTGTCCTACAAATTATGCCCTGACATCTTATGGACAAGGAGAGGGGTGCTGAGGTGTCTGAAAAAACTCAGGAGAGAACACTATTTAAACTCTAAAAGGTTTCTGGATAGTCTAATATATATTCCTTTGAAGGATTGTGTTTATATCCCTCATACGATAGGCCTATATTCTGAAACTGTTGCCCCTTACTGAATTCTGAAATAAACTCTTTTGCTGACAAATACTGAAACTGTACAATTTTCAGTGACATTTACCAGAGAGAGCTATATTCAACTGCACCTTAAGCAAAGAATACTTACTACACTTTCATTTATATATAGTAGATTAGCCCCTCTCTCCTCCCCAAATCGCCCATCTTCTTCTCCTGTTCCTGTAACATATTTCTCCCAGTCACAGACATTTTGCTCTCACAGGAAACAAACTAAAATGCATACCACACAGAAACAGAATAAACAAAAGGCAAGTCCACAAGAGAAAGCTGCTAGGACACTGGATGAAATATTTTCCCATGAATCTAAAAAAGATAACAGGCACTTACTTACACATCTCCTTTCATCCCTGAAAGCCTTAAAGTTAATTCATGGTTTCATAACTACAATAAAGTAACCATGCAGAGATTAAAATCAGGGCCTATTTTTATTTGGATATCAACAGTATGAATCCCACCCAGGTCTTTCTAAAAGCAGCCTTGGCTGACACTCCAAAATGCTTCCTCAAGTTCATCTTCAGCCAAATAAGAAGTGGTCTGGAAAGGATTCATCCTTTTAGTGTACACAGAAGATCCTCGTCTTGGATCTATAAACCAAGTCTTTAAATTCCATTGTAATTACTTTGCAGTCATAAATAGAGCACACTATTTGTGGCATCCCAGCTGGCTTTTTAGACAAGGTGCACATATCTTAAAACAGAACATTCAAGAAAAAATGGGGACAGTGACAGAGACATGACTGCAATAATATATGAATGCTCAAAAAGAAAAGAAAAAAGAAAGGGAAAGAAAGAAAAGCAAAAAAAGAAATTTTTTAAATTATTCTTTTTAACATTAAGTAAGAGCCAAAAAGAACTTTATTGAAGAACATTTTCTCAGAAGCTGGATTCCCACCTTGAAGGTTTGCTTTCAAGTAAGACAGGGTTGGTGAAAATGAAAGTTCTTTTATAGCAAAGTCCTTTAAATCACTTAACTCTTAAGACATGACGACTTAATAACAGTCTTACACAAATAACTGAACTCTTCACTCTGAATTGAACAATCAAATCAAAACACTGTTTTTCCCGAGAGATACATTTTTGTAGAGACAGTCATGGAAATTCAAGACCATGGCTAGGGTTAATGCTTGTTAAAGATTTCCCCAAAGATTACAAGTCATTCATAGTGCCTCTGGTATCTATAAATGCCTAGCTTCCATGGATGTAACTGGAATGGCCACAAGTCCCTCCATTTTAAGCTGGGATAAAATTATTTCCATAGAGTTTGTCTGCCAGGGGTTTCCCATGACCCACAGCATTGGGTCTTCTGTGCAACAGCAAATGACATGACCATCAGCAAGAGAGGGAGACAGTGCAGATTTCTCTTTATGAACTTAGTATAAAATTAACATTCAATAGGCCTTTTAACATGCCTAATTATTGCACTGATTTTTAAAGCATTAAAGAAATGTTGCCTCTAAGTTTCATATACTCAGCAGTAAGAGATCACTGGAAACCATGGATTATTAGAGCATACAGCCATTTTTGGTAGTATCATCCAATTCAGTATCTAGTCTCCAACACCGGTCTTAAGCACATGTTGAGGAAAGAGTAACTACTAAGTAAGGATATAGATATCACTAGCACCAGCAGTGGTAATCTCTAAAAACAAAAAATACATCAGATATCTCTGTATTGCTGCTATGTATAATTTCAGTGGTAGACTACAAATAAAGAGGGTTTTTAAAGAACTAAGTTTCTAGTGCAGAAAAATGCAGTCAGTTAATTGGTAGAATATATTCTGGATAATGGCAAAAAAATGAAATGCAGGAATTGTCTGAATGGAGCTTACAGATATACAGGAGAGCAGTATGTATTGACTATAGGAACATCAGCCGCACAAGAAGACTGAAACTGGAACTCTAGGAAGCAAAGTAAAACAGCAAAGACATGATATGATTTTTAAGATAAAAAAAGCCCACAAACCAACCAACCAAACACAAAAAACTCCAACCCCAAACTACTGCAAAAGGCAAGCTAGCAATCTGCTTCCCATATTCACAGTGACAAGAAGTGACAAGCTTAACAGCAGAAGTTTTTTAAACATTAGCAGAAAATGCCCAAGAGTAAGTGTAGTGCAGCTCTGTAATAGGTTGCCTGGGGGCCTTAAAGAATATCTGTAAAGCTTTGGAACAGGTTAGACAAACATCTGTGAGGATTAGCTCATGCTGCCTTGGGGCAGGGTGATGAACTAGATGCTCTCTTGTGCTCCCTTTTAACCCTGAAATTCTATCATTATTAGGAAAAAGCTACACAATTCCATGGTAGTAGCCAAAGAACATCTTAGTTCACTAGGAAACCAAGGACAGTGATTAAATAAAGCAGTAGTGTACCACTGAATGAAGGTGGTGAATTTTTAGTAATGCTGAAAAACAAAAAGTTTCAGCACATGTTTATATTCTTGCATCTTAAAGAAGAAGTATCTGCTTTCGTTATGTTTTCAGATTTCTAGTTTATGCAAATAAACTAACTTCCTCAGGGAGAAAGAGAGAGAGATTCATCATCCTCTAAACCTGATTTCCTTGCAAATGGAGGCTGAAAGCTAAGACAGGAAGGATTTTTGCAAGGTGAGGAACACCTCTAAGGAGGGGCCCATGATACACCTGATGAGACTCAGTTTTCTAAGCACAGATCTTCACTGTGTAAATTACTCCTGTGCAGAGATCATATCATGGAACTGCATGACATCTGTAACCAGAAGCTGTACAACCACATTTGTCATGGACCAAGAAGCAAGCATTTCACTACAGAAACTGCACTCTATGAGATAACCAGGAGGGAGACAGAGTGCGTCATCCTGCACCTGGTGTGCATACCAGCCTAAATCAGTGCTGGCTCAGGATTCCCTTGGCTCTCAACTCTACTGAGGTAAGGCAAAAAGGTGATGGAAAGAGGCTTACCTCAGACTTGCTATTCCCAGCTAAATATTTTTTTACCTTATTATACATGTTCAATTTCAGGTCATCATTAAGCAGTATTTGAGTTAGAAAATAACTTGACAAAGTCCTGTGCAATACTAAGACTTAAATTCCCTTTAATTTTTTATTTTCTTCTTTTCCATAAACTGGATTAGTTCCACCCAAGGAAAGCCAAGGGTATAAATGTGGTGACTCACCTGATACATGGCAGAGATGTGATTTAAACTTCTCATATTCTAGACACTTACTTCGCATGTTGCACCAGCTACCTTTCTATTCAAACAGCTGTTTCTCTCAAATCAAAACTTGTAATGCCCTCACAGAAAGCAGAAATTTTTTCCAGTTTAGCATCATTTCAAATGTATGCTTCTGTTAAGAGCAGCTTTGAAAAATCAGCATTATTAAGTCAGAATTGTACCTAAATATTTTTTTCACATTACATAACATTTCTGGTTTGGTTCTCTTTCTATGCGGCACAAAAATAACACCTGTGAGGAGATGTGTTCTGAAGTCTTTCACAAGTGCTGGAATAGACTGGCAGCCCTGCCCTGCTGCCCCTCTTCTACACAGTGCTCCTGTAAGAATGCCCTGTCAACTTTCAAAGACATTCCAGGGCAGGTGCTAATGAAAAGCAGCAAAGTCTACACTGGCTCCTCATATGCAAGGAAGAAGAACATTTACAGTGTGTGTGAGAGAGAGAAAAATCGTGCTAACCCAAAGGAAAGGCAGAGAGGTGAAGAGAAACATCATAGAAATATGGTTTGTAGGGTTTTGTTTTTTTTTCACTCTGTCTTCTCTCCAGTTCTCCCTCTCCAAGTTTATGACTTGTAAAACTGCATGAAGGAAATGTATCTGAAGATTTCAGGTCAATTAGTGTGCATTTGGATTAGCCTAGAATTCCTACAAACCTACCCTAAAGAATTCCCAAGTAATTTCTCTTCCTTCTCATTTCCCTCTAGGACAGCACAACTGCTTCTCAGGGGAAATACAGGAAATGGTTAACTGAGGACAAATTCTTCCTGACACCTGGTGCCATTCCAGATTCAGCAGAATAAAACTATGTTGGATACAAAGCTTATTTCAGATCTATATAACCAAACAGTTCATGTTTACAAATGCTACCTATGCATTACTAACACTACTTAGAGCACACAGTTGCTTTTTGAATTTTTTTTTAAATTATATTTTGCTAAAGTATTTTAAAAGGCTGCTGTCCGTGTGAAAAACAGCACCAGCAGCTGGGCTCCAGCGTTGTATCCGATTTGCAGGAGAAATAAAGACCTATCAACACCTTAGAAGACATGGGGCAGCCTCCTGACATGCAGGTAGCCTTCACAAAATGTCATCACATTAACCCTCCACCCACTGCTTAGAGCTATGATGTGAACAGAAACAGGGGAGGCTCTCATTTTTGTCTCACGCCTATGCTAAGACCTTCCTAAATTGAAAACACAGCTGGTTATAGTGTGCAAGTTTCACCAACTGACAAGGCTGGCATCCCTCGATGTAACAGAGAAATTTAATGAGGTTTCAATATGTCACACTAGTAGAACTAAATCAGAGCTACTATGACTGTCAATGACGTTATCCTAATAACTTCTCACCCTAGACATATAAATGGCTCCTGAAGAACATGACTTATCCGAGCACTAAGTTCAACAGGGTTTAAATAGCATAATTAAAGATAATATGAATCTATTCAAGTTAAATATACTGAAATACTTCAGATACTAGAATAAATACAGCCTAATCTCTGGGGAAGGATTAGTGTGATAAAGATGACTACAGTTCCAGTGCTTAATTTTGTCATGTAGATGCTCCCTGTAGACACTGGATAGAGATAATTTTTCTAAAATAGAGAATTAAGTTCTCTTTCAAAGGCAGGCAAATCCAAAGCTTAAGAAAACAAGATTTTATTCAATCTGATGAAAACGGAAGGCTAAAACCACCAAATGTAAAATGCTATTGAATAGCATTCACGCTCACCCAGTTTAACAAAGTTGTGGATTCTTGATGTCGACTGTAGTGCCTTGGGTGGTAATGCACAACCTATGCACCGAATTACAAAACCTTAAGTTATAACTTCTGTAGTGTGTTTAATGTCAGCAAATAATTGTATCTTTTTGAATCATGTACATTAAAAACACAGTAACACAAGCACTTCTTTACACTGGTAAGCAGTCACGTGTTCTAAAAAGCAGCTCAAAAGCCATCACAATAAGAATATATAAATTTATACATTTAAGATTTTTGAAATTTGTTCAAGTCAGATCTGAGTACTTTGGTAATGGTTCTGAGAAAATAAGATTTCTCATATCAAATATTTAGTAATACCCACTAGTAAACTAAATAATCTCTGAGACTCAGCATGGGAAAATCACCAGATGGTAAACTGACAAGCTTTTAAAAGCAAATTCAGATATATATAACCCAAGCAAATTAATTTTCATTGTATTTACCATACATTGCAGATATGGCCCTGCTTACATCTAAGTTGTTAGAAAGATAAACTTATGCTAGAAATGACCAAAGAGCTACTGGGTAGTGATAAACATATGCAACATACAACTGGAATAGGATTAATACTGCTGAAAATACAAAAAAATAAAGTCCTAAATAAATTCATTCAGGTATATAATTTAAAAAGTAAGAAATTTTAATTTCTATAAAAATATGACTGGAATATTTACAATGGTGTTAAAAATTCCTCTCCCTGCGTTACTGATGCTCCCCAATTGACCTTGCACTTCTGTAGTCAATCAAATCAGAACTGAGACCTACAGGAATGCAGAAATACCAAGATTCAAATACCAAGAGACACTGACAAATATTTTTTTGCTTTACCTAGAAGCAGTACTCCATACTGGTGATGCTGAGACATCCAAAACCAAATTAATTTCCCAAGAACGGAGTAAAAGACTGAACCTGAACAGACACCAAGCTGTAAAATTTTAGTTCAGCAGTCTTTACTTTCGAGAAATCATTCAATGAACTTGAGAAGTTTTTATAAAACTTTAACTTCAGACAGCCACTGTCATAATATTGTAGCTACACTATGCTATGTTTCAAACATACTGTGTTGTGTGAAAAATATGAATAGTTTACATCTCATTAGGGGAAAAAGAAATTCTGACTTAAGTCTTAAAGCTGAATGAAGACAAGAGCAAATAAGCCCAAAGGATGGAATATGTATAGTTTACACTGAACAAAAATGACATTGAGAATAGCCTTCATATTTTGTTCTACCGAAGAATTATTAAAATGTAATTAACAAGACCCATTTTGTCATATCTTAGTCCACTTTAAGAAATAAAGAAAACGCTGGCACTCAGCAGTGACAACAAATATAACCTATGCGTATTGTAATGCAGTCAAACTCAAACATTAAATATTATTTAATGTTAAATATTATTTAATGTTTTATTATTCATTTACAGATTTGACAGATTCTTCCTACTTATACTTGCCCTATATGGCATTCCATCTATTATATACATTGTATATAGAGTATACAAGGACAGAAAAACACTGTCCATCATTTTGGTTGTGGTTTGTTTTTTTTGGTTTTTTTTGGTTTGTTTTTTTTTTTCAGAGAGCAATACAACTTCATAAAATGAAAACTGGTGGGGAGATTACCAGAAATTCTGTCTTTTTTTTTTTTTTTTTTTTTCCCCTGCATGAAGGAATAGGAAAATCTTTAGTATCGTCATGAGGTCACCGGAAATACTGCAGTAGTGAATATAAATAGGTCTTCATTAGGTGACTGCTGCATTGTGGTCATTTCTTGGGAATGGTTCTGGATTACCATCTTATTTTTATTGGCTCTAATTTAAAGATACCTTTTTCAGTTGGTGGAAAAATAATGCTCCTCCTTTAGTTCTAAGAGCAGCCTCAGGCTGGAATGCTCTAAAGAAACCCAAGCTTTTGTAAAATGATGTCATATGCCAACTGTGCCAGGCAAATGTTTAGTAATAGCTAAAGCATTCTATAATTAAAACAAGTCCCTTGTTAAAAGAGGCTGAAAGTGATCAAAGCTCTTTTGTCTGTTCAGACACTCGATAGATGTGAAAAGAGTTTTGCTTACAGTGAGGCCGGTGCTGTGGTTTCTTTCTCCATTTTAAGTAGCAACAGAGTGCATCCTGAACCATCCCTATTTGCAAAGAAAATAATAAAAATAATACAGCAAAAGGAGTGAAACAAAAGGGGCATTCAGCATAAAATAGATAGGTATTTCTTGCCCCTGTAAGACACAGAGTGGAGCCTTAAATGTCTGAAACTATTATTTAATAGTTGCAAGGCAATAAAGCAGAGATATTTCAACAGTTGCCAACAAATTGTACACTCAAGCTGAAGGGACCATTTGATAACAGTAGTGATTTGATTCAGCATGTGGTCCATGACTATTTCTTTACACTATTGTGTTTCTGAAACATTTCCTGTTTACTAAGACACAGTATACATGAGAAAATATTTTGAAAATAAAGTATTTCATTGATTGAAACACATTCTTCTGCTTGCTTGTGACCTTGTTCCTGCTCTGTGCCTGAAATTGTCTTAAAGGTTATTCAAAAATGGCTACTCGAATGCACCTTAGAAACTGAGGAAACAGAAATTCTCATACAAATATGCCTTAGTACAATTTTTATATGCCTCACTTGTTCTTTCTCATTTTACTTGCAGAGGTATAAATAAAAGAGGAGGCAGAAAATTCTAAAACTAGTCCTGGCCATATTTGCAAGACATAACCAGAAATTTTAAATTGAACCCTTTTCTCCCAATATTTCCTTTACACTCTTAAGCAACAAATATCAAACATAACTGTACTCACAGCACTCAGCATTTTAAAACTTCCCTGACCCAGAGTAGCAGAGGATAAGGGTGCACGTCAACATTAAAAGGGAAGTTACACACACTCGAGTTTGTAATAATGGTTTGAAAGAAGCTGGTTAATGCTAAACTCTGTCCTGGGTATTTGCCTCTGTGGAACTAAAGCTTCACCATAAGAAGACATGAACACAAGCCTACTTCTTTCCACCGCACAGTACCAGGACAAAAATAAATCTGAATCAATCTTTTGATCAAGGATTGAGGACACTGCTCACGCTCAATAATATGTTCAAAATGCAAGAACTTAATTCTTTGCAAAATTTGATACCCTTGTTCCAAACTCTTGCCACTTTTCCCACCAAATGCTCAATGAAAATGCAATACTAAGTTAATATAAACACTGCATTTCTAATACACAACTTTAGCTGTGACCAATTAATATCATAAAGCACTTTTCACAACAAAATACAATAGATGTCATTTCAGATGCTATGTAAAATTTTGAGTTGACTTCTGCAGTAAAGCTAAGTCAAGTGTTTCATTTTAATTTTAAATTACTTTAGTCATGTTCTCCCTAAGGGAGAAAAAACAACTCATTCATGAATTGTGAACAAGTATTTCCCACATTAAGAAAACTTCCAAACTGATTGACTTATGGTCCATCTGAAAAATATAAACCATTCAAGGTAAACCCCACAATGTAGAACTTCAGTTGGTTTTTTTTTTTCTTTTGACCTATTTTCACCCTATACCCTTTCCCACTACAAATTACCTGCAATCACATATAACTTCATTTCTCCATTCAAAACCATTCTTTTTTTTCCTATAGTCAATGCTACATAAATAGACCATAGTCTTCCAAATACTTTTTTATATCTCGTCTCCTAGCCCATATTCTGCTTCGGAAAAAACAACCAACCAACTGAACCACACATCAAACCATGTTGTACAGACAAGTCTTCTGAAAACAGGCCATTTAGGGTGTTTCTAGACATACCATATTTTTCCAGATGTTCTGTGCCCACTAATGAAATATACTCTTGGAAGGAATTTGACCTGTCTCTAAAATGCCTCACCACTAAAGGCAAGTGTAACGATACCTGACTTCCCCAAACTGTTTCAAAATGTCTTTGTATTAGGGTTTTTTCTATTTGTTTTAAAGCAAGGTTAATGTTCATTACTTGTAGCTCTTAAAAAGGATAACTTCTAGACAAGAAATATTAAACACTCCCATCAGTGGATTATTAAACTCTTAAGTCTTTTCTTTGCAGTTCCTAATGTGGTGCCGCTTGATTGAGCTAGGTTTTATTTCTGCGATCTCCTACATTCATTACGTGGATGAGATGGGCATGCAGCTTCTGAGTTGTTTTCCTGTTGTACTGCAAAGTGGAAAGAACAATCTCAAGGAATTGGTACCTGTGCGTCTTCAACAGCTTGGATTTCTAATGGAGAAAAGTAGGTCTTTACCTAACGGTCTCAGTTCCAATTTTAGCACCTATAATGATAGCCTCATCCAATGATCTTTTAGAAAACCTGGATATAATCCCAGCAAGATTACTATAAATCAGTACTTTTCATAGTATGACATGTGAGGTTTTAATAATGGCATTCCCAGAAGGTTATAACAAAGAAAATGTGTAGTCAAAGACTTGCTAAATAAGCCGCATAATGGAAATATTGCATCAAAGTGCTTCATAAAGAAGCTAAAGAAGTATCTTTCTCTCTCCATGGAAGGTGTTCCCATGGAGAACTGTGATCTCAGAGAATAAAACTTTCAGACGCATTAAAATAAATAAATAAATAAATAAATAAATAAATAAATAAATAAATAAAAGGCAAGCTGGATTTTATTTCTGAATAGCACAGGAGAAAACAAAAGGGGAATGTGTCTTATCAAAGGACAGGGTGGAACTTGCCTAAATCTTAAAGATCCACAAAGGACTTTAGGGCAGGGAAAGTACATCCCTGTAACTTCTACCAGTTTAGAATTTCTAAATGTCACTTCTATTGAGATCATATGAAGATTCCAATCATTGTCCTACTCTCGAGAAATCCAACAAGAGCCCTTCCTCTCTTTTGTCTAAACCATGAAACAATTAGAAATTAATTAAAATAAGTTTATTTACCCATTTTAATTGATAACAAGAAATAATAATACCTAGGGCAGACTGGTAATATTAAAAAATGACAAATGAAAGCCTTCCAGTGGGGCTCCAAGTTCCTGCATTCTTTTGAAATGCCTGCATACTTGCTAGCTCCCTACCAAAAATATCGTGATGATACAATGGAAAGTTGATACAGTAATAATAATAAAGCATTCAAAAATGCCTTTGGGAAATTACTTCAGTACTGATGAATGAAATCCATAAATAAATGTTAATCCCGTTACACAACGTGGTGAATTCCGAGCAATGCTGCATTTGGTGCCGAAGAAGAAACAATCCAATCATTACCAAGAGCTAACGTAATTCAGGATAAGTAAAAATGCTCCAGGCTAATGTTATACTGTACTAACTTAATTTAGTATGCCACTCCAGTTTGTTACCAGCTAAATTTATAGATGAACCAAGGTGTCCACAATTTATAGTCTTCTCACAGTTATGGAAATTTCATCTATTCCCAAAAGCAAAGAAAAGATAGTACCTTTTCCTTCTAGGAAAAATCTACAAAGGTTATAACATATTTATTCTGGCAAATGTGCCTGTTCTCAAAGGGTAATTAAACACCTTCCTCTGAAAGAAAGGCTCATTTGAACAAATATACTTCCTCTGGTTAAAACCAATCAGAACAAGAAAACTGTTTTAAGGCTACAACTTGATCTCAGATCAGTCAAAACACGTTCAGCTCTCCACAAATTGTGGATTCTGTGCTACTGTGAAAGTAATAACATCTACAGTTTAAAAAATTACTTCTTAAGTTCCTTACATGTTATGCGTCTTCTGAATCTGGTTGCCTCTGCTTCAAGATGACTTGACCTGCCAAATTAGAGACTATAGCAGTGTATACAGTGATACAATTGTATCTAAGAGCAATTTTCACAAGAAAGATAAAATGTATTTGAAATTTATTTTCTCCTACCCTCCCGAAACGTACATAAAGATACAGGAAGGACAAGTTATTGCTGCATGCGCCAATAGGGAATAAAAAGTAGTATGTAGATACTACTAAGTCTTTCATGGTCAGTGTCCTTCATCCCCCACCACAATTTTTATGTTTATTTCTTAAATAATTGTAGAAGTGAGTAAAATCAAACATCCATAAGTGCCTTGATCTTACAGTGGCAAAGAGTGCACAACTTCCACATGAAAGTTGTTGTGAAAGCACAAATTATTATTTTAATTTCCTGGGTGCTGTGTTTGTCTGCCTCTGCATTTCTGCTAACTAAAGAGATATTGTGATGTGCACAGCTAACAAGCAGTTTAACTATGGTGTTTTAACCCAGTGTGGCAGGGACAGTCTTGTTCTCTAGAGCTGGCCTGGTGCCAAGCTCAATGGAATACTTGAACCATGAGGCTGGGTCCCAGAAACTGTAATACACAAGTAATAAATAGCAATAAATAACAATGGATGATCTGAAACACCAGCTCACATCAGCGCCCTGTGCATACTAACATTTCTACATTTTTTACCACCAGTAGTGCTGAAATTGTTCCAGTAATTGTGGGAAATTTTAGGAAAGTATGTCAAACATAGACAAGATAATAGTGCCTGTCGCCTTTTTTCTTTTTTTAAAAAAAAATTTTAAATAGCATTGTGGGGTGCCATTTTTATGGTCTATCAATGACTTCCAGATTGTTTACTCAGTTCACACATAAAAATTAAAAGGATTTTGAGAGCAAGCAATTAGAAAAAGTCACGGAAAAATGGAAAAGTACCAGAGGATTTCTTTAAATTCAAGTAGTATCAAACTTCAAAATACAAAACTTAAGTATTCCTGACAATAAATATTCAATAAATTTATGAAAATAATCCAAAAACACTACGACAATTCCCATTGTCTTGTAAAACAATAAACAGCCACCCAAGAAGCAAGCCAAAATAGTTTGTTTTGTAGCTGTAGAACCTTTTGTTCTATCATTTAAACTGATGGACCATCCACAGCAAAGTTACTTAAGAAGAGGATGAAGGAAATTACTTCAAAAATTTCAAACTCTGATTTATGCTACTTACACTTGTGTGTTCACTGAAGATCAGATGATGTCTTACCAAAGGCACACTTAGGGCAGACTTTATGATAAACTTTGCACTGATGTTCAATCAAAGATGTTAAAGGCTCACTTTAACCCTGCATCAGAAACAAAGCTTGAGTTATGATACAGGCAAAGAAACACAAGGAACCTCAATTTTCTTTTCAATTGCACTGAAGGGGTTGTCTCTGTCATCTAAATTAACCTGTTCTTTTAGCTAAGGATCACACCAAGGGGTAATAAAAACTTGTTTTGCCTGCAACATGTCCAGAATTCATGATTTGGATCAAGGAACACAATGTGGACTCTGGAACACAAAATGTAGAATGGATGACAGAGCATTACTCATAGCCTGGCAAGGAGGGCCCTCAGAAAATAAATACAGTTGGCATTCTTTATCACTCCAAGTGACATGACATTCTTCCAGTGTCCTGGATTGTGGAAATGTTCATGAGTCAATATGGAGTATTTTTGTTTGTGACTTCTAACTAGAACCTCTAACAGATGTTCAAGTGCTATGATAGAAACTGTGTTTACTGTGGATTAACCTCAGTTTTTCTGGTATCCCATTAACTTTTTTCCAAGAGGTATAAAGGGTCAATATGTTAGGAACAAGTCACTCTTTATTAGGAAATGGTAGCAATCATTATGAGCATTATCAGAGCATATAATACTGCAGTATCAAAACACCTATTTCTTGTAATGAACTTTTACATTTCAAATTACTGCAATGAAGCAACACAATTGTTCAAACACTATAATATAATGAAAAAAAATTCTGACATATTCCTATCTTTCCTTTCTGGAACCAGTTTCTTCTTTCCTTGCACTTTCTTTAGACTTTTACATCTTTAGAACTGCTACCTCCAGCACTAACAGAAATGAACAGCAAAACTAAAAATACATATGTTGAAAAGTACAAGACTAACAGATATCTTAATCTAGGTGTCCAGAGGCTATCCCACATTCACATTTGAAAATACTAGCATATGCCTTCTCATGATCTTGCTTATTTGGAAAGTAATGTAGCTGGTAATGTTTGTTTCACAGGCTTGTAAAGAAAATTTAATACCCATAAGCTAATAGGAAATCCTAAAAATAGTCATGCTATAAGTGCAAATGATATTTTGTCATCCATCTTCATTCAGAATGGGTTGTTTCATGCTTCACCATTTTAGGAATATAGGATAGAGAGACATTGCATAAAAGTCTTTGAACAATTACATGCTTGGTGAAAAACTAATATTTAATCGACATAGATGTTATTCAGCTTTTAAAACAAATTAATCTTACAATATTTGACATTTCTGTGGTCATCTTTGCAATGAAAAATCAGTAGAAGTCATAGCACAGAAACTGCTTTTTCACCCCTGCAGTATGGAAAACAGCAATCACTGCAAGCCAAAAGGCTTGGAACAGGATCATAAATAGATTCAGGAATTTTTCTTCCATTTTCAAAAAGTCTCATATAGGACTGACTGCGAACATGAGTAAAGTCAAGGGAAAGCTATGACATAAAACTTGGAAAACTTAACTAAACTTAAGTGAGGTTCACTTAAGTGAGGTTAAGGAACTGCACACCACTTTCAATATTATGCAAATGTTATCCTTGGGATGAAATGTTTACAAGGACAAAGAGAAGAAAAAAAATGTCATCCATATGAACAGAAGCACATGGAGTGCACAATGTGAAAGGACCAACTGGCTGGTGGGACAAGAGGTTACTACTACTGCAAGCAGAAATATGTCCCCATCAGACTTTTAATCCGATTTCTGCATGGTCTGATATGTTCTACTCAGAGAAGAAAGCAAACCACATCTCAATTTTTACAGAAAATGTATTAAACTTTATGTTTTCCTTAAAGCATGACAGAGACCCTATATTTGCAAGGAGAAGGCAGCATATCACTGAATCTGAGAAATAAACCAGATTTTATCCAGGAAGCAGATTTCTCTTCATATGAAAGCATCAAAACAATGTGAAAGACAATAGAAATACTTAAACACCTAAAGATAAATGAATACTCAGGAGTGTTACTCTAGTGTGTCCAGAAACAGGACAAGTTGACCCTGAAAATTATAACGGGCTTAAGTGACAGAACAAATACACAAATTAAGCCCCACATTTTCAGAGATGAGGACATTTAAAAACCCCTCTGGAACTATGTTGCATCTGGAGGCAAAAAAGCCTCAGAGAGACTGGGGAAATTTGTTGACATTACATTAATTCTTTGAGTAATTGCTCAAAAATTCAGGGACTAAATGACAAAAACATATATACATCTCCCAGGAAAAGCTGTGAAAAAATTACAATCAATCAGAATGCCAATTTGGCATCTTATCTTATGACTGACAAAACTCCACAGATATGTAAGCAAGCCCTAATTTCAAATATCCAGAGGCAAGTCTTCAAGGGAGGCAAGGAGTGTGTACACCAAAACCTTTCTTAAACCAGCGGGAATACTTGTGATGTAAAACCCAACACCCATGTGACTTAGACGAAAAAAATATATTATTTAAAGAAAAAAAAAATCCCACACCAAAAACTCTGAGATGTCTCAGCAGCAGGCAAGCTAATAGAAACACTCAGCATACTCAGGGGCACAATACAGGAATACGGTATTTCTTGTAGATGAGGTAATTACTAGAAAAAACACGGCAGGAATGACTGGATTTAGGAAACAGCTGTATCTGATTTACATGGGACCTTTTCAAGGCCTTATCTTGGAGGTATATTAAAATTCTACAGGTGGCACAGCAATCTACTAATAGAAAGTTTATTATAAAAATTTAAAAAATAAATAAAAGATATAGGTAGCAAAACTATAGTAACATACAGGAAACGATTTTTAAAAACAAACTCAACAGAACAAACACAAATTCCAAACAAAAACCAAACAAACCCAAACCTGTTAGCAGACATTGTCAATCCAGAGGCTGATGCAATGGAAGAATCCATCTGCAGTACCTACCTTGTTTCTTACCTCAATTTGAGCTCCCCAAACCACACTTCTTACAGTTTCTCTGGTTGAGCTTTATGGGAAAAAAGCTCCCATACTAAAAGATACCAGTGGTTCATATACCCTGGTACCCTCCCTTCAACTGTGGGCAGTCCCAGCTTAGTAAGAGGTGCAGCACAGTCTGCTCAGTAGGTGGCCATAGGAAGACCTGCCCCAACATGGAAAGTTTTCTCCTGACCTCAAAGAGTAAAAGCTGGCTTATCCTCTAAGCACAACTGATTACAACCATAAGGATCCCTTTCAAAACTGTTTTTCTAATTTATTATTGCAACTTTTTGTACTCTTGCAAAGCACACAAATAACTCATGGGTTTTGGATCCTGATCCTTTAAATGTACAGATCTTGCAAGAAGTTGGGGGGTTGTATTTTGGGTGTTTGGTCTGGATTTTTTGTTTCTTCAGTTGTTTGGGTTTTTTACCTATCTGGCTGTTTGATGGCTTTTTTTCCGAGCCATGGTGCCTCCTAAATTGCTGCAATTTTCGCTCAAGTAGGGAGCTATTCAGGCTGCTTTCAAAGGACTGAGCTGATATACTCAGAGAAGTTCACCTACTTCAGCAAAGGTCTCAGCTGTCCTACTCTGAGAAGCCCATACCCAGCTATCTTCCCTAGTTGTTTCTGACTGAGAAACATAGGAGGGAAAATTCACTTTATCACCACTAAAGTGTTCCAGATCTTGTTTTAAGCTAATTCAGGTACTTCAACACTTACATTACAGCATAGACATATCTTTCATAACTTTTGGATTTTTTTTCATATGAACTCTTGCTTAATTCCTTTGTCTCTGCACATAAATAAAAGCTAGAAAATAAGTATAATAATTCTAGGGTGAGTTGTGTACTTCTGATGTAGCTTTTTAGTGGGATAAACACTGATCACTTCATTTTTTGTTATTTGACTTAATCATTTGAAGATTCAAAATAACATTTTGTTTTCCATAGCTGGACTATTTGTCCTCTGCGCTTCTGAGGGAAGGAAGCATGTTTTAAAGGCTTTTTGAAAGTCCTAACAGAGTTTGTTAACATATACGTTTTATTGTATCCTGTCCCCCATTATCCACTTATTTATCTCTTGCTCTTCAATATGTAGTAGCATAAGTGGGTATTTCAAGAAATTTCAGAACTTCATTGTGCTAATCCCTCTGATTATTATCACTAAGGCCAAAGCAGCTTCTTCCCCACACCTCAAATAAGATCATTAGCAAAGACTCTTCAGCACCCAAAACCTTACACTGCATAAGTCAGCATCGTACACAGCCATCAGGACAGATCTCTTACATAGACAGAAACCTTTGATAAATTTTATAAAAATATTGAATCATCTAAGATTCCCTTCATCACAAGCAGCACCACCTAACTGTAAATCCATATACTTAGCACAGCTAGCCTGGCTTTACACCAAAGGAGCGTTTTGATACATACTTAGTATTTCTATGGCTCCACAGCACGCTGTGCAATTGAAATAAATAAGGCAAGGAGACCAGCATTTTTTCAATGTCTTTATTAAGACCAGCTCCTTTAGACCAGCTCTTATTGGGGGCCATGTACTGCACACACTG